>VWYH01007033.1:30791-120111 GCA_013399365.1 Pampusana beccarii | reverse complement strand
GAGGTTGTGGAGTCTCCTTCTGTGCAGCCATTCAAACCCGCCTGGACACCTTCTGTGTAACCTCAGCTGGGTGTTCCTGCTCCGGGGGGGTTGGACTGGGTGAGCTTTCGAGGTCCCTTCCAATCCCTGACATTCTGTGGTTCTGTGACTTTGCTCCATCCCTTTGGCTTAATGGGAACTCTTTTCCTGAAGTGTTTGCGCTGCTGCCGCTGCTCTTGTTTGACAACCAAAGCAGACGCGAGCAGCGCGGGCGATGCCGCAGCTCTGGGAGCAGCCCAGGAGAGGGCAGGCGGCAGCCCCAGCTGTGCGGCAGCCGTGGGCACCGACGCGCTGCGAGGAGCAGACACGTGTCGGGACGTGTGGTGCTGCGGTCGTCAGAAGGCTTCAGAAAATTGGGTTTGTTTTGCTAGAAATGGTGTCTGGGGAGAACCGGGAAAGAAAGGAAGGCTGCATTCGTTGCAGTATTCTGGGTGGGCATGTGCAGCGCACACTTACCAGGTTTTTGTTGGAAATTTTGCAGGATGTGTGCCTGTAGAAAAGAGTGCAAATCAAAGACCTGAAACACCGGTAAGTTTTGGTGGTATTTGCTGGGATGCTCATGTGGTTCAAGGGCTTTTGCCAAGCTATATTTCACTTGTAAGGGGCTGTACAGCTGTGACAACTCACCTGTGCGCTGGAGAAATTTAGTGAGCATCATTCAGAGCTGCACCATTACAGACGGTACAAGCTTGAGCTACAGCTTAGTCCTCTGAACCCACCTGGCCAGCTGCTAGAAGAGAGAGTTGAGAGAGAGAGAAACTTGGTGCCAAGAAATTAGACCCTGTAGTAATAGCAAAAAAAAATGAAAAGGTGAAGGATTCATGAACAACGTGGCCAAAGGCACTGGGAAGTTCAGTAGGGGAACAGAAGCTAATCTGGGATCCCTTAGAAATAAGAGCAGTCCTAGATTTGATTTCAGGCTGCAGACTGGTGGAACTGGTCAAACTGGCACTGATAACACAGGGACAATCGGGGGTTTGATAAATATCCCTGCTTTGGTCTGTTTGGTGCTCTGCAGTCCTGGGCCTGACCCACAGCCAGGAGGGTCACCCTGGGTGAACAACCAGGGGGGCTGGTCCTGCCCTGCCCGCTGCTCTCCCGGGACACAAATGCCACCCTGTCCCCTCCCCTTGCCGTTTGTTTAGTGTTTGTAACTGGGTCTTCCACTGCAGACGCTCTCCCCCGCCTAACTCCCCAGTTGCAGAAGATCCGGCTCAACCTGCACTGGTTTTATTCTAGCTTGGTTTATAAAAGCCGTGCAAGTCCCAGAGCCCTGCAGCACAGGGACATCACCAGGATGCCAAGCCCTGTCTGCACCCAATTTGTGAAAGTCCATTGCTCAGAAACACTGATGAATCAATGGGCACAGCCCACCTGTGAGCAGAATAAGCAGACCACAATGTGCAAAGGAGACGTAGCTGGGACGCAAGGTGACATCCACATATTCAGGGCTGGTGGGCCAAGAAACCCAAGCTCTGGACAGCTTTTTATTTTGCAGAGCTGTACATAGATGCAATCATCCTGAGATCCCAAGCCATAACCACTGCAGCAGCTCCCTTGTTCAGAGTGCGAAGCCCTTGTCCAGGACACACGGCCCACTCTCTCCGTACATGTGTGCCTGTGTCTGGGATGCAGTTAGCAAACTCCCCTGGTCTTTGCAACTTTCCTGCTCCGTTTTTATTAATTCTCCCTTTGCAATAATCCCCAATATGTTTCGCTTACATTCAGCGAGCAAGAGGGGAGCACTGCCTCAGTTAATTTAACTCCCGCAAATTCCCATCACTGCTGGGGAGAGATTGTGCTTCTTAGCAGATAAAGCAGCTTCTTTATATTTCAAAAGGTTAGAGATTAGATCTGGTTACGGTTATACTTTTATTAAAATTCCTATTTACATTTTTTTTTCCATCGGTACAATTACAGAAAACGCAGAAGGAAAGTGTTCAATTCGGAACAGTACTTGAGCACTGAATTATCCCTTGGTGTTACATGGATGCGCAAAGCGAGAGCCCCGTGTCCCTCACCTGCAGATGGGATGAGGAGCTGGTGCAGGCGCTGCCTCTTCTCCATACCCCGTCCTGCAGAGAAGCAGCGCAGAGCTTGACCGAATTTCTCAGGCCTGTAGCAAAATCACAGAATCACAGAATGGTTGGGGTGGGAAGGGACCTCTGGAGATCATCTAGTCCAGCCCACAAAAGGGGAATTGCTTCTGAACAGAAGGTCTCTGGAGCATTTTTCTCCCAGAAAACAGCTTGGGTTTATTGCAGCGGTGAAGTTCAGAGGGATTTGCAGCCTGGCCTCTGATCCATCCCCCTGTGGTTTTTATAGGATGCAAAGGCAGACAGTGAGCTCCTTTATTTACACCAGATGGATCTTTATGCTACAAAGTCAGCCCTTACAGTGGGTGTGGGGCTCTGAGGTGCCACTCACGTGGCATTGGGTGAGTGACAGCCTCCAGGTGACAGTGAAGGGAAGAAAATGAAACCTATGTGCACCTTCATAGAAACAAGTCCAGTCACAGCAGATGGAGGAAAACCTGGGTTCCTTGGGAGGAACGTGGGGCTCCGGCGCTCGCCCACGTGGCGCAGGAGGAGATGCATGGCATGCATACGTTCAGCAACGCTGCTCCTGCTCTTGGGAAGAAAGAGGAGACGGTATCTCTCAGATGCCAGCGAATCCTGCACTGACACAAATCATGTTCACTGCAGATTTACAAGCCTGTGACCTTCCTGCTCTTGGCTCCCGTGCACAATAAAGCAGTGAGCAAAGGGGACATTTAAATAAAAAACAGCGAGGAGTAAAGATGCTGCCTTGATCAACCCGCACCTCCTTGCTCAGGAGCAAGGGGAGCGCTCCTGGGGAGTGAGGGAGAGAGCACGATGGGCGGCCTTTGCAAATAAATGTAGGACATTGCAGGTGGGGATCAAGAAAATCTTGAATTTACTGCAGCAGATGAGAGCCAGCAATGCACTTAGTATAAAGCAGCACTGCTGGAGTACAGCAGCAAAGCAGTGACTCCTGAAAGATTGCTCAGAAAAGGGTATTTTTAGGCTGTAGAGGGTATGGGGCTCTCCTCAGCGGTGTCCAGCCTAAGGACGCCTCTGCCATCCCCAGTGTGTAGGAGCAGGTGGAGGTTGGTGGCCAGGGACAAAGGAGAGCAGGGTGGGAGCTGAGGAGTCGGGGGACGCTCAGCGGCCACTGGTTGGGGGTGCGTTGGTCTCAGTGTGAGGCACAGGGCAGTGGGACGAGGCAGAAAGATGTTATTTCTTCCATGTCCTTGCTGTACTGCTCAGCGATTGTGCTGCCCATGCTTGGACCCCATGTTGCGTTCAACACTGGATAATCACAGGTCACCCAGAGCGTGGCCCGCGCGAGGACCATAGAATCACAGAACCACAGGCTGCCTAGGGCAGTGCTGGAGTCACCATCCCTGGAGGGGTTTAAAAGTCACATAAATGAGGTTCTCAGGGACACGGGCTAGTGCCAGAGTTAGGCTATGGTTGGACTCGATGATCTCTCCCAACCAAAATGATTCTCCGATTCTATGTCCTGTTGGTGTTTTCCATTTCTACTTGGAAAGACTTCAGATTTCATGGCTGGCGATTTGGAGTGTGCTGATGTGGATTCGCTGGACCTGCTGAGGCTGGAGCTGATGTTCTGGAATGGACCTGCAGTCAGTGAGGGGGGAGATGCACACAGATGTTCCTCCCACCGCCCCTGCCTCTTTGTGGTGATTCTGACCAGGACCAATCTTGTATCTCTTAGGAGAAAAGTGGGTGCTTTGCACTGACATTTTCAGAGGTGTCCTAAGGTTTGCTCTGTAATGCAAAGCCAGCAGAAAAAAATTTAAAAAAAAATGACGTGAGCATGGCAGGCTCCAAATAGTGGCACATATTGAACATTGCGTTGGTGGGGAGCCCGTTGCTACAAGAAATATAGACAGGTTTAAAAGCCTGTCAGACAAATCCATGGCAGAATAATATCCCCAGGGCTATTAGACACACTAGTGCGGCTCCTGTCTGAGGAGATCTCTGATGCTCAGCCTCCCCGAAGCCTGGAGGCATGCGAGGAACTGTGTGTTGCTGCTGCTTTCCTTCTTGTTTCCCTAAGAACTGCAGCTGGCGGCTATTTAGATGCATCCCGGGCTGGTTTGTTGGGAGGTGACTCTGCGAGGAGCCAGTCCTCCCTGCTGCCAGGGGATGTGGTACCCAAGCTGAGCACCTTCAAGGGCTTGCAGGCTATGTGGAGTGAGCGTCTTTTCCTCCTGTGACACGAAGGGACATTCAGGCACCGGTTTTGAAAGGGGCAGGAGCTACCTGAGAACCGTGTGGGGACTCCTTCCCCCAGAGGATGGGGACCTCACCCTGCGGTCCCTTGGGTGCCCCCCAGCCCTTCCCGCCTGACGTGGGTTTCAGCACAATGACTCTGGGCTGAGTCCCAAAGCCGAGCCTCCCGCCCTGTGCTCTCTCGTGTCCCTGTACCCTGCTCAGCTTCTGTTAATTGAAAGCCAGACTTGCAGATAGCAAACGATTTCTAGGTGCTCACAACCCTAACACCACCTTAATTAAGTTCTTCGGATGAGAATTTCCTTAGGCTGTTAGCTCTTCTTAATGAGACCAGACAAGGGGATGGGGAGAACAGGCCATTAAACATGATGTTCGGAGATAAATCTTGGCTGTGGCCCTGGCGAGAGCACTTTTGCTCCTCCGATTTCAGAGCTCTTCTCTCTCAGGCCTGACAGACCCCATGTCACACGACAGATCAGATAAAAGTCTTCTTCATCTGCAGGCTCGACCATTGCTTTCCAGTCTGTCAGTTGCAGTAATAAAAGCTATGACCCCTGCTGACAAATCCTTTTTCTGGAAAAATAGCGAAATTTTCCTCAGATTAAAAGGAGATGAGATGTGTTGATAGACACTGCCCACTCCTTGTGGTTTTAAGAAGCAGGGCAAGACTGTTAGTAAACGTTATAAAACACAAAAGCTGTTGGAGTAAATCGTAACTGTGATGGAGCGATCAACTGTGGGCTGAGTTCCAGGGACAAAACACCATCAGCAGAGACAATGCATTTCTTTTCTTGTTGGAAGAGCAAGCATGAATCTCCCTTCATGCCTGCAAAGTAATCCGTCAGATTTTTCATTATGCACAACCAATAGGTCTTTTCTAGTTTTACTAACTCTGGGATAATGATGGTCTCTTTATCCTCATTTTTCTCCAGCAAAACAAACAAAAAAAAAATATACATGTTCAAAGTTCTGCTTAAAGTCCGAGAATACTTTTTCTCCACCACCCTTTGCCCTGAAGCCTCAGCCTCGCACCAGGTCGTTCTCTGTGTCCTTGCATTTATTTCTCTATTTATGTTTTAGAGAGATGCATTAATTTTTCAGAGATTCTACAGGGAACAGGAGAGGTAGTCATTTGATTTATGAAATTCATTTGCTCAAAGTCGCATGCCAGCAGCTTGTCGCAGGCTCTGTGTGTCACAGCTGCCGTTCACCTGGGGCTGGAGAACTGGGCCGAGGGACACGTGGAGACGGGCAGTTGTGATCATAAAATCACAGAATAGTTTGGGTTGAAGGGCCCTTCCCAGCTCCCTCAGTGCCACCCCTGCCATGAGCAGGGACATCTTCACCAGCTCAGGTTGCTCAGAGCCCCGTCCAGCCTGGCCTGGGATGTCTCCAGGGATGGGGCATCCACCACCTCTCTGGGAACCTGGTCCAGGCTCTCGCCACCCTCAGGGGCAACAATTTCTTCCTCCTGTCCAGCCTGAATCTCCCTCCTTTAGTTTAAAACCATCACCCCTTGTCCTCTCACAACAGGCCCTGCTCAAAAGTCTGTCCCCATCTTTCTTATCGGCCCCTTTTAAGTCCAGAAAGGCTGCACTAAGGTCTCCCTGGAGCTTCTCTTCTCCAGCTGAACCCCCAGCTCTCTCAGCCTGTCCTCCCAGCAGAGCTGTTCCAGCCTCGGATCATTTCTGGGGCTCCTCTGGCCCCTTCCAGCAGGTCCATATCTTTCTTGTACTGAGGACTCCATATGTTGATGCTGGTGCTCATCAATATGATGCACCTCTCCTGGAACTGCATCAGCTTATGGCTGGGCAAAATTTCCTGAAGGAAAACCAGACATGCCCGGAGTACCTGGGGATCCTGCAAACAGCTCCTGCAAGTTACAAGCAGAGAGCTCAGCCTCCTGCCACCAGCAGCTGTCCCTGCTCCCTCCTCCCAGGAAGGAAGTGTCACTGGGACAGGCTGAAAAATAACAGCGCACTCGTGACACAAGAGCATTGCTGGGACAATATGACAATCCCATGCACAGCTCGCAGCTCCCAGCCAGGGCTGCTTCGACCTTCTCTGTGCTACCAGGCAGTCACACACTCCTCCCTCTTGGGGACCTCAAGTCAGTGTCACCCGTCAGAGGCTGCGTACACCCATCAGATGAGTGCTTTGTAGGATGGTCATGGGGAACATCCCCATCCTGCCTGGGGGACAAGGTGGCTTTGGGACAGTGAGGGCCAAGGCAGCCGTCGCTGTGCTGGAGGCGGTCACTGTCCTGTCCTGCATCCCCACGTGTGGTGGCCTCGTAGGACTCTGTCCCCAGCAGCTCCCCAGGCCCTCGCTGCCCACATCATCAGTGCAAACCCTGCGCAGTTTGAAGGCCTCAATATTTATACATTAATTTCTGCTTCCTGTTGTTATTTACTTATCAGCTCTTTATTAGAGAGCTCCCTTTTATACGCACACAGATTTGTCCCCTTGGCACTTGCTTTGTTCTGTTACGAGATCATATCGGTGTGTTTGTTCCCCTGTTTACAGACGTGCTGTAATCCTAACTGCTTCACTTAAGTGTTTAATGAAGGTATTTACTCTAAATTGTTTGCTGGGATTTTCTTCTACAGTTGACAGATAAGAAGAGGCTAGAGCATGCTATTTCACTCCAGCAGTTTATATTAATTGACATTTTATATCAAATGGAGGAGACTTAACTGGCCTAAATGGTTGTTACATCTGAGCCAGTGGCTTTTCTTGGAGGACTGAAGCTGCTGGATTTTGTTTCAGAAACTGGCGGAGATGCTTTGTGCTCAAGTAACAAATCCTCACGTGCAGCCACAGCAATAACAGGCACAACAGAGATGAAAATTAGCCATTACACACCTCCCCAGGCTTCCACAAGGCAGGGTAAATGCCCAAGAGCTCTTTGGCATCGTCCATCCAGGGTGTCATTCGTAGCATTGGAAAACAGCTGGAAAAGCTGAGCTGGATGCCAGCTGGAAACAGCATTGCTTTTCTGCGTGTGCAGCTGATGGCAGCTATGGGACAGCTCTGCTCTTCGTGCCTCCCAAGCTTATATCCCATGTTTGCACTGGAGTTCAATGCAGCTGCAGAACAGCCAGTGCTGCTTCCTCCACGCAACCTGCACCCTCCTCACCCCTGGAGATCAGAGCCCCCAGCCATGGGGGACACCAGAGCCCCTGGCGGGGGGGTGAGGGGGTTCCCCCGTGCTCAGGGAAAGGTTGTGTGTCTGCCTTGTCTCTGGAGCTTTGCCCCCAGCCCCGCACCGTGCCGCTTTCCCCTGTGCCTCTGCCTGCATGGGGCCGTGGCACACGGAGCCCCGCGCTGCTCTGAGGGCCGCCAGCCTTGCTGGGGACAGCAGCTCCCTCCTGGCTCTCAGGAGCTGTGGTGATGTTACTGTCCCCTGGTGATGATGTTGAATCACAGCCCAGGAGTCCTCAGCAGCTCCTGGAAAATGTAACGGAAGGTAAAGTACACACGGGGATAAAAGGTAAATAGCTTGGCTCTTGTCCTTGGCTCTTTAGGCTCCGAAGCAAAGCTAAACCAGTCCTCTAGCCCACAGCATCCAGCAGCAGTGGGGCTGTTACCTCCTTCCGAGCACAGTGCCAGGAGAGCGGCGCTCAGCCCTTCGCACCCCAGCGCGCTGCCGCTGCCTCCCAGGCATCAGCCACACACAGGTGTCACCACGGGCTTTGGAATAATGAGAAGATTCAGCCAAATGGCAAACCATCCAGAGGCCACCCACAAGCCAGAAGGAGGGTTACATTTGTTGATGAGTAAATGCCCGCGCTAAGAATAGCTCCATCCAGCTTTGCTGCTCACCTACCTTATCCTGCTCCAATTACCTAACTTAATTTACTCCAGCTGTTCCTTCATATCTCTGTGATCTATTTTCTACCTCCTTCTGGGTTCGCTTTGATTTCACTGTATATTTTAACATACCAGATTCATTTATCTTTGAAAGTGCCTCTCCTTACAGGAAGACTGTATACAGCATTGCTGTATTCATGTTGCTTCCATTTCCAATCCACTTGCAGCCAGGCTTTGTGGCACATACAGATGCTGGCAGCACACTGGTTATATGCATAATATATTCAGTGCAGGAAGCACTTGTTCCTGAATGAAACTTATTGTCCTGACTAGTTGCCATCTCTTTCAGCAGACAGGTTTGGGGAGGAGAACTACAGTCTGAATTCCTGAGATGTGCTGTCTTTGAAAACCAGGCTCAGCTGTTATTTCCCAGAGCTCCTCTCTCACTCCTCTCTATGTGTGCAATGTGTTTCCTCAGCTCAGGTGTGCGACACGGTGGCATTTGCTGTCCCCCTCAGTGGCAGGTCTAGTCCTATGGGGCATTTGTCTGTTTTTGTGGGAACTGAACTGTCTCTAGTACCTCAATGTCTCTCCTATAGTGAGGGGCCCAAAAATGAGCACGGTATTCAAAGTGGGGCCTCGCCAGTGTTGATCTTTAAGACACCCTCATCTCTTCTTACTTCTCGTCTCCTGCCTTCTCTGGTGCCCATAGGCTTTTCTCTCTCCCCCTGTGCTGCGGCATTAACCACGGCCTGGACCTTTTTCATAGGGCTGCCACAAGTACCGGCACAGCACCAAACCTGTGCTCAGCACCAAACCTTTGCTCAGCACCAAACCTGCGCTCAGCACCTTTCTCCAAGGGTCTCCAGGGGCTGCCTGGCTCCCGGCTGTCCCGCTGCCGCTCTCACTGCGTCCCACCCGGCTGGGGGAAGCGGCTCCTCTGCAGGCACAGGCAGTTTTCCTGAGATGGGTTTTAAGTGCTGGCTGGAGAAGGGGAAGCAGAGGCTGTGCTGAGGCCGTGGGGACAGCTGGGCGGCCCCTTGGGGCTGGGAGAGGGGTGCGAGCAGGACATGAGCAGGACGGGAGCGGGGGCGATCGGGTGCGATCGGGCTGAGATCGCGGCGGCCGCGGGCGCGCCCGGAGCAGCGGCACCGCTAGGGGGCAGAGACACACCGGCTGCGGTGAGCGGCCCGGAGCTGGGGACCGCGAACCCTGGGCTGGGTTTTGGGCCCCTCACACCACGAAAGGCCTTGAGGTGCTGGAGCGAGTTGAGAGAAGGGAACGGAGCTGGGGAAGGGGCTGGAGCACAAGTGTGATGGGAGCGGCTGAGGGAGCTGGGGGGTTCAGCTGGAGAACAGGAGCTGAGGGGAGACCTTCTGATCTCTGAACTGCCTGAAAGGAGCTTGGAGCCAGGGGGGTCGGGCTCTGCTCCCAAGGAACAAGCGCCAGGAGCAGAGGAAACGGCCTCAAGTTGCACCAGGGGAGGTTGAGGTTGGATCTGGGAACAATTTCTTCCCCAAAGGGCTTTGGGCATTGGAACAGGCTGCCCAGGGCAGTGCTGGAGTCACCATCCCTGGAGGGGTTTGAAAGATGCAGAGATGAGGTTCTCAAGGACATGGGGTAGTGGTGGACTTTGCAGTGTGAGGTTAACAATTAAACTCGATGATCTTGAGGATCTCTTTCAACCAAACTGATTCTATGATCTCTATCCCTGCTCCCCACTCCCAGTTCAGGAGCCAACCAGGTACAGGGGTCCCCGCCAGCCTTGTCCTGGCATGAAGCCAAATGTGGGCAAAAGGCCGCTGGGGACAGGGAACTACAAAAGGTGGCCCTGAACAGTAGCTGCCTGCTCAGCCTCTGTGTCACCATGTTCTCTCAGATGCTCTCATGAGATCCCTTCTCCCCCTTTGCCCTCAGCATGGCAGGGACCTCTGCACTGGGGTGGGTGGGCTCATCAGACCTCCAGAAGCCTCCTAAGAAACCAGTGGGGAAACTGAGGCATGGTCAGATATGCCCTTAAAGCCTTTGTAGTGTAGGCTACAGGTTCCCAGTGCACCGCAAATGCTGGGGAGCAGGGGTGTCCCTCCTCAGGTACCTGCCAGTAGCCGTGAGGCAGCAGCTGCCATACAGTGCCAGCTTTTGGCACTATGCTGGTGGACTTTGGAGGGACAAACTCCCTCTGAGAGTCTCCCCTGAGCTGCTTGTGATGGCAGAGCTGAGCAGGAAATATTGTCCTTCATGCAAATTATGCATTAAGGACTTTTCTTCCCTGCTCTGGGAAGAATCTAAGACTGTAAGGGTTTTGCTGTTAAGTCCCATTGGTATCCAAGCTAACAGGCACAGTTTGGGGGAGTTCAACCCCACTTCCAGCATCTTCCTGCACCTTAGAGCATGCCCTGTCACAGTGTACTCGAATAAGGCTTCCCAACCTCCCACTGGAGATTTTCCACTAATATTTGCTGCATTAAGGGCAGCTGCTCTACCCTACAGCTCAGATCCCTGGGCAATGCTGCTTCATGGTGGAGGCAAGAGCCCTTCCTCAGCAGGGGCCGTCCAGGCTCATGTTCTTGCCAAAAGGCAGAGAAATGGGAATTTTCTGATGGAAACGTGGCTCTCTGGGACAATCCTATCCAGCTCTGCAGGCTGGGAACATCGCTTGCTGCAAAATTGGCAGGTCTCTGTCAAGCAGCCAAGGGATTACTGCTTCCCTTCCTGCTGGAGCTCTCTAGTATTTGGTCCCTCTCCATCAATCCTATCTAGTGCTTCACACACTCGCTGCCTTTGATCTCCTGGTGGCAGCGCAGCCCAGGTGGCTTGGACACGCTCCAGTCTCAGCGGGACAGCAGGATGGGAACGGCTGATGTTGGGCACCGGTCCCACCACAGCAAGGATCTCCTTGTCTGCTCTGCACAGCCCTGTGTGCTCACTGCACCCACGCAGGCAAACACCTCCCCAGTCTGGACAGTGACTGTTTGCCTTAGGAATCCCCATTTCCCCTCAATGAACAGCTGTATAATGTGCCTTTTCACGCTGTTCTTCTGTCGATGGCTGGTGGTGTGGTTTTGCTTGACTTGTGGGCAATCTGACGTGGAAGTTGCCCATGGTGGCACAAGGTAGCTTCAATTTGAGGGAAAAATAAAGCACCAGCAGCACAGGGTGGCCAAGTGCCCTACGCCTGAAGACCCCTCCTGGTGTCGTTTGGGCAGGTTGTGCCATTGTCATGATGCCATTCTTAGGTGCAAGGCAGCTGCAGGGACAGGCGGTCACCCACCAAATACCCACAGCTTCCTTAGGAAAGCTAAAGTCATACATACCTGGGATGGTGACAGTGCAGAAGTGACCAGCTAGTCACAGACTGCTTGTATGGACCTGTGCAACCTGTGCAGGTTAAAATCAAACACAAATCACACGTGATTTCTCTGTGTGTCTGAACATTAAGAAGCAAGTGGTTGTGGAGGTGAAATCGCACAGCTCTGCAAAATTAGAAGACTCTACATAGTTATGCGGTCCTGCGAAAACTGAGCGTTGTAACCAACTGAAACCGCTCCTCTGGATCATGCAGAAGGGGACATGCATGGCTTGGAAGACCAAGGTCTCTGTGTCAGTTCTTGACAGGTCTCTGATACTGGGAAAGTCTGAGCGCCTTCGGTGTGAGACCCAGGAGAATGTCGGTAAGGACCAGCCACCTTTACAACAAGTGGGAGCCCATGGAATCGTCCTGTGTGAACTCACCTGGGCACGGCGAGGAGAACAATCCCATTCCCATCTGGTGGTGTGTGGTGTTACCATTCAGAAAGAGCCAGAGGACTCTGGGGTTTCAAGAGATAACACAGCACACTGTACTGGGGGATACTGAATTCCTAATGAATCTTCTTCAAAAGAAGATTGTTTGCTTCTCCTTTTTTTTTTGCCTCTCATGGGTTTTGTCCGCATCTGAGCACTGCTACCATCCACTCCTTTAGAACAGCGATGAGAAGTCTGCGCAGCATTTAGGGCCATGCAAAGGAATCCCAGCCCGCTGGTAATCCAACCCCTGGTCAATATTGGATTTCTGCTCACTAGATATTTTAAAACCCCACAGTCCAAATACTCACTTCCCAAACCTTAAAGACAATAAAATGACATTAAAATACACTACCCCTTACCTGGGAAAAAAAAATCATGATAAAGGTCACTTTTGTTTAAAAGGTACTTGTCACTGTTTTGTTTAACTCTTAAAGGATCATTTTAAAATACACAGAAGAAATCTGGATTTGAAATAGCTTCTTTGGTAAGGCATAGGTTTTAATGTGAATTCCATCAGCTGCACAGGGTTTAACCTTTTCCTGGCTTTACCAGGCAATGACTGTGATGGTGGGTAGGGCTTCTCTGTGTTGGAGGGCAGAGAAGGACAGGGATCTTTTTTCTGGAACTATATCAGAAGCTTGTTTTATGTCACATTGGAATTAAGAAGTGTCTATTTAAGAACAAACCATGAAGAAAACTCCCTGGTTTTTTAAATTCTAGCTTTCTTGGATTTTTTAGGTTTTGGCTTCTTTGGTTTCAGTGCCACTTTTCTAAAGTTTGCGTCGTATTTTAACCAAACAAGGATGACTACTGTCATCTTAGGTCCTGTGGGTATTCAGCGATAGCAGAGATCCTCCAGTCATCGTTCGAGAAGGGCATGATGCTGTGTCTCAGACAGCCCTGGGCATCGTCACATGTGGGTGGCTGAATCCCTCCCCAAACAGCCCAGCAGAGCATTTCCACATCACCAAATGCGTTTCCAGGAAAATGAGACCAATTTCATACGTTGCTTCTGTTCCCATCAGTTACAAATGTGACTGACATTTTCTGACCACTGCTCGTCGTGATAAGCGTGTGAAGGAAGGTGCCTGCAGGAGAGGACACCTTCCTTCCCACCAGCCCAACCTCACAGCCTGCACTTTCTTTCAGCACAGCTTCCTGCTTCTATTTGCATCCCGAATTGCTCAGAGGTAGAGGCTCAGAGCATCAGGCGGTACAGCTGTACCACAAAGTCCGGCAAAGTACGGACTCATTGATCCAGCAGCATCTTCTCTCCCTTGTCCAGACTCCTACATGACCCAGAGTTCTTCCCAAGGAGCTGTCATCCTCTTGGCCGAGGAGACAGTGGGTTTTTTAGAGGATGGGGTTACAGGACCACTTCTGAAGGCTCTGGGTGCTGCGCATGGAGGGAGGGGAAGCCCCAACCTCAGTGCCAGAGCATCACTCAGTAACGGCAGGAAGAAATCCAAATGCTTACACCTTGGAGCTGTATTCGGTCACCCAAGCAGGTGCCTGGCGCTGTCTGAGATAGCCTGGGTGTCCAAGGATCTGTACACAGAGCTGCTGGATACCAAATGGCACCTGCGCGGGCTCTGTACGCTCCTGGCACAGCAGCAGGTGACGTTCCACGACATCTCAGATTCGTCAGCCTGCCCTGTTTCAGTATCTGAGTCCTCCTTCTGGTCTTACATTTTCATGTCATGCTCCCGATAAATCTCAGGGGCCTGAAGTTCGCCGAGTGCTGCTCCAGAGGCCGTGGGCAAGATGCTGAGTCAGCAGTGTCACCTTCCCGTCCCCTGGTCCCAGGCACTCTCTCCAGGCCAGGTGCAGCTGCCGTGTCCCCAGTGGTCAGAACCTCCTGCGTGGAACTGGGTGGCAGCACAGATCTCAACAAATACTCTTGACCCTCCTCTCGATCCTCCACCTAGGACTGGAACTTACGGGACTGGCAGGTGCTTTGTGCCAGACAATTTTTAGCTCTTTTATCATTATTGTTAGAAAAGTCTTGTTAGAAATAATGATCAGCTGCCCGGGAGTATTGGAAATGGGCTAGGCCAGCCAAGGCAATTACTGTTTGGATTCTCAGTTATAAATGGGAGATCTCTCCACTTATTAGCAACGTGCGATGGATGAAGAAATATCATTTCCCCTCCACTTTTCATTTCAGATTCAGCGTTTCTTCTCTATTAGCGAGCAGGGCCCAGCCCCTTGGCAGGACTGGCTGACAAATGATGCTTGCCGCACTCTTGGCAGCATGGCCAGCCCTCCTGCCTCCCAGCACTGCCGGAGCAAAGCCTGGGATGGGTGCGATGCTGAGTGCTTTGGGGCAGGGGGGTCTCATCTGGGTGTTCCTGCTCCGGCGAGGGGATTTGACTGGATGATCTTTCGAGGTCCCTTCCAATCCCTAACATTCTGTGATTTGGTGATTTTATGTGTCTTGTCACAGCCACCGGTTCTCCCTGCCACAGGACACAGGCTTCAGTCTCACTGTGCTGAGTCCAGCAGAGCCCTGGGGATGCCGTGTAGGTTGACTCCTTGGGGATGATGGCTCCTTGCTGACACCGGTGCTGTAGCTGGTCTTACCTCCCTAGGTAAAGGACATCAGTGCTTGCCAAGGGAATGATAACCCTGTTTCCAGTCCTCTGCCGAGCTCCACAGGGACCATTAAAGGCTTCCCAGTGATGCTGACCTCTCCCCTGTGGGATGTTAATCCGGTGTCTGATTTGCCCTGCTCTGCCAGGCATGAGCCGCAGTTTCTTAGTGCTCCAGTTTTATTGATTTTCATTTTTTATAAGTGAAGCAATTGCTGTCACGCTCTGCTGTGAGCAAGCGGCAGCCTGCCCTGCTGACATGGCCCCCTCGGCACATCATTTACTGCTGCTTCATGGGCCTCCGCTCCTCATTAAGCTGGAGCAAGGGTGGGGTCAGGCACACTGACCCCAGGAGACACCGTGTGTCTGCATTCCACTGGATGTGACAGGACATGCTGCCTCGCTGAGAGAGAAATGAGGCTGTTAATGGTCAGGAGGGGGAATAGCAGCAGGGAGGGTTCGTCCACTATTTCCACTGTGCCCTCAGCAAGGCAATGACATATTCTGGAGGAGCAGGGGGGAATGCATCTGATAAGGATGTGTGATAAGGAGCTGGCACCCCAGCCTCCCTCTGGGGAGGTCCAAAATGCCTCCACTAAGTTTATCCCCCAGTCCAGGCCATGGCTTTGTTCTTCCTCTCTTGTGATTTCCTCATCCTCTTGTTCCCATACATTCTCTGTCTCATCTGGCATGGGATTTCCAGAAGATCACATTTGTAGAGCCCGTTCTGGAGGAACTTCACCCCGTAATGCCCTTGCGAGGATGCAGCCCTTTCCCCTCCAAGCCTGGTGGCTTGGCCAGGTACAAAATAGAGTCACCTGCCCAGGACAGGACCAGTGCCACCCCATTCACACAGGCTGGTGACACATCTAGCCCAGCACCACCATGGTGGTCCATGTGGGGACCAGAGCCAGCAGGAGGCCATGGGCTGGCCCAGGGCAGCCTCCAAGACAGTGCTCAGGGTGAACCACTTGTGAGTCTTCTTTTTGCTAAAACATGGAGCTGCATCCAGCCCCAAGTGCTCAGCCCTGCTCACCTGTGAGCTCAGGCTGTTTCTCTTGAGGCTTTCTACCCCCTGCCACTGGACTCTGGCCTGGTTCCCTGAGAATCAGGATTTCTCCCAATGGGATCACAAGGCAAGGGCACAACGCTGAACACAAGTGGATCCAGGGTTCAGAGTCTGTCAGATCTCATAGGAATCTTGAATTTGCCTTCCATCCATGCCAATAACGTCACACAGGGCTGGCCTGCACCCAGCAGAGCACTCCAGCACGCATTGAGCTGGAAGCATGTGGGTATTACTGGAGAGACCAGTGAGACTGGAAATTTAAGGGCTGCCTTTGTTCAACCCTGCATTCAGCTCCTTGCTCCTCTGCCGTACTTGAACCCTTGAGGCTGTAGTTTTCCATGTCGGGGTTCTGGCACAGACTCAAGCATTTTGCAGTATTTCATCCACTCAACTTAGCTATTTCTGAGATGGAGCTGAAGAGAAAAGGCCTCATTTTGCTAAGACAAGAAACACTGGAGACTTATTCTTTGAATAATTCCAGCCTTTCTGTGCTCTGGAGCAGAGGCTGGAAATTTCACAGAAAGCTGAAACGTTTTTCCTTCATTTTTCCTGTAAGAAAAGAGCATTGACTTGGGTGTTCTCCAAGGACTTGGTGCTTTGTAGCTGGACCCTCTCTGCCTGAGAGCAAACAAGCACATCTCTGGAAATGCCCAGAATATTCCCTTTCCAACCCTTCTCACTACATTCATACAGCATAAGAGAGGAAAGAGTAAAATATGCTGGTCTAGCCCTGACGGGAAGGAGACCAGGTGCTTTGTTTTTAACCAAAACAGTGTAAGAAAGGGAAGGATTGCAGGGGGAGACAGTGGGGCTCGGACAGCAGCTTCTCTGCCCTACTCTGGGGGATGAGGAAAAGGGACATTGAGGAGCAGCTGCACAATGAGTCGACTGGAAGATTCAGGAGGTTTCATGGTTTCAAAATCGCAACTTGGAAGAGGACCTCAGCTTTGGTACCAAAATGAAATGGTGGGATGCAACAGGAGGAACACGGGAAATAAAGCGGACCCAGGAACACTGTGTTGACCTGGATTTTCAGCTCTAGGTTTGGTGCTTCACAAAGAGCTGGGGGGCACGGGGCTGCACATGGAGGGATGGTGTGGACCTGCGGTGGGGCTGTAAGGGATGCATCCAGAACAATGCACACACCAAGGCTTTGTGGAGCCAGCTCTGAAGAGAGAACAGAGAAAAAGCAGTTGTGCGTGCACAGCTCTGGGGAGGTGCAGACCTCCTAACGCCTGTGCAAACCATGTGGTGAGCATAGCTGGGTCTGGAGCTGCCTTTGGGTAAAACGGCCAGTAACTGATGACTGCTCATGTGTCCGTTAAATGCGCAGGGACCACGCAAGGTTTCTTCATGGCCGTCGGATAGGGAACTGCTCACGCATCCCCTGGATTTTGTACCCAGGAGCCTGGGATAGAGCTGCATGGTCCTTCTTACAAGGTCCTGGGAGAGCTGACTTTCTGCAGAGGATGGCTGCCACCGTGCCAGGAGGAGATGCAGCAGTGCCACGTGCTACACCACATCCAGCACCTCAGACTCTCTTATTCCTTGGAAAAATGCCCCTGCTCCTAGACGAGGTCTGTCTCACACCACGGGGGTGAGATCTGTCTCAAATCGGGTCCTTGCTGCAAACAGCATTTCTTTGTCCCCATGCCAGACTGGCAGGCTTTCATACTCTATGTCCTGTCATTGTTCCTCAGGGCTGGCCTGCCAAATGATTAAGCAGTCTTGTACCTCCTCGTTCCTATGATGAGGCTTTCTTTCTCCCTCCCTCTAGGACAGGTATTTAGCTAAAGGTTGCTGGAAATGCCTGCTTATTTTCATTAGTGGTGCTATCCTCACTACCCATAGTCCCTGGAGAGCTGCTTTTATCGCTTCATGATGAGGGCTGTCAAAATGATCCCATCAAGAAAAGAAAAATCAGATTTTCAGCTGCGTTTTTTTAACAGATACTATCTGTTTTCTGAGAAAAAAAAAATAGAAAGAAAAGTCAAAGAAGCTTTCTTTTCAGCAAGCAATACAAAAATACATCTGAGCAATACAAAAATACATGGCTGGATTCCAAACAAACTGTCAAACCCCAAATATCTGTAGTTTCCACTGGGGTGGGGGATTGAAAAACCAACATGTCCAAGGGCTGAGACTTTGCCCCAAGCAGCTCATCCCACAACATTCTGATGAGCAAATACCACCTGTAGGGAGGTATTTTGCAGGAGAATGACAAAAATCATAAAGGCTGGTCCTAGCAAAAGAACGTTTCAGTATTTGTGGTGAGGACAGATGATGGGGAGAGCAACATGAGGAGAAGGGGAGAGTGTTTAGGGCAGGAAATTTGGTTAGTGAACACAGTTTGCAGTTGTTGGCCCAAGAGCAGAAGATCATAGAACAGAATCATTTTGGTTGGAAGAGACCCTCACAATTATTGAGTCCAACCATAACGCAAATCTAGCACTAACCCATGTCCCTGAGAACCTCATCTCCGTCTGTCCAACCCCTCCAGGGATGGTGACTCCAGCACTGCCCTGGGCAGCCTGTTCCAATGCCCCACAGCCCTTTGGGGAAGAAATTGTTCCCAGACCCAACCTCAACCTCCTCTGGTGCAACTTGAGGCACCAAACATCACCAAGCCAGCCCACACAGGAGCAGCCGCCCTCTAACAGCAACACACACTGGGGAAGACACCAGCACAGACAGACAAGTTGAGCCAGGTGTGATGAGAACTTAGAATGTCATAGAATGTCCTGAGCTGGAAGGGACCCCCAAGGATCATGGAGTCCAACTCCTGTCCCTGCACAGGACACCCCACAGGTCACACCGTGTGTCTGAGGCCGTTGTCCAGTCTCTTCTTGAATGCTGTCAGGTTGGGGCGTGACCCCTCCCTGGGGAGCCTGGTCCAGTGTCCACACCTCTGGGTGAAGAACCTTTTCTGAATGTCCAACTGACCCTCCCTGCACATCTTCTGCCATTCCCTGGGTTCTGTCACTGTCACAGAGAGAAGAGCTCAGCCCTGCCCCTCCTGTTCCGTTGCTGAGGAAGCACTTAGTTTGTTTCGGCCAAAAGACATCAGGCTTCCAGATGCCTGCACAAAGCCCAAGTTCATTTGCATATGCATGGAAACCAATCTGCCCTGGGTTAATGAAACAGCAGCAGAGTGACAAATTCTTGGAGACCCAGGGGACCTCCTGCAGCTTTCCTCTTCAGGGAAAGCAATTCTCTCCAAGAGGCCATTAAAAGGGCCTCACCTCTGCTGATGGCAAATAAAGACCTGTCAGGAGGCGTTTGACTGTGGCAGAAATGCGGGGTTTGCCAGGCCATGTGTCAGAGCACAAGACCTCAGCTTAGCTACTCAGGCTTGGGTGTCACTGAGGAGTAAGTGGCACTGACTGGGGGCAATTCATTGACATGGACAGCTCCAGAAATGTGTTTCTTGCTACCTCCCAGGCATTTAACCTGCTAATTGCATTTAACCCTAGAACAAACAGCTCAGTTCAGTTCTCTAGAGGGGAAAGGCTTCTGTAGGAAAACTTGTGAGGAGTTGTGCCACAGGAGTTGGGACATGTTGCAGTGAATGTACTCACTGTGCTCTCTTCTGCACAGCAGGTCCAGGCAGCAAAACCAAATTGCCCCAGAATGACAAGAAGGTGGCAGCGAGCTGGGATGGAACGCCTTTCCTATGAGGACAGGCTGAGAGAGCTTGGGGGTTCAGCTGGAGAAGAGAAGCTCCAGGGAGACCTTAGTGTGGCCTTTCCGGACTTAAAAGGGGCCGATAAGAAAGATGGGGACAGACTTTGGAGCAGGGCCTGTTGTGAGAGGACAAGGGGTGATGGTTTTAAACTAAAGGAGGGAGATTCAGGCTGGGCATGAGGAAGAAATTGTTGGCCCTGAGGGTGGTGAGAGCCTGGCCCAGGTTGGGCAGAGAGGTGGTGGATGAACCATCCCTGGAAACATCCCAGGCCAGGCTGGATGGGGCTCTGAGCAACCTGAGCTGCTGAAGATGTCCCTGCTCATGGCAGGGGGGGCACTGGGGGAGCTGGGAAGGTCCCTTCAACACAAACCGTTCTGTGATTTTTGTGGCTGCTCCTTCAAGACACCATCTTGCAGGAGCAGAATCATGGACTCAGCGACATACCAATATGATCATAGCTGAGGCATTTTATTGTTCTTCTATCTGAAGTTTGTCCACGCGGCGTGCTGCTGAGACATCCCAGTGATGGCAGCGTGTGGAGGACAAGCAACGATCCCCATCCTCACAGCCCAGGGTGGAGCTGGGGCTCTCTGTGCTTACCCACATGAGCTCTGCAACTTCATTTGGAGAACCCAGATGTGAAATGGTGCCCTCAAGCTCTTGTACCCTGCACAGGTCAACCTTGTGTCTTATAATAACGTGGGGGACCCACTGTGAAATGGAACAGAAGTGAGACCCTCTGTGAGTCCAGCCCTCTGACACCAGAGACCTGTGCAGCGTCTGTTTTGCCTGGAAAACAGTTTGTTCTGGCTTCCTGGAGAAGACGAAGAAAACAAATCTTCTCCCAGGGCCGTTCTGCTTAACCTGCATTTACAAACGGTCGTCACTCAATCCTGCAAGCAACATCTTATCGTTTACTTGCTGGCAGAGATGCGAGCTTTTGTTTATTGAAAATAAAAACATACACGCTGCTTAAAAAGCTTTGCAAAGGTGGCACGAGGGCAAGGCTGGGGAAGAGCAGTGCACTTCGTCTCTCCTTGATAAATTACCTTTCACAGTGCTTCCAGAACCTCTCTCTCGCAACAACCACTTAATAATGTGTATGCGCTGCAGTTCGCTCATTACTGGAAAGAAAGAGAGACATTTCAAAGAACCACGATGTAGCCAGTTCTCAGGGGTTCACTTCCTGGGCTCTTCTGACACAAATTATTAAAAACATTTTTCAGCAAAGCCATGGCTTAGGCGACCTTCAACAGTTTTCACTGCAAACAAAACCTTAGATGCGCCTGGCAAAAGAAGTAAAAAGGAGGTGGGGGGAAAAAAAAAAGGAAATTAGAAACATGGAAATGTAATAACTTTCCATTATGCAAATTTGATTTAATCAGAGATGAAGCTGAAGTGCAATAAAAACATACTTTCATTAAGTTTATGACTTTCAGACTCTATAATACCCCAGAAATGTCAATTATAAGGTTACCATAGTGATACATGTTTGCAACTTCGAAGGGATGTGTTTCCTCACCAATAAGTGCACACTGAAGCTGGACCGGGACCTGGTTTCTTGGCTCCTTAAACTAGTAAGAGTTTGCGACTTGAATGGCATATATTTTTGGCACCATAATTAGGTCTTAAACCTTAAGCCCTGCTCAAACCACCTGTGCCTGAGCGATCATCCCGCTGACTACGGGTGGGATGTGCAAGGCACAGATTTTAATTTCCAGTGCTCAGGGTCCATTGTAGTTGTGCAGTCCTAGAAGTGAGCAGCCCATGAGGGACGTTCCACCACGCAGGGACAGACTGGGCTATGTTTAGGCTGCATTGTGCTCCCTGGCTTGTAGGATAGGGGCTGGAGCACAGGATGACCCCCTCAGCCTGGGTGTGGGGTGCTGGGGGGCAACACCACCCCTGGGATGGGAGCAGACCTCCTGCAGAGCTGTTTTTAGTGGTCGTATGGTGATTTCACTGCTGGAGTTGTCTTGAGTGCAGATGGCCCATAGGGAGGGTTTATTCTGCTGATGTGTAACACAGACCAGAAAAAAAAAACCCTCACCTTTGCATCAGGGCTGTGGGTGGTCAAAGATCAGCTCTGTAGCAATTACTGTGACTCCTTTTTTCCTTCCACCAATGGTCAGTGTGAGCACCACCCCATAGACCAGCCCAAGTGATGGTCTCCGGTGATGTCAGGGTCTCTTGATGAATTTTATAGTAAATCCAAAGCTCAACCTGTGTATTGACTGGGGTTATAAGACTCTGTCTGCTAGGGAGCAGTAAGGCAGGAGCTGAACAAAGCTGATAGGAGCAGTGTTTTTACCAACACATGGTTCTTTCCCACAGTACTGAGCAAAAAGTGAGCAAAGCAGGTCCAGTGGTGGTAGCCAGGTTCAGCCAAGAGCCCCGATTGCCAGAAAAGACCGTAGGGATGAGCAGGGCCGAGGACAAGTCGGGAAGTCGAGTCAGGCTCAGGAAGGGGTTTGGAAAGAGTGTCCAAGTTCAGCCAAATCCCAGTGGTCACCAGGCAAGTCCACAGTGACAAGTAAAGCCCAAACTGGGACCAGCCAAGCTGGGGGCATGAGAGCGTTGGCTTAAAAGCAGCTCCCGCATTAAGGAAGGGAAGACGCCGATGAGGTTTTGGAGCTGATCAGGTCTAGCTTTTCTCAAAAGATACCAGACTTCTCAGTCAGCGGTCTCTGAGCTGCCCTTGGGCACGGCCAGCTGAACTCCTGAACGCTGGGTGTGCATTCAGGGCCCTGACACGATCCACATCCCCAACACTTCAGCTCCCGGGTGTGCCAGGTCTCAGACACTCTACACCCAAGGCAGGGCTTACACAAGCCGTGCCCAACTGCCAACGGGAGCTGGACCTGCCTCCTTCTTACAGCACGGTAGTTTCTACTGCTTGCTTGGCTGCTTTTTCAATCGGACACTATTGAAAGGATGAACAGTAACCAGCTCTTGAAACCACTAAGGATTCAGAGTCCCACGATCACAGTGCTGCGAGTTTTGCCCATCATTTAGAGACCTTGGACATGTTCAAGCCTGGAGTGCAGACCACAGCCAGGGAGGACGGGAAATCATCCATGCAGGTGGTCTGTAAGGATGATGTTCCTTCAAACTCCTGGAAAACACCACTGCCGAGCTCACGCTGCTCGCGGGTTCATTTCAGAGATATGACACATCCTCACCAAGTCCCTGTTTTTAAAGCAGCAGCTTCTGTTTTCCTCGGGAATGTTCCATACTTAGGTGGCCACAGACGCAGTGAGAAAGGTTTAGATAACCACAGTTGCTCTGAAGTGAAACACAGCTGGTAAAGATCTCTTTAAAAATCTCTTATTTTCTGCATGCTGTCAGACAAATGAAGTGTGCTGTGGTGCCTGCCCTTTGTCCCTTGCTGTCCTGCATTTGTGCCATTACTCACTGCCTAATATCCCTATGCAGCAAACTGAAGATTAAGAAGTGATGTGTTTGCAAAATAACTCACCTGGGGAGGAAATGAAGTGATACCTTTATGTAAAACCTGTGGCACTGCTACTGATCGTGGTTATTGAAAAATGTATTAAGTAAAATACAACACCAGTCTTAATTCTAGAGGAAGTCATTTTATCATCTTTTTAAAGGTTACAATTTAAAAGTTTGCAGCAACTTCACACAGCTTACTTGCAATTTATAATTGTCTCTGAACAAACACTTCTTCTGTTAAAAGTGCCAGCACAGAGAAATTCACAGTGATCTTCATTTTTGCTCCTCATAGCCCCTGATAAGGTATGCATCTGCTTTGTGGTAATTAGATAAATCTCTTCTGCCTAATCTTATTTTGAGGCAAGTCCCCAGTGAAAATCCAAGGCGTTCTCAGAGACCACAACACCTCTGCCTGTGTCCAGCTCTAAATTATAGGGGGAAAAATGCGTTGAATGTACACAAGCAGTAAAGGATTAGAGTACAGACACATGCATGCAGTTCAGATCTTGGGTGGCTACCTGTTGTCCTTGATTTTGAGGCAGTGGGAGGAACTGGTGATGGTTCTTGTGCTTTCTGAAGCTCTTCACCAGTGGTGGTCAATGGTCAGGCACGCCTTAGCTCATGATGCATCATCTGGGCAAAGCTCTGCACATCTACAGTAATCAAGGAAAACAGTTCAATAGAGTGGATTGACAATATTTAGCTGGAACTTGATGTGGCTGGTGTGTGAAAAGGTGTGTTACAACAGCTTGGTTTCCTTCAGGGAAAACTTCTGAATTGTAGCTAAGTTGTTATATGTGGGGAGATGGATTGACCCTTTGCCCTCAGTTCTGGGGTGGAACAATGAAAAGACATTTCAGTCTGCTACATGGAAAGGAAATTAAAAGCCAAAAAATGAGTGGTGTGCTTGTAACAGTGGCATTCAGCTTGAGATACAGGGCATGATGCTGTCTCAGTCGTAAGACAATAAGGCAGTCGCACCACGGGATTTTAGGAACAATGGAGCTACAGAGACTGGATATAAGACACACTGGTGGTTTTCTTGTTTTGTGTTTTTCCTTCACAGCTAGCTGGTCCCACCACCGGCAGGAACTTCAGGAATAACACGACTGGTTGGTGTATTCCTCACTGGCTCACATTCTAGCTAGTGGCCTTAACTTGCTCCGTAGCTCCCTATCTTTGCTTGGATCAACGCGTTAGTAAGTCAGTCAAAACAAATCGGAGTTTTGTGCTATGGAATGACATTGCATTATAAAATAAAGTAGATCAAAGTGTGCTTTTTTATATATTTGATGGCAACCTTGCCCACTGCCTGGAAATTTCAGCTTCTGAGCTGGAATGTGGTCCAGCTGCAGATCTGATGCTGTGAGTAAAGTCTCTGAGGTCGAGTTACTGCTGATGGAACAGGAATAGGTGTGATTTCCCAGCAGCCCGGGCTGCCCTTCTCCAGGAGGAGGGATTAGGAGACTATGCCTGGACCCTCACCCCGTGCTTTATAAGCAACAGGGAGCTGACATGATCCTGCTGCCTCTGATTCGGAGAGCCAGAGCCTGTCCGCATAGCTCACAGAGCATGTTACTGTGCTGCCAAGTGAGTTTTGGGAAAGGACATCAGTTCAGAGCACCAGGTGCCACAAAGGACTCTGGATCTGTTCCTGGCTGGGACTCATCACCACAAACCTGTGCAGGATTAAGGGATCTGAGCTGTGCTGTCCCTTCCTGTGAGACCCTCAACACAGAAAATCCCTCCCTCCTCATTCTAGCGTTTGTCAGCAGGTCAGTTTGTCCATGTCATCATCTTCCATCATGCAACGCCACCCCTTTGACAGGAGCCTGCTCACAAATTGTTGCTGGGACCCTGAGGTTCAGTGGAGGACGCTGCATCTCCCCAGCCTTTGCAAAGGCTGTGATTTTGTAGAAACACATACAGTGAGGAAGGCATTGTCTGGTGGATTAGGGCCTTGATATTTCTAATCATACCCTGCCTCAGCCTCTTTGAGCGCTGAGAACCCTATTCAGTGCCTTCTCTGGGTGCTATTTCAGATGCAGAATAATTAGCAACATGCAGGAAAAGCAACAAAGCCATGAATGGTATTTAGTGACAATTATTCCACCGAACCATTTCTTACTATTATAAATGGAGCTTATTAGCACTAAATTGTTTCCATAGGAAGCAGCGTCAGCAATAAAAAGAATGGCTGCAGGCCGGCTCGGCGGTGCGGGAGTCAGCACAATGGAGCCAGCGACCGCTGCTCGCGGCAGGAGCGTGCGCAGGGAGGAACCCACACGCCTGCCGCAGCCCGAGGAGCTTCAGCTTCACGCTGCTCCAGCCCACATCGCAGCACGGCGATGCTGGTACCTGCAGTGGAGAGGTCTTGCACCACTGGAGTCAGCTGGAGGCTGGAGTTGGCGAAGGGAAAGTGGGAATAGGAGCAGCTGCAAGGAGCTCCGGTGTTTAATTTTTTCCCTTTACTTGAAGGAGTTTCTCACAGGCGAGGTCCCACTGTCCGTCCTTGATATCCAGATGGTAGCTCTGGATATGATGCTGCTCCCGACACCTCCAGAGGCCGTCTTGAAGCATGGGGAAGCAATGGGTGGTGGAAGGAAGCAGGAGAGCCGCAACTCTTGCAGTGCACAGGGCAGCAAGAGGTGGAAGGTTCTGTCCATGGGAAGAAGTCAGCAGCACCACAGGGCAGGTTTGTTCTAGATGTGGCACAAAGACGTCAGAATCCCTTCTTGAAAGTGGTCTGCCCTTCTCCACCTCAGCTTCTCCCTCCCAGAATTGCCATGGGGTGCTCAGTGACCTCCTCCCGGGGACATCACGCTGGGATGCTGCAACAGAACATCCCCTGCAGGATGAGGTCCTGCCCCAGAGGAATTCCGCTGGCAGAAAAGTTCATTTTGCAGCCTTTTCCCCTGGGAGAAGTTTAAATTAAGTGTTGCCAAACCAGGCTGATGCCGATGTGTGTCTGATGTGCCATGGTGCCTCCTGGAAGCCGCAGCTACATGAGGGGAAAGGGCTGTGAAGGACTTGGAGCCCCCCCAGCCCCCAGCACAGCTGCTCTGCAGAGGGACATAGCAGGGTGAGCTAAGGGGGCCATGGCAGAGAGCACATCCACAGACAGTGAAATAAGTACTGATGGCTTTGATGCAGGGAGCTCAGTCTCTTTTAGAGGAGGAACATTCATTTCCCTTCGTTGGAAATTTGATTTCCCTGCTTTTTATCTTCAGGACACGATAACAGCACCAAACACTGCAGAGAGCTCTAAAGGCAGCAGCAGACACTGCTGGGTGAATCACTCGATTCGACTTTGGAAGGTCTGGGATCCTCTCCAGGGTCTGCCATGTACTGCAAAGGATTTTTCTGGTCAGCTTCTTAGTTCTCCTACCTCCTGAGGTGTGTAGCAGCAAAGTCATCATGACTGCTTTGCTCTGATGTGTTCAGCAATTGGAAGTGTGCATGACTGATGATTTTTAGGCATTTCTCTGGCAGATCGGGATGTGTAAGCAAGCCTCTGTGCTCTGTGGTCACTGCCCTGACTCTGTTGGCCAGCAGTAGCTCTTCAGGTCTAAGAAGCATCCTGGAGGAAACTCCCATTGCTTCGTCAGTTATATGTTAACATTCGCCATTGCTTAAAGCTTTGCAGAGGGTGAAGAAACATCTCCTGGAAGGGGCAGAGGGAGTCAGGCCAATTAATAGCACATCTATTATTGGAAAGAAAGAGGATTGCTGCGTCTTCGTGGTGCAGGAAGGGCTCGGCGGGTGGTGAAACCTCCCCCAACGATGGAAACCAGCGGCCGCTGCATGGAGTGCAGGCTCTTGTGAGCAGCAAGGAAATTAATTAGAGCTAAAAATCAGCAGCCAAAGAGGCTCGAGGAGTAAATGTCACTGCCAAAGTAGGGCAGGGAGGTAACTGTGGACTGATTAACCACCGCTTCGCTGCAGGAAAAGGACACGATCGCCAGCTGCAGCCTCCCATGTACATTGTGTGCAGCGGCCACCGAAGGTTAACATGGACCGAAACAAATAGGAATAGCTCGCTCTCTTGCAGTAAAAACCCATAATTCAGAAGTAAGTTTACTGTTGACAAAGCACAGTGGAAAGCACTATGCATCTGTCACACATGCTGTCTCCTTGTGGCTGTGTGGGGCTGCCGTAAATAATGGTCATAAATACTGTAACCAAGTTAATGTTTGCCTCACTCTCATGCTATTTGTTGTCGTGCACAAAGGAAGTTGTACTGAAGGAGTCAAAGATGTCTGCAAAGTCGCCTCTCACAAACAAGCAAAACACAGAGCTATGTCAGGCTGCGTGCTGCCGTGGGTGTGCAGCCTGGCAAGGGTCTCCGTGGTATTTCACACCCGTTTTTCCCCAGGACCTTGCCTCATTCTGCATGCGGGAGGCTTTCCCACAAGAAATCTGTGCAGAGGACTGCTTCCAAGCTGGCACTGGCAAGGACGGCACAGCAAACAGTCCATCTGCATAAAACACCCACCGTGATGGCTGCGAGGTTTCCCCCAGGCAGATGGGACAAGGCGTATTTCTTCCCAGTCTCCCTTGCAGCTGCCTGAACTGGGGTAACCTGCAGTCTGGGGCAAAGCTGTGGAAAAGCTACGTTCTCTCTTCTTCCCACCCTGCCAGCTGGGAGCAAGCACACAACCTCCTCTTCCTCCCTTCTGCCATCTGCGAGTGGAGCGGGAATTGTCAGGGCCAGCAAGGGTGGGTGCTCCTCAGGGGAAGGGATGCGGAGGTGACAGCTGGACGGTGTCCTCACCGGGGAGGGTGCAGTCCCGCAGTGCCCAAACCAGGTGAGAGAGCAGACCTGGTGACAGGAACCAGGCTCAGCCAAGAACCCAGTGGTTGCCAGACACGTCCCTGGTGGTAAAGCAGGTCGGTGGTAAAGCCCAGAAGCCAGGTAAGCATGTTGGGCATCAGTGGAGTGCGCAGGAACATAGCCCAGGGGAGGGCCATGGGCAAAGGGACTGAGCTGAAATGCAGGGAGAGGCCTATAAGGAAATCGGTCAGAGATACAGGCTGCTCCTGGAGGTTTTTCACACAGCTGTTTTCCTGGTTCAAGCTCATCCAGCTGCATCATAAGTCAGAGCTGACCTGGAGGACATCAGGCAGACCCCTGGGAGGGGAGACGAGGGTTCATTCAGCGCCCTGACCAGCACACCTATTGCAGTGCCAGCCCGCTGACTCCCAGGGTTTGGAAGAACCGTTGGCATTTAATTCTCATTATAGGAATACATGCAGGAGACAACACGTGTGGTGTCTGGGGATGTTACCTCTTTGTGAATGTCTCCTAACAACATGCTGGAGTTCTTGGCATCTCAGCTCACCCCTTTCTCCCTCTTCTCCCACAGCAGGCTCTCAAGAGACACCTGAAACCACAGGGAAACAACCGTGCTCAGCCCAGACCTGCTGGTACAGCTGCTTCCAGAAAGGATGTGAAGGATTTCTCTAGGGTTCCAGAGAGATCCCAAGGGCCAGAAGCTGCTGAAAGTGGGGTGCGATGCATCCCTTTGGCCATGAACAGCAGGGAGGAATGACCCAAATATCTGGGGATTTTTTAATGTGGAACTGAAAGATTCTCTCATGTTTTTAAATCTCAAGGCTTTTTTTTATTTTTGGGGGGCATGTTGCCATTTTATGCCCGACAGCTAATGAAATTGTGTGTGCATGTGTATGCTGAGCATCCCAGCAACTTGATTTCATTATGCAGAACGTGCCCTGAACTAGCTAGGGAATCATTAATGCACATGGTCGTGCTGCAGGATGGAAGGATGGCTCCCCATCCCTAACAAGCACAACTGACTCCTGCTCCCGACTCTCTTACTTGGTTAAACAAGGGGAAAAAAAACCACAACAACAAACCCACAGTCTCTGTCAAGCCAGGAGAGAACAGCGAGAAGAGGAACAGTTAGTGCCACCTTTGCAGTGAAAAATGAATAGAAAAATGTTGTGCTAGAAAAGGTGGGCTAATGTGAGCCTTCACGTAGCTACTCCTACAGACTGGTGCAGAGTGCTAATGCAGGAACACCAGTGGCTGGTTCCCAGAAGGGAAGAAAAATCAGTTGCAAGCATCTCCTTAAGAGTAGCAATGTCTAGTCCAGTGTCTCTGTGAGTGGCCAGAAGGCTCTGTCCATGACAGCAGACAGAAGGGTGTGGGACATCACTACCAAATACACACAAAGCTGTCCCACGCAATGGCCCTGTTGTTTTTATGGACATGCCAAACCACATTCCTGCCTTGACCAGAACCAAAAATCTCTTTCAGAAGAAACCATGATTTGAAGATATCAGCACAGACAATATCTCGTTCTATCCGTAATTTGTTCCATGCCAAGTCTCTCTTGCTGCTGAGGCTCTGTGTGCCAGTTTGAATGTGCCTGGCTTTAGCTTACAGGAATGGATTCAGGCTTTGTCTTTCATTTCAGGACACAAAAGCCCATTAGCACTCAGTGTTTTCTCTCCATAAGGTACCTTAATCCTTTATCAAGAGACATTTCAGTCTATTCTCTAAAAGTAAGACAGATTGAGCACTTTGCATCGCTCTAGAAGGTCCCTTCCAACCCAAACTATTCTATGATTCTATGATTCTAGCACTTTTGCTCCAGTAGTCATGTCCCTTTACAGCTCTTTATCCACCCGTTCTGTGTTTTCAGCTTCTCTCCTGAAATGCAAGTTCCACATCTTGTTGAGAACAGTACAGCCAGCACTGTTGCTGCTCTAAAGGTGGGGAAATGCCCTCTTTTCTCCTTTGCCCCTGTTTCCACATGCAGACATCTCATTACTCCATGCCTGAGTGCTTCCCTGGGAGCTAATGTGGGACTTTTGAAAGAAAATGCTGCTACGAGTGTAGTTATTGAAGGTGTTCAGAACCACAGCCGTGCTTCCTTGGTACTTTGCAGATAAAGGACAGGGGTCCAGCCCCACATTTCCAGGCTGTGTCTCTGTCAGCTGGTAGGTGAGATTCACTTGCTCATTGCTTTGCTGTTTGTTATGCCGTGCTCTTTGGGTTTCTGGGTTCTCGGTTACTTTTTGGAAAATTGAGGAATCGAGGAAGGAACAGTTTTCTCCTGGTAGTGCAACACCGGTCGGGAAAACAAGCCTGGAAATGCAGAGGTGACTGAGCTCCAGGCATCATTTAATTTTCCTGGCCTTGGCGTCCCTGTGTTTGAAGACAAAGGTATTCAAGTGATAGGTGATTTATTGCCTGCCTAAACCAAGATTTTTGCTGCTTAGTTAATGTCATTAGACCTCGTTTCTAGACTGACTCTGCCAGGACATAACTTCCAGTTTCCAGCTCTCATCCTGCATTTCGCTGCTGTCACATGGTGAGACGCCACTCCGCACAACGCCTGCGGGATCTGTGCCTCCTCTTGGGTCAAGTAGCACGGTGCCTGCACTGTCCGCCTCAAGGTTACACTGCTGCGTCTCCTCCGGAGCGCTTCATGTCGCCCTGAACATGCTGTGCACGAGGAACAAGGTGATTATCATATCCAGAAACCTGCCTTGCCCAACAAAATGGAAATGTGATTTACCGATATTGTCACTAAAGTGTGGCGGTCATCCAGGAGAATGAACACACGGCAGCATAAATTCGATACTTTCCTTGCTAAAATGGGCAAACGCCCTATTAAGAAGAAGAGAGCCTTCCCAGATAAATGAGATAGATGGAGTGTTGAGCTGGTTCCAATGCCTGCTAATTTAAGAGTGTCCCTGCTGAATCAGATCTTGCCTGCACTCAGGCAGAGATGCTGTGGTCTGTTTCTAGCAGATCTCCTATTTCGCCAGATACACACAAGCATGGACAGCCCAGAAAGAAGCCATGTTCCATGCTAGGAGCTTTGCATTAAACCTACGCTTAACTGAAAGCCAACACTGAGCCCTTTACCAGCTTGAAGAAAGATGTGCTGGGGCCAGGCAGCTTCTGCCAGGTGTTGCATACGGGTATCTCTTGGGCATCCACCCTGGACCACATGCCCCATAAATATTTGGGACTGTGGGGGCTTCTCACCACACGTGTCTGGTTTCCAGAGGCTGCTGTGGCTCCTCAGGTAGCTCAGAGCAAGGTGTGAGCTGGCACGCCCGCTCTGGGGTGATGATCTTTTTCTCTGCGTTAAATATTTACATGATGATACGTTAGCATCAATGACATCATGCACATTATATGAAGAATCACGGTTTCTTAATTGTTTTGAACCTGCTGCCCACCTATTTAATTTGAAGACAATACACTGTTTTAGGCTGAGAAACACTCAATTATTCTTCCATATTGAACTTCTGTATATGCCTCCTTGTTTTATAAACCTCTGTCACATTCCATTTCGTTCACCTCTTTTTAGGATTTTAGTCTGTTTTCTTTTTAACATTTTGATCTTGGTCTGTTTGACCTAAACTATTAATATGGATCTCCTCTGCTCATCATTTTCTGAACCATTTCTGGTTCTCCCATGCCTTTTTGTGACCAGGCAATCAGAAGCGTGCACTGAAATGTGGGAGCACTCTGAATTTATGTAGCGGCAAAATAGTGTTTTCTATTTCTTTCTCCCTCCCTTTATGGATAATTCCCCACATTCAGTGGGCTTTTTTGGCCCCCTGTAGAGCCCTGAGCTGCTCAGCTCTGACTCTCAGCTCTCTCTGCTTAGTGGTAAGAGGTAGTTCAAAGGACATCACTGCTTGTGCAAAGTTAAGCCTGCTTTTCCTCCCCTGCATGACTTTCTGTGTTGCTATATGAATTACACACTCTACTTTATTGCACAGTCATTCAGTACAATTAGTTCCTCCTACGACTGCCTTCAGTAAATTTTCTTTTCTACTCCCATGAATAATAAGGTATCTGCAGACTATGGCCCTTTATTATACAGTCCCTTCCCCAGATCCATAATGAATGTGCTGAAGAGTCCAAGTCACTGCACAGAGCCTTGGGACCTCCTTTCATTTATTCCAGCCCATTGCTTCCTCTTCTAATGAGTTTTTAGTCCATGCAAGGGATTTCCCTCTTATCCCGTTGCTTCAGCGAAGCAGCTTGTTAAAGGTTTCTTTAAAATCTCAGTCCTTATTCGATTATTCATTGATTCCTCCAGAATCCTCCAGTGGATTTCTCTGCATTGAAGCTCTTCACCATTGTAACATGTTTATTGCTTCTCCGCTAATTCTATTCTTCATTATCATCTCCACCTGCAATGAGATCAAGTGTCCATGCCCTGGCTTAGCTTCAGACCATGCCAGGATGTCAGCACAGGCTCTATGGACCAACCCAACTCTCTGCTGTCTCTGCCTGTCTGGCACTTTGTAGACACATTTCCTGCTGCTGCTCAGGTGGGGATGATAAATCCCATCACTCTTTTTCTGCACTTGAGCCGTAAATATCTTCCTTTTTTGAATTTAGAAACTTGCTTTCCATGGGGTTATTCTGAGATGAGTCTGGAATGACCCATCCCAAACAGCCCCTGGAGCGGAAGTCCAAAGTATCCCCATGTAATAGTGTGGCCAGCAGGCCCAGGGCAGTGACCGTCCCTGTGCTGGGCAGTGGTGAGGCCCCACCTGGAATCCTGGGGTCAGTTTTGGGCCCCTCATGCCAAGAAAGGCCTTGAGGTGCTGGAGCGAGTCCAGAGAAGGGAAGGGAGCTGGTGAGGGGCTGGAGCACAAATGTGGTGGGGAGCGGCATACCTCTAGTTTGGTACCTAACCTGAATTTAACTCTAATGGGAGTTTCACACACCGCTACCATATAGATATCAACATGTAGACATACAAACATAAGTGTCCAGGTGTGATTCAGCCTCCTCTGGTCAATTATAAGAAGACTGTTAGAGATGGTGATGTATGCGTTAGCAGGGGGGTTGGACTGGGTGATCTACAGAGGTCCCTTCCAGCCTCATCCACTCTGGGATTCTGCGGCCCACAGTAAAAGCAGCTTCCCACTGACCAGTTACACACCAGTGCAAAACCAGGAATGACTGTGACTCCAAGTCCAGCGTGTTGGCCCTGGAGCCGTACGTCTCAATCTCTTAGGACAGCAGCACATCTGGAACAGCTGGACAGTGCGGTGACATTGCTACTTCTGTCTGATGGCCTCTAAGAGCACAGATTGCACTGAGAAAACCAGCCGCAGTTCTTTGTTTCAATAACAGAGAAATTAAAAATACCCTGTTTCCCCAAAAATAAGACCTACTCCAAATATAAGCCCTAGCATGTTTTTTCAGGATTTTTGAAATATAATTTGCTCAAAATATAAGCCCTACTCCAAAAATGAGCCCTAGTTTTATTTCCTTTAAAAAGTCAATTTAATAGTGTCCAGGCAGCTATACATGTAAAAAAGTAAGCACCTTTTGGAGGAAAAATTTATATAAGACCCTGTTTATTTTCGGGGAAACAGGGTAGCCAGTGGATAACAACGCTGTGTGATAATGTTCTGTGTTTCAATGTTTTTGTTTCCATCATAGTGAAAGGTAAAAAAAATCTGCAGACCTTTGGACATATTCTTGCTGATCCTAACTGCTTGAATAATTCATTTGCTAAGTGAAAGAAGGGGGGTTTAATATGAGTTTCTTCACTAAGGGAACTTTGAAACTCAGAAATCCTCTCTCAAAGCTATGCTAAAGCCGATGTGTATCCACAAGATATTCAGGCTTTCAACTAAGCAGTGTGCTTTCATGGAAATGTGTTTTGTCAAATGTTCCCATCAGTTCTAATTGAAACTTGTTCCTTCATCAAGATGCAAACATTTTCTTTTGACAGTATGCAGATATAGGGTATGGTCATATAAACCCGTATTTAAGCAGAACGCCTCAAAAATATAGAAAGGGGAATGTTTTGTCAGTATGAAATGAAATCAGAAAGTCCCTCTAAATAGCGGCCCTGCTGTTGAGTGTATCAACTGCTACCTCATAGCTGGTGTCATCTGCAAACCTGATGAGAATCTCCTTCTCTGTATTATTAGTAATGATATTAAACAGTAAAAGAAAGGCCCCCGGGGAGTTCCATGTATAATTGGCCTCCAGGTAGAGTCTACACCCCAGTCTTTGAGCTCAGAGGTCCAGACAGCTTTTCAAAAGGAGACATCCCACACCTCTGCCTTGTACGAAGACTTTATGCATATCCACCATGGATATGGATGCATGGAGAGATGAATAAATCCATCTTGAGCTGAGACCTTTGGGTGAATGTTAGTTGGCACTGAGGTTGTACCGCCCTTCTGCGAAGAGAAATGGAAACCTCACAACAGGTTTGTGTCTGATCAGAAGCTCAGTAGTGGAGAAAATGGCATAGCTGCTCTATACTACAGTGATTTCTAAGCAACCAGGGCCTGTGTGAGAATTAGCTCTATCCTGAGCTATGCCTTTCTTTACAAAATCCTCTAGGAAGGCAGATGTGATTGTTTCTTTACTGTTGCAATAAATCTGGAAGCACTTTATAATTACCTGTCAGAGGCTCGTGGAAGTTGCATAACTTCTCAGGCTTCGGAGGAGGTAAAGATGATTTTGCAAAGATGATTTATGGAGGAAAGTTATTGATAAATGGTAATAATAAACTGTAGTTACAATGTATATTAGATAGAAAATCCCTGCTCACTAAATTAAGGGGGGTGAGTAGGGGAAGGTGCAGTCATTGCATAGCTGTCCTGAGCTCCTGCCACATTAGCTGCAGGATATGAAAGTCTCGGTTGTCAAGTGGCTGCACTCTCTTAATGCTTGTATTTATCACAGCTTGCTCCAAAAGGGCAGGCAGACAGTGTGGCCCAGAGGACTGCAGGCTGCAGAGGATGTAGCCGGGTTTAGTCTGCATCTCTTTGACCGTTACTGAGATCCCGCTGCTGCTTTGCAGAGCAACTTAGGGCAAAGCAAACCCTCAGGTGCTGCACATTAAGTCAGTGGAGCTGAACTGCTGGTCATCAGCGTTTGATTCAGACCAACAATTTAGAGAAGTATTTTCACTTATATGGGTGCTCTCATTCTCTCTTTCTTTTCTTTCTTTTTGTATTTTTCATATTTTTAATTACAGGGCCTATTAAATTTTATGAATATAGTATCTTTGCTCCTTGAGTTCACGTTAATTCACTTGAAAACTTATTAGTGATGGAAGAATCTCTAAAGGTTTTCTCATTCCAGTAAATACGTGGAAGAAATCCAAATAAAAACTGTACCTCAGGTTCCTTAAATGCAAATGCAAGTGCAAAATGCAAATCCAGGTTTCCATCTGACCTTGGCTCTTGATCGCCTGCTGACCCCAAACTCAGTACTCCCAAATTTCCCAGAAGAACCAGTTTAATGGCGAGGACTATGACTATCTCATAGGTTTTTGAGTATTCCACTTTGGGCATGGAAAAGGAACTTGACAAAGTGTCTTTATCATCCTATGGCTTGACGTAAAGAGCAGAAGGTTGCCAGGCCTTCAACTGCCCTGACACTGGTGGGTCTGGCTAAGTTGATTTTCAAACAGGTTTGGACAGTCCTGTTTGACAGCCCAGATAAAAGGAAGAATTAGAAGAAACAAGCCTTTGAATATTATCTGACCTTTTATTAAGATTTTCAGGAAAGGACTCCTCAAATAAGTAACCTCAATGACATTTATATCCACGTGAGTTCATCCAGAACTTTACCTGGACTATTAAATCCTGCCCATCGTGCTGCCTGGGTGTTCCCTCCCATGACACTTTCCTGCAGCTTGTTTATTTGCAGGATGGGGATGAGGACAGGGATGGGGACAGGGGAAGGCGGTGGGGGGAGTGGGGTGGACGTGGAGACCGCAGCACCGCAGTTTGAAAGCCACAAAGTTTGATCTCATGACAAAACTCCTGCATTTACTGCAGTCACTGTGGGCCTGTCCCTTTGTTCATGCTCAATATGGAGCAACCTGCTGCAGCCTTTACTGAATAGAGACTTCAATAAACTGAGGTGTCAGGGAAGAAGCAAATCCAGCTCTTGGGGACTTGTACAAACCTGGTGTTATTGTGTCCAGTGCTGCTTTGTGCGGGGGCCTGGGGGGGCTCTCAGAGCACTGGTGTCTGTGCATGTGTTTGCGTTGCTGCAGCAGTTGGCCGGAGCACTAAGACAAGCCGCTTATTCCCAACACAGCTAGTGAGCGATGTGTCACAGGGAGAGGGCTCTGAAGCAGAGACAGAAGGAAGACATCATGAGGTAATTGCTAATTTTCCCCTTGAGTTCATCCATTTTCCCATGTGAGCAGTGCCTCATCCAGGTAAGCCGGCAGCCGCTGTGTTCCCCAGCCATGCATGCCAACTGGACCGGGTAACACTCTGTCATCCTCCATGGAGTGACACCACAGCGAACGTGGATAACATTGTGTAATCAGGACATTGACCATCATGTAGCCAACTGACAATCAAGGTGCAGAAATTGCAATCCAAAGCCAACTGGTGATGGTCTCCAACTACAGTATGAGCAGAGAGTCGTGCCAAGGAAATGCACGACCCCTTAAGCCTTTATTTGCTTTAAGTCTTTCAAGGCAAGTAAAGATATTTGCTAAATAGCCTACCTAGAGACAACAAAAGGGCCAGGGCAGAGCCCCCAGCTACTGTTCTTGACCTGCAGGAAGTTTTACACGGGATCCAGTTGCTTTCTTTGGGCCCACCACCCAAAAGCTCACTAATGTCTGTGCTGAGGAATCCCCAAGAATTTTGGAGGGGCTTTTTACATTCTGTCTAGATCCATCAGGAAATTTCAGAAGAGGCAGAGCAAAGGAAGCATCTTCTCCCACGCTTTTCCAACATGTTTCCTGAGACAGAAAGTCAGGCAGTGCTGGAGCTTTATTTCAGTGTTGGATCTGTTGGGAAAAATAACTCAGGGGAGTGATTGGGCTCCACCAGGGCAGTCAGAGGTGGATACAAGAGATATTTTTTTTTTCCAGGACTAGGCACACAGCAGCTGATTTGCTTGTGCTTGATGAGAGCCCTGGCGTTACCTTAGGACCGAGCACAGAGGCTGGACTGCTGCAGCTGGCGGATGGGCCGCCCCAGTCTCAACCTCTTTTTGGTGGCAAGAGAGATGCTTTTGCATTCCCTCTGAACAGCTTACAAAGCCAATCCGTGTGGCAGGTGACTTCCTAGCACTAACAAGAGCCCTGTGTGTTCTCACTACATACCGTGCTAGACACTGCCCAGCAATAAATACTGCTGTATTGCTAATCAAGAAAAATGTTTCCAGAGCCACTGAGCTCTCAGCTTTCCTGCTCAATGCAGAGGAGCAGTGCTGAGGGCCCTGTGACAGTGGTTACAGAAAAAGCCTCATGCCCTCCTGTGCTTTATTATGCATGGGAAGTGCCTGCCAGCAGCAGATCCTGATTTTCCCGGTCGCCTTCAGGGATTCACATATTTAATAAGGATGGAGGAAAGTTGCTGCTCATTGTCAGACACCATCTGGGGCCATCCATGGGGAGAAGGTTTGGAAAGAGATGAGCCTTACGTTTGGGGCTTTGCTTTGATGAGGTGGGCAAGAATAAAACAGTATAAAACTAGAATTAGACAGATTTAAAACATCAGCAGTTTGGGAAAACTCTCAGTAAAGAAAGTCAGTTGTATGAGTTCTCTATAAAGTGGGGCAGGACAGATAAGAAGGATGAGTGGAATTAGCTGTATGAATTTAGCTTTGGGAACTGTCATGAATGCGGCTACATCAGGATATGCTCCAGCTTGGAATCTGAGTTCTGGTTTGGTTTTCTGCTGTGTGACACCATGTGGCATGTCAGGAGGCTGGTTTTGTACACTGGCGAGTGTTTGAGCTCAGATGATAGGCAAGATGACAGATATTCCAGGACACGCAGTGTGCCATATCATTTGAGAGCAGTTTGAGGTATGCATGGATGTAACCAGAGTTGGATTTGGAGAACTCATTGCCCATAGCACATTCTGATGTTCAAAGGAGACCTGCCCTTTAGTGAAAGGCTTGAAGAGGTTGTCTAGTGCTGTCTGACAGGCATCACAGCTCTCTCTGTGCATGGCAGTGGTGCTACTGGGACATGGCACTAAGGCAGGAGGGGACAGTGTCTGAGTGTGTCCTCTCTGGGGCAAGGGTGCCCTTTGAGGCTGGTTACTGGCAGCAGAGGCTGGCCCAGTATCACTAGTCTACACAAGACACTGGAGCACAACAGGATGCTCCATGCTATTGGCATACATGCCAACAACTCTCTCCAGATCATGTTTTACCTCGCTGCCTGCAGAGGCATCTGGCAACAGGAAGCAACTGGGATCTTAAGTTAATCCAGTCAGCAAAATAGATTAAGGTTCAAGATTTTAAAAGAAAAAAACTAAATGCATGATTTCATTCCAGAAGAGACAAAAATATTGGCTGACCCACAGACAATTTTCCCTTCCCTTCCCTTCCCTTCCCTTCCCTTCCCTTCCCTTCCCTTCCCTTCCCTTCCCTTTTCTTTTTTTCATCTCTTAACAAAGAAAAAAGATGTTTGGATTTGTCTTGTTTTGGCCAAAATGGGAATAATTATTTATTAATGCAATTTGTTTTGGTTTGATCAATGAACTGTAAAATAAACGGCTTGCAGAGCTCTGGTTGTCCATTTTTTTGTTATCACGGCCAGTCCGTAGTTCCAGCTGCACCCCTGTCCCAGGAGCAGGGAGGTCTTGGGTACATTAATTCTTTTTTTCAGAAGTCTCTATCTGAACAGCTAGAAAGCATCACAGGAAAAGTGTCACTAAATCTGCATTAACGACACTTTTTGGTGGTGAATTATGACAATATTTTTAAACCTTTATGATAGCCCTACCTGGAGCTATCATAAAGCACTAAAGAGGCCATAAATGTGATAACAAAGAATTCTTTCCCAACATGCAGCCAGCCTGATTTTACAGCTACAATTCATGTTAAGTGTGCATTCATTAAATTATTCAGAGATGATAATGTCTCCTCTTCATAATCCTTAATCACCATGCCAATATGATTCTGCTTCCACTGGCTAAAGAGTAGCTGAGGGAGAAATGCGTTTTGGCAGGGCAAGGATCACTAACACTTTACAGTAATGGTAGATTAATTAGTGACAGATGATGATGGAGTGTGTATCAGAGTAAACAGCTTCTGCTCAGCACTGCAAGGACTCATCATGGTCAGCATTGTAACAAGAAGCACCTCAATGCCTTACATCGTCAGACAGGCACAACCCCTCACCAATGTTGCCTTCTGCATAGCTCCCATATAATAAAATATCTACAGAGGACTGAGAAACTCTTTTGCCAAAAAATTGTTGGGTCAGAAGAGACTTTTGATAGAAAATAATATGTTTTTTCTGAGGAATACATATTCCTCCTTGTGTGTGACTTATGTCCACCACTTTTCTGCTTCGTCTGTCCTGCCCAGGGAAGGTGAATGGCAGCGGCACAGTTGGTGACAGTCAGTGAGTGTCACTGGCCACACTGTGGTGCGATCTCCGGAGTTACAGCTCTGTCTCCTTGGTCTCCCTTGTCTCTCTGGAGGGTTCATATCAAACGCTGTGCCTGACTGAAGATCACGTGTGCTCCATCTGAATCGTATGGTCAAACTGTCTTACCCACCTCCACTCACACCTGCCTCGTCCTTTCCTAGACTCTTACCATGAACAATGTGAATTGTGGTTAAACCTTTCACTTGCTGGTCTAATATTAATTCTGGACCTCTCCATAGCAGGATTTATGCCTTAACCTTGCATTTGAAGGGCAGCAGTTCTACGAACTCTCTAAGAAACACTGATCTCAGACCTCAGCCCAAGTTGTGAACTTGGAAATCAGAAACATGGGCCTTGCAGATCAAATTACTGCTGCTGAAGAAATCAGTGAGATCAAATGTGGTGACTCCAAAGGGTACTTTCATTTTTTCCATGGTGGCATCAGTCCTGGAGTCATGTTCCTGCAGTAAAGTTTAAATCTATTCTTAGGACTTTGCACATGGACACCAGTGGCCAGTTCCCAAATTGTGAGCTACTGGGCCTGAAAGGAGACCACTCGTTCTGGCAGCAGGTCTTCCCAAAGTGCTTGCAATGCAAACATCTATGATGTAACAGCTTTGCAAGGACTGCATTTGCATGTTCAAGAAGGAAAGTGCCTTATATATGTCTTAGCATGGAGTGGTCTCTCTTTGACCTTCCTGTGTGTATTTTAACCCGACTGCTGTGTCCTTGTCTTTAGTCTCCAATAACCCATCCCTCCTTCATTAGGTTCTTAGGTTTCCTGTGTCATCACGACAGGGATAGGTGCCTCAGAAGGAATCTGGAGGAGATCCTGTCTCCCCAGGTGGATAGGATGTGTTTGCACAACAGCCCTCCGCACTGACCGGTAAGGAGCAGATGCACTTTTCTTAGGACAGGATTTCTCCACTACCTTCTGTAACAGCATGCGGTTTTGTTTCCCTTTTTTAATCAAGGCAGTAGCTTTTGGGTAGTCCCAATGCACATTAGCATTCAGCTCCTGACCAGAAGTCTCAGACCCCAGTCCTGCAAGGGCTAACCAACACGCTGCCGCAGTGAATTATACTCCCCTTTTCTGTGAAAGGTCATAACAAACCTTTCTCTCCAGCATGCACAAGTATGACAAGAACCAGGAGATGAATGTCAGACACAAGCAAATCTGGACCAGAAATAAGGTGCAAATATTAATATATCCCCTGGAAGAACCCTCCAATGCCCTTTCCTTCTGTACCCGCCTGAACAATCCATTCCCTTTGAGACATGTCACCAAGGACTCTGTGCTCGAATACCAGCAACTCTGTTAAAGCACATCACCAGGAATCCAGAGCTCTTTTTAGTTTCATGATAAATGGAAACCCTTGAGCTTCAGCTGAAAAAAAAAAAAAAAAAGCCCTGCAGGAAATGTCTTCCTTGGGGCCTCATTACTCTCCACGCTGATTGCCTGCAGGAGCATCACTCACCTTTTAATGAAACCCAAAGGGAGGAACGCGTTCTGCTTGGGAGCAAATCACATGTGGTTTCCATCTGGCCTCACAAGTGAGCCACACGGTGTGTTCACCCTCTGCACTGAGAAACAAGTTAATTATCAAGCCCCCTGATAAGCATCATCTTTTCCTAGTGTGGAACGAAGGGACTCTCATCCTCCCACCCCATTCAGCGCACCCATCAGGGGGCTCGACAGGGCACCCACACCTCACCTCTTTAGCACGTGATTAAATAATCTCTATGCCATCCCATTTTTTCCTGATAAGGAAGCATGAAGCCCAGTATACTCCTTTATGCAAGACTGAAATCCAGCAGCAGATGTTGGCAACGCTTCCAACAGCAATGGCCAGAAGTGGAGTGCTTGTCAGAGTGGGGCAGGGCAGCGCTGTCAGCACGTGTGAGCATAAAAGAGCATAAAATGCCTCTCTCTGTGGCATTTCCTTGGCTCGAGTCCACGAAGTCCCTTGCAGGACCTACTTAGGAATTTTCTGTCAAATGCTTTTCCACTGGGAGATGTGATACAAATACCTGCTTTCGTTTTTTTCTGAAAAGGCATTCAGTTTTCCCTTGGGTTGAGGTTAGAATATTTGACCTATATGAGATTATTTCATTTCTTTATTCAGACTGAAATACTTGGTATCAAATTAGTTCAGAATCCTGTCAAACAGCATTTTTCTGCTGCTTACTGCCTGACAGGAGCTGCTCTGTACTTCTCCTCCTGTGGACTGGGCTTTCAGAAAGATCTCACCTTGAACAAGCCGAGGTCTGTGCTGTACAGGGACCAGAGGAGCCGTATGACTGATGGCCAGGAGCCACAGTCAGAATGGTGGGTAGGAAAAAGGTGAAATAAGTTGTCAGCTCCTGTGAAACAGTGTTGTACGACTTTACTTGAAGCTGACCATTTCCATAGGCAAGAGTCAGATTTTCCAACTTCAGGAGCAGCAAAATTGTCAGCTCTGATCCCCTGACTTAAAGCACTGGCAAAGGATGCTCTGGAATTGGCGGGGCCCTGGGATGGTGATAATGAAGCAGACACAGAGATAAAGCAGATGTTTGTCCTGGGCTGCTGCTGTTCAGCAGGTTCTGCATGGATTTTGCTGAAAACCAACACAGGAAATTTCAGACTACTATAAAAAGCTTGTGAGCTGTAATCTTTTCTCAGTGTGGAGTCTAAGAGAGTCTAAGATGTTCTTATCGTAGATATGTAAAGGTCTTTGGTCACCTCTCCTACTAACGCAGTGGAAATGCAGTTTTACGACCTGCCTTATTTCCTTGTGTTCGAGAGGCTAAAAAGCAGCTGGTTCACAAAAGACCAAAACTTGGACTGTTCTGGAAAGGAGGTTGTGTGTTCTTCCACTGAGCACCCCTGGACTCTGGGCTTTCTTCAGTCTTTGCTTATATGATCCTTGCCTGTATCTGATACAGCACACATCTAGGGACACAGAGCCATCAGGGTACAAAGATGGACCTTCCTGGCACCTGAAGATATTTATCCTTTTGAGATATTGATACTAAAGATAGGAGCCAGCTCTGCTCCCAGGCACAGAGCCATTTCTGCACTTCCACACATCACAGAGAGGCTCGAAACCCTGGGCAGGATCCCAGGGTACCCAGCAGTTTGTCAAGTCTTTGATTTTTGCGTTAAAGGTAGGTTTAATCTCCAAAGTCGGTCTGTCATATCAGAGCTTGGGTTAGATGTAGTGCTGTGGTCACCTGTAATTTTGTCTCATGCATTTGACACAGTTACGACTTATTGGAATAAATGACTTGAAACTCAGTCTGGATCTTGCATCCCCTTTTGCAAACTGATCCTTGGGAGAACCTGAAGCTCTAAATGAAATTTCAGGATGTCTGAGCCATCCACGAGTGGTTGTCAGAACTGATTCACTGGCTTCGATTTACAGATAGAGGAAGCAACATCCAGGTATATTTTTTTTTTGCTTGATTTAGTGTCACTCTGTCAGTAACTGATCTCAGCTGAATTATAATCAAACAGAAATGAGTGTGTCTAGACAGAGTTTTGCATAGTTTAACAACATACTTCTGCTTGATTTGGTGCTGGTTTATGCATGGACCCACAAGGAAGAACAAGCACAAACAGTTCTTTCCATCAGAAGTGACACTGGACCAAACGTCCTCACATTGCAAGAATCCTATAGAGTGGGCACCTCACCAAAAGCAGAACCTGCTTTGGCCTCTGGTGCTAGAGCAGGTAACTGGAGAGACAGCAAGGAGCTGGGCCAGTGACACTGATCCACGTCTCCTCAGTCCCTCACATTAAACTGGGAGAGTTTCTATAATGGACTGCAACACTGGCCTCTCATCGGAGTGGAGGTGTCACCTGCTGATGCAGAGAAAGGTTTCCCCTTGTCCTGGGTGACACTGGCCACCCTGCCCTTTAGTGGTGGCTCTTCTCCAAGGAGGACACAGATCCTTGCTTTATTCCTGCCTCAACCTCAGATGGGGAGGGAGGAGACATGGCCTAGCAAGCAAAGAAATAAATAACATACACATTTAATAGAGTATAATCAAACTCATCTGCCAGTGGAGCATGCTAATTAGCTTAATGAGATTTCTTGGAATGAGAAAATATTACTTATTTCATTAACCGCATGACAATTGTGCTCCTAAATGAATCAAGAAATAAATCTAAGAATTGAGATGTAAAAAATAAAATGTTAATAAAATAACCACTGCCAGAAAAGTGCTTTAACCCAGGAAATCAGGTTAGGTTTAATACCCGGGAATATTTTGTGAAAGAAACACCACAAAGCATCTGGCATGTGATTGCTTGCTTCTGAGACAAGCTGTGGAGAGCTTCTCCCCCCATGTCCCCCAGGATCCCAACACTCAGGGTTTCTTCTGTAGTAGCTGGACCGTGAGCTGAACCTGGGCCCTGCAAGGGGAACAGCAGGGGTGGTGGCCGACAGTGCCGGGCATCTTACATCACTTAGAGCAGCAGTTGTCTTCATCTTGAGACCATCAACAGCACCGTCGTCTTCATCACCAGTGTGAGCAAAGAGCTGAGGAAACGGCTTGGGGCAGCCTTGGTCCTCTGGGACCTGTCCTGTAGGTCTCCAGTGATTCCAGTGGATCTGTCAGTGGTTCAGACACCTCCTTTCCTGGGATATGGGTGATATATGGAGACGGACTCGTTTGCTCTGCCAGTGGAGAGCAGCAAGAGTTGCTAGGTTTGAGATTCAGCTGGTAGGCAAGTAGAATTTGATGAATAATAGGAAAAATACTCTGTGAATAACTGGCATATTGGATGAATAATCTCTTGGCAAATAATATCTAATCTGCTTGAGCTGTCAGCAAGGGACATGTGCTGCCTGCATATGCTGTGGGAAGGCACTGGGTAGTCTGCAGCTTCGAATTTAAGCTTTGTTAAACAAAGCCAAACAAAGCCCATATGGTTTATGAATAGAAAAGGTTTTCATCCTGTTAAAAAAATGCAAATGCGTAATCAATGATTATGTTGATCTGCCAGGTGAGAAAGGGAGTTAAAATGAAATCGAACACTCTGATATCACTATAATGGGACTAAAAGGAAATACGCAAATAAACGAGGTCAGGGCGTGCACTTTAATACACCCGAAGGTGCAGAACAGTCACCTTAGTAGAGCTCAGAGCCTCCCTCCACCTCCAAAATTAGGGGACCAGTGATGGAATTCCCCAGAGCATTTCTGTGCTGTTTGAGCATGGCCCATGGAAAGACGTGGGGAAGGCAGAGCCCACGGGGCTTCACCCCACACTCTCCATGGAGGGAGACCCGAACATCCGCCAAACCCACTCAAAAACTGTCCCAGGTCAGAGAGCAGTGGCTGAAGGCAAACTGGATGTGTTACAGTGAGAGCCCACAGACACGGGGAACCTAATTCCTGTGTGAAATGCACAGTCTTTAACACTCCTTTAATGAATCTCCCTCATCTTCCCGCTCCCTTCTTGTTTTCTGGAGATGCCATGTCACGTTGTGTCACTCTGCTTGGTGTTTCACCCTTTCCCAACAGATCCCTGAAAGCTGCTGTTGTACAGCTATCTTGACTACGCCAAGCCAGGGTGAGCAAATATTTGTTTCAAGTTGTTCGTGACTTAAAGAAGCAGGAACCTTGCTGGAAATCAGGGATCTATGCCATGGTGATGTGCTGTTGAAGTGGCACCGTGTTTAGGGGTGGGTCGAACTGGTTTCCAGGCCAGAATCACAGCCAAATCCTGTCTTTTCTCTAAAAGAGTCTGGAGGATTGAGAAGGCACTTGCTGGTGTCCCCAGCACAGAGCCCACTGCTCAGTCCAGGCTCACAGCCTGTGGGCTGCCATCCAAGGACATCAGATGAGACCACGGCAACACAGCACAGTCAACTGTCCCTGGCTCCTCCGTCAATTGAGGCCAAATACCTTCCACAAAGTTCATTCTCCATTCTCAATTTTCCTTTCTGGATGTGCTCCAGCACAAACGCTGTGCAAGCTCTGAAGTCTTCAGCCAGTGCTCTACCAGATCCCATGGTGGAGTCAGAGCTGGAAATCAAACCTGTGAGTCAGAGGACAGGTCCAGATATGAGTGGACTTTAGTGCCTCCATTACTGCTGAGCCTGTCGGCATCAATGGCTTCAATTTCTCTGCTGTTCTCCTTAAATGATAGTCATGAGTTTCCCCTCACACTGCGTTTTCAGGGAACTGCTCTGGGTAATGTACACTTTGAAAATGACAGCCAGCAGCTGCAGTGTTTCTTTGGTCCCCTGAGACCCCTGTTTGTTTAATAAACTTGTATTTTCTGAACAGAACGGCCGTTGTGAAAGTAATCTTAAAGGGGAAAAAAAATGCCTGTGAACAGAACTGATTAAATATCAGAAAATACAAAGCATCCTTAAATCCAAATGACAGAGCAACCTGATGAAAATCTACAATAAATTTTAATTAAAATTGATTACAACAGGCAAAAATAAACATCTAAAAAGTCAAGAATAATCCTTCAATCAATACAGAACTTCACACTTACAGAGTATAATCATAGAATAGTTTGGGTTGAAGTGACCTTAAAAACCATCCAGTGCCCCCCCTGCCANTTCTCTTCTCCAGCTGAACCCCCCAGCTCTCTCAGCCTGTCCTCCCAGCAGAGCTGTTCCAGCCTCGGATCATTTCTGGGGCTCCTCTGCCCCTCTCCAGCAGGTCCATGTGTGTCCTGTGCTGGGGACCCAGAGCTGGACCAGCCCTGCAGGGGGTATCACAGAGCAGGGCAAAGGGGACAATCCCCTCCCTGCACCTGCTGGTCACACTGCTGGGGATGCAGCCCAGCTGGGTTACTCTTCCTCCTTTCCAACATCAACCCAATTCCTCCTCTGAAGGCCCCTTGAAACATGCAGACAAATTAAAAAAAAAGCAGTTGATGCAGCAGATTTCACTGCCAGATATAACCAAATGCCCTCACTCCAGCAGTATCTCCTGATATCTATGACCTCTCAGCTCCATGCCAGCAAAACATTTTAAGTTTGACTGAGTCAGTTTGCAAAACATCAGTGTTCTTGGTTGCTTTCTTCTTATGATCACCTGCCACCTTACCAGACTTTGGAGCCAGAAAGAAAATATTTGCTCCACTTGCATCTAAAGTGTTTTGATACCTTCACCAAGGGCTTCACCTGGCCTTCTCCTTGCTGAATGCACCCTCCACTCCCTTGCAGTGCAGATAATTGGATTTTCTGTACCTTGAGTCTAAATGTTCTGCAGATTAGTCATGCAACAGAAAACATGAGGTGGCCCCAAGTTACTGCTGGGCAGCAACATAGAATCATAGAATCGTTTTGGTTCGAAGAGATGCTCAAGATCATGGAGTCCAACCATTAACCTACGTCTGACAGCTGCTATATATCTACTATATATATATATAACTACTATAACTATATATATAAAAAAAACTATATATATATCTCTACTATAGCCAACATCCTATTGATGATAGGGTGCCCAAGAGGGACTCAAGCAGGCTGCTGTCAGTGCGACCCTCCGGGCAGTGTTGTCCTCCTTCCTGGGCACTGGGGTGCACAAGGGACCGTGCCCTCTCTGGCCAAATCTGCAGCACCCTAAACTTGAGAGTCCTGCAGGGTTCTGGTTTCCAGGGAAGTTTGGGGTCATTCAGCCTCTCTCGGTGAATATCAGCACACAAGCAGCTTTGTGGACTCCAGTGGACTCAGAGCTTCTCCCTCACGATGCTGCTTCTAGTGCCATCCTCTGGCAGCTGCTTTTACATGATTCACTCTTCCTTTGGACAGCCCAGGCCGTGCTTCAGACCAACACGTCGGTCGCTATTCTCTCTCTGACACACCAATTTAATTTTTCCTGTTTTCATTTCCTAGCAGACTCTCAGAGCTGAACAACTTGTTTCTGCCAGGCCAGGCTGAGAGGACATCTGGAGCATGATTTTCACCAGGTCTCTGCTCCCAATGTCTTCAGGGAAGGGACCTGTCGGTGACCATCTTGGGTGGGAGATGTTGTCTGATAGATGGACAGACTCCTCTGACACTGCCATTCAGATGCCATTCAGAGTCCTTTAAAAGCGTAGAAGGGGTGAGTATAGAAACGCAGACAAAAGCCCCTCTGCCCAGACCTTCCTGGGACAAAGTGACAAGGCTCTGCTGTAGCAGAAGATTTATTTTGCATTTTTAAGTAAACAGCAAGGACCGAATTACCAGTGCCTGACAAAACGGGATGATATCAGCTACAGATAAAGCAGTTATTCTAATGCCAGGCGTATTCCATTTCCACATCATGGTGTTAGTCAATGATAAGCAGGCTTGTGCAGAATTCCTCTAGTCACACTGCCGTAAATCCGGCGTGACGCGGCTCAGAGTCACCATTCTCTAAGCGTAGGAGCAGAGTAGACTCAATCGCAGCATTTTCACGTATTTTTTGCCCCTGAAGTTTTTGTTATATCCTGTCTGCCTAGCTCATCTCAATTTATATCCGCAGTTTCTCCTTCTCCCACCATGTACTGCTGTGAAAAGCCTTCTTCTGTCTTCTTGATCCACTGTTCCAAACAGTATCCCTCAGACTGGGGAGAGAATCGTGGTGTTTAGTGGAGATGAGGACAGATTTCAACAAATATTGTTCTGAAGACCTGGGAACTCAATGCCTTTCCTTGGCGTGGTGGTCTGGAGGTGTCTTACTAAAGCTGAGAGGCAGGGACCTGGGGAAGTATGAGACATTGTCACTGTTGGTGCTCTTGTCACTGGGAAAGGAAGAGAAAAGCTGTTTCTCTGCAGCTCTGACTTGCCTCTGTGGAAGCAGTCTGTATCTCTGAACAATCGTGACAGTGCAGGAAAAAAAAGACTCCTGACAAGCATATAATCCAATTAGCTTCTCGCTTTCACATCAATTCTGTTCTAGCTCATGAAATTGCTTGTCATTTATCCATCACTCCAAGATACTCCAGAATCCAATTGCCTTTCTTGAAGCCAGAAATGAGACAGTAACAACAGGTTCCATTAGAGGTGTTATTCAGGGCTTCCACTTCTGCTCTCCCAGATAATGGATGAAGCTCTGTAGCAGATTACAGCTCTGGAATAACTTAGGGCAGGTTATTCCTCTTCTTTGGACACTTTGCAGAGTCCCCCAAGTCACACAGAGGCAGATCCCATAGATGGTTGGGTCAGGACAGGCCAGCACATCTCCAAAAATACACCCAGCTGAAGCAGTCACAACTTTTCATGTTAACTAATTGCACCAACTGTTGCATTTTTAATTTTTTTTTCTGTTTGCCTTTTTTTTTTTCATAATGACTAATTTATTTGATGAGTTTCACCTCGTGTGCCAATTTCCATTTTTTCTGGGCTGTCATGCCAACAGGAATTGAATGTGCATGGGCAACCCAGCTAGTAAACAGGCACACTTGGCTTTTATTCTCACTCCCCAATTAGGATGGCCATGGTTTGACATCTGGGACACTGGCAGCAGTCACATCTCTTTCATTGCCACCACTGCCCCTTGTCAGGGCCAACACAACTGCTTGGGGTGGTTGTGCTGAAACCAAGCAGGAACTTATCTAATTATAGGTGACCAGCATGACTTTGCAGGATTTATTAATATGGATTATTCCTCCAACCAGAGGCCAAGGACAGGCCCAGCGACACTTTTGTAGACCTGATGGGTACAGTAGTGTTGTAGCACAAGGTGAGAATAAATAGTGGATGGAGACATGGGGGAAATCTAATGGCTGGGGCCTTCCTCAAATCCCTTTGTCACCAAGCTACAGCCCATGTGTCCTGCAGCAAGTGGCTCAGGTCATAACAGCCTCCAAAAAGTCCAAGAAATGGAACTAGAATTTAAGGTCATGTCCAGTTACACTCCACTCACTGCCTGCTGTCACACCAGGTGACAAACAGGGCTGGGAAAAGACCAACATTTCCTCAGTCATTGAGGCTTAGGTACCTGAGGACACTCTCAAAACTGCTCCATGGATCCAAGTCCTCGTATTTCTCTGTACAGTCATAGGGATTTGCAGCCAATGCATCCCCAGCATTCACCCTTGACTCCTTCAATGTGTACCCCAAGATGGGACACAGGACGAGATGCTCCAGGAAGCAGCATTTATGTCACCTGGAGCATCCTCTTCAGAGTGGAAACAGCTAGGATGAGGCCTCAGGTAAAAAAATAATTTAAAGAAATTACAAAGCCTACTTCTGCCCTTGACTGGGTGTTGCCAGAGCCAAGCAGGTTTGGTTCTGCAGCTGTCACTGTTTTCCTGCAGAGGCTGGGACGTGTTTTTTCACCAGGATTAATTTCAGATGAATGACTGTGACTGTCCCTCCTCCAGTTGGTTTTGAGTTTCTTTAGGGAAAGCTCTCTGGTGACTCAAGGAAATCCTTGTCTCGTTACCACCCACAGAGCAGCACTCAGTGCCGTGGCCTGTGTGTGTTTATGATATTAACTCCGGCACTCTTGTTCGGTTGTGGCAATAACGCATCTTACGGGTGTGAAGATTATGAGACCTAGTCATTCAAGAATGAGAGCTTAAAAGTGTTTCATGGCTTTGCAACTCTTTTCAAAGGGATTATTCCCTTCTTTTTTCAGTCTTTTTCTGCTCGTGACATGACACCAAAGCAAGTCAACAGTGTTCTGAAGTCCCACATATACAACAGCCTATAATTCCCATTTATAAATTTTAAGTAGAGGCTCAGCTTATGTGTGAACACAGGCCCCTGTTGCATGCCCCATTATCTCCCCGAAACCATGGTCTTCATGTGAAAAACAGCAGAAGCTCTTGTGCAGTTCACATGGGAGCTGCACAGATGCATCCACACTGGGGTGCAGGATCTGGGCCTCTTAAGCCCCTGTTTACCTGCTGTGAGGAAAAGGATCATTCCAACATATTGTCAGTGCTGAGTTTGTTACCTCTAATTATAATTCATTACTGTGCCTGCTGCATTTGGTTTTGGGCAGATCACAGGTACAACCTCTCTGTGGTAGAAGCTGGGTCATATGCAGATCAAGGCACCTTCAAGCATGATCCCTCCTGCTTTCCAGGAACAGGCTAGAGAAAGGGATTCCTGATAGGAACATTCTGCAAAACAGTTTTAAAGGACATCTCTCATGGATGATCCATCATTCACTACTGCGTGTGCAACAAAGAAGGGGTCCATGTGCTTTCAGCTCATCCTCTCGAGATACAGAAAACATGCCACATGACCAGCACCCAGCCAGAACAATTTGGGTTTTGAACAAGGGATGTTCTCCTCCAACAGTCTGCTCAGAAATTGCAGCTGGGAAATTATTCACAGAAACTCTGCACTGAGTGATTTCATAAATGTGAGAAAATAACAATCTGCCCACGAGCAATGTGTGAGCAGAACAGGAGTTACACACCGGGAAAAAGCTTTGTGCAAATCTTCTTTCTCCCTTTGCCTTTCAGAGCTTTTATTTCATCTTCTCAGACATTAACAGGTCAGGCTGCACCTAGAAGCAAGACAGAAAATGTGGAAGAAATACCTGTTTTGAACGGAGCAGAAAACACCTGCTGCCAGTCTTTGCTGGATTAAGGAGCTACAATTAGGACTGGGCATTTGCTCTGGTCTGATATTATCCATGTTTCTCTGACACTGAGAAGCACCAGGAAAGAAAGGCTGTTTGGTCTGCTCTGTGCATGTGAAACCTGATTTGCCAAGGGCAAAAGAAAACGTGGACATGGTATTTTGCAGAGACCCGAGAGGCCCAGAATTGCCCCTCTAGAGTTGCCCTGAGCAGTGCTTGCTGGCGTGAGAAATCCCCTGCACTTATAAGATGCGGTGGCAGAAGGGGCGTGGACTGGGGGGTGTTTGCAGAATAGGTCCACCCCAGGCATGAAGGACTGCTGGTCACCGCGCTCTGAAGTGTCCTCGACATGGACCAGCTCTCTCAGGGTGTACCCACAGCCCCAGCTGAATGGGGTCTGGGCATCACTGATCACCATCAGAGGTCCTTCGCCACCTGCTGACTGCTTTCTCCTCCACCTCCTTTTACCCTTGAAGCAGATTTTGCTCTGAGCCGCTCCCAGGGTTGTGAAAGTACTCAGAGAAATGTCTAAAAGCTTTTGTGTGTGCTGTCTGACTGTAGTGTTCTCTAAGGCCTATGGAGCAAACCTGAATCACTGTTTTCTCCTAGGAAAACTAGAATTTCAGCTTGCTAAAACTTCTCAAGATGAATTTCACTGAGTATGTTTATGTGGTTCCAGCTTTCTGTGGGACCAGAGCTGTCATTCCTTCACTGGCAACTTATGGTAGTTCTCCTTGCTAATAGCAGAAGGACCTTGGAAATGTCTGTATCTGGGTAATGGAAGATATTCAGTATTGCAGAGCAGTTCTGAGACAACCTGGAAATCCCGGCACGCTTTACTCAAAAAGCTGTCACTTTAGCGTGGAGATTTTCTCACAGCTGTTGCGTTCCAGTAAGTATTGACTTGGCAGTATAAGGTTTCAGGACTGGCCTGGACTTGTCCTGGTCTGAGCTAGTCTTAGGTTATTTTCTCTGTGACAACAGTGCTGTGATTATCATCTACCATGGGTTAGCTCCACTCTGCGGTAAAGCCTTAACAAACCTTCATTTTTTTGCACAACAAGCAACAGCTCGTTTTGTCTGAGGGACAACTGGGGAACTGGAGCTGGGGAAGCTACTAAGGCTTTAGCTGGGAGTCAACAAAAAGAGAGCAAACTATGATATGAAAACATGTAAAAATAGACTCAAGTAGACCTAAGACCAAACAAAGGAGGAAAAAATCCTCACTGTGAGCATTGTAATCCTTGGTGGAGGATTCCGGATGATGGCAAATTGCTATAACCTCCCCTGTGGCTCCTCTGCGGACCTTGAGGGTCACCAAAAGTGTAGACATAGCCCCAGAAAGCAGGCGTTGGTACCGGGACGTTTTTGTGTAACAAGTTTAACCATTTTATTTAGGAGGTTATCCTGTATTAGATAATTTGGACTATTGGACTACTGAAACACTACTTACATTAACAATAAATTATTTCCTCCATATATAAGATGTGTTTTCTTTTTCTCACAATAACGTTTTCACTGTATCAGTATGATTTAATACCCTCCCTGCAGATGGTGAAGGGATCCTACCAAGAGTCCGTTTTAAACTGGATACATGTCAGAATAAATCTGCTGAGTGGGCAGGTTTTGCACTGGGAATACTCCTCAGTTTGCTGCTTGCCAGGTGAAGTGGACAAGATGTTAACAAGGTCAATAAGCCTAAAGATGGAAGGCAAAGAGCAAATGACAGATTCCAATGAAAGGAACTGGTTAAGGCCAGAGTATTAAGTGTTTCCAACGTGAGCACAGGGCAGGCAGCTGTAACGGGAGTCTGAAGAATCAGTTCAGCCTGCTGGAAGGCTTGGTTTGATGAGGCCCTTTGGGTGTCAGTCATGAGTAAGATGACTGGGGTTCAAGTATTTGCTTTGCAGTGGATTCCCTGGATGACTCTGAGCAGACTAACTTTTTCGGACAATGACTAAAATGGACATTTCTGTCCTTTCCCTCACCTTCATCTTTGGGAAGGTCATTGAGCAAATCCTACTTGAGCGTTTGGGGAGAGCCGGTGATGACTGACCAAGGGCAACACCAGCCTGTGTCCTACAGAAAGAATTGTCTGCAATATTGTCTAAGTCCTTTATTTTAATGTTAAGAAGTGAAATGTATTTTCACCAGTATCTAGAAATCACTCCTTTAGCCCTCTGATTCCTCGCTGGTACCATGAGTTTAATTCTAAAGAGCAGCATATTTCTAGGGTGTCAAAACTGGAGGTGAATGAGAATCTTTTGCTATTCAGAAAGAAAATAAAATGGCTTTAATAGCCACCGCCTATCTTATGATTGTTACTTCTCAAAACAGCAGGTTGTCTGTGGTGTAAAATAAATGTCCTCATTTATAATCCTTGGAAAACACAAAAGAAGCAGTCAAAGCGTTGCTTGGAAAGAGCGATACAATGATTGCAGGAATGAGAGGAACGGCAAGCAATTACAGATCGTAGCGAGACTCTTTGAGATGCTTTGGAGTTGAGGCAGTTTCTATTGAGGAAATGGAAATGGTCGTAACTGGAACAACACAAGGACACTACCCCGGAGATTCTCTTCTGACTTGCCAACAGGGATGGAGGAAGGGCAGATGCCTGAAAGATTGTATTTGGACCTATTGTTTTAAAGGGAAAGTATCAGCATTAAAGCCTTAGACAAATAGGATGGGCCTTGCCCTTGTTCAAAGCCGTGCTTAACTTGTAAGAGGCACCTGAAACAGGAGCAGGCGCCTGATGATCTTACACCCTGTGAAGAGCAGGTCTGAGGATGTTCACATCTTCCCACTGGGCTGGTTCCCCAACTGTGTTGCCCAATGGACAGGCAAAGAAACTAGTGGCCAGAAGCATCCTGATGTGGCCAGAAGCATCCTGATGTGGCCAGTTCTTCCCGACATGAGGTGAGGATCAGGTGTTTTGGAAAGAAAATATTTGACAAAAAATGAAATTAGAGGTGAGTGAAATTAAGGATGGTGTTTTCCGAGAAAGGGAAGATGACCAGGAGACCATTTTTAAGCCTGATGCTCTGCATCTGCTTGGCTTGTGGCCCCCAGCTTGTCCCAAAATGGGACGACATGTGGGTAACTTCCTCAGCTGGGCCCACCTCTGATGCCACCACCACTGCCAAGGTAATCCAACCTGGATCCTGCCATCTGTGCTGCCTCCTTCTCTGAGGAGAGCAGCAGTGGGATGAGCAGGGCCCTGCCCAGCCCTGGATCTGCTTCTCAGGTGCTGCCTGTGGTCGGCGTGCCTTGGGCCATGCACCAACCGGCAGCCCCCACGTATGTGCATGGAGGCCCCACGCTGGGGGGAGACTCCTGAGGAGCAAGTTATTCCTGAGAGGTTGGCACCATCGCCATAGCCTGGAGTTTTTCCTGCCTCCATCCACCTCAGAGAAATGTGCACAGTGTTTGCATGAGGGTGGAGAGGCCTGAGGAAATTTTGTTTTCTTTCAGTTTTGCCTTTGGCAAAAGATCCTGACATTAATTCATTAATGTTTGCAAAATACTTTGAGTTTCTCTGACGAGAGCCTCTATAGTAGTGCACAGAATTCAATTGTTCAATTATTAATAATTGCTATCAATAATTCAAGCATTCAATTATTAATTGTTGTTATTACTGTTTCTCAGACCAGAGACTAACATAGAACAGCTTCTGGTCTGCTTAAGAGCAAAGCACCTTCAGCTCCTGCCCCCAAAACTTCTTTAGCTTTGGCAAACAAATTACACGTATTGGTGCACACAATTTGCACAGTCCTGTGTTCTCTCTCATGACCCAAGCCTGAGCGTGAACCATGGGGCATTCTCACACCTGCTTGGCTGCGGATGGAACAGCTGAGCTCTGAGCACCTTTTACTTGTTGGGAGATGGATCTGGTTATTGAAAAACAAGCCTGATGTTTCGTCAGTACTGCAAACGGAAGTTTGCGGCTTGATTCACTATGAAGCGAAGAACTGTTTTTACAAATGTTTGAGCAGATGGATGGTATCCAGGAACACATGTAGCCCTGGGAATGTTAAGATGGACATATTTGGTTGATAGATCACATCTGAAAGGAGCGTTTTGTTAAGTCCTCTCTATCACAGGCTTTTTTTTTTCCGACGTTCTGGCTCGAGCAAAGCTTGTTTTCTTTACACATGTGCTTGAGAAGGAGGTAAAGGTCACACAGCCTGCGGGCAAGTCTGTTCATAGAGACGTCCACATCTGCACCTTGCACAGACACAGTCATCTTCATGCTCAGTGCTGACCGGAGAGCAACACAGGCTGCACATTTTCCCTCTTTCTGAACAATATAGAACCCGCACCAAAAAAGGTGGAAGCAGAAAGCAAGTCAGTCCAAGAATTAACACTACTTGCAAGCAGAAGTAAAATTCAGTATTAATATTTTAAGTGGCCTTAATGTCAGCAGAGACACATGCTGTTTGCAATAGTTGCATGGACCAGCTCTAACCGTTTCCAACACAGCTGCTGCTGCCTCCAGAGCTCTTAGCGCAGGTGACAGTGGTACCTTTATCTCCATCCTACAAAGCCAGCAAGCCTTCCTTGCTGATGCAGGAACACTGAAGTGCTTCTCTAGGCTGAAGGACAGAAAAATATTGTTTTCAAGCATTTCTTTCTAAAGGTAGATGCCTAAAAAGGAGATGACTTGTCCTAAAGTGATTTAGTTCTTCTCTAGTCAATGGAAAGAACCCTTATCCGGCCTCAGGCGTCTGTCTTAGTTTGAGATGAATAATTTCTAGAAGTGATCGCTGAACCAGAAAGAGTGTCTCTAAAGAATTCAATAGCAGAGCGAAGCGGGAGAGGTAAATCCAGCTCTTCCAACAGTACTAATGCTTCAATTCACACTTGTGCAGTTTTGGCCCGAAAAGCCAAGCTAAAACCACAGACTAAATCAGTACAACCCTGCTGCATAGGCTACATATAGTCTCTCTGCTCTCTATAGTGTTGTGATTTTAAGTCTGTCAGTTCCCACTCTGCAGGGGCCCCACAGCCAAGGAAAACCAACCTTTGACAAATTTACTCCGCCCCTCAACAGCAAAAGCAAAAAACGCTCCCTGCTACACAACAGACCATTAGCACCTCCCAATGCACAAACTGCATTGTTCTGCAGGGTCTGTGCTCCTTAGCAAGAGCCTGTTCACCAAGAAATCTATCTTGTGTGAAAATACGTTTTCCCATACATCATGTGCTCTGTTTTCCTCGTACAGCCTGAGATTTTCCTTCACACAGTGACAGGAACGAAGGTACATGGGAAAGCCCTCCTGTCCTCCAACAAAAATATTCCGTAAATGTAAACTTCACTTGAAATAATGTGGGGAAGTGTGACAGCTCCTGCTGGTGAAACCCTGAAAATAAAGCTTTGCCAAATTAGGGGTGTCACTCAGCTGCACCCCGTGCTCACTTCCACCCACAGTAACAGGTTTTCCCCATTTCTATTCTGGTACTTGGCACTTTCTCATCCCTGCAGCATTTCTGTGCCATCCACTAACACACGAAGTCCCACAATTAACATCCATAACAAAAATAAAAAGTCTAGTGTCATCTCCAGCAGTAATTTTGGGGAGATTAGCATCCATTTCCCACAATCTGATGGAAGAAAATTTTTCAGTGGGCTGAAGCGGACATTGAGTTGGACATGAGGAAAAGGTTCTTCACCCAGAGGTGTGGACACTGGACCAGGCTCCCCAGGGAGGGGTCACGGCCCCAACCTGACAGTGTTCAAGAAGAGACTGGACAACGTCCTCAGACACACGGTGTGACCTGTGGGGTTGCCTGTGCAGGGACAGGAGTTGGACTCCATGATCCTTGGGGCTCCTTCCAGCTCAGGACATCCTGTGATTTTATGGTTCTAAGCGTGCTTTGGGTTTTCTTATTAAAAAACAATAGTAAGACTTCTTGGTTGTAGGTTCAACTCATATAAAAATATTTGGTTTTCCGAACCTTCGGAGAGCTTTGATGTGACTCAGTCCACAGTAAAACTGTGCTTTCCTGGAACAGCAGATTGCTGAAGGGATGCTGTCACTGCTGGCTCCCATTATCTCCTCTGGGCTTGCCCGTTTTACCACACTGTGTTTCCCATGGTATAACCCACTACACCAAAGCAGACTCTGCGTGTCATAGGAATCACCTGAGACACAGTGGAAACAGTGGATCTGACCACATGGAAAGATCTGTGCCTCATACACCCACACTACAGATCCCAGAAGATGTTTATCCAAAACAATAGAATGATTCCAGGTCAGGTTTGAAATGAGAGGCTTGGTCACCCTGAGAAGGTAAAATAGTGTATTCTGTCTTGGGACTGTGAATATGTTTCTTGCTGAAAACAATCGAGTGTGATGAGTTGTGACTGTCCAACAAATATTTCGGAGCAGTTTATTCTATGAAAAGATAGTATGACCTTCAGTAAAGCTGCCCTAAACGAGGGGTGGGCAAAAAAATAAGATGTGTTTTTCTGTCAGCTGTGACTTCACCAAGTGAAAAACACAGTCCCTGGAATGAATCGTGTCCTTTGCGAAGCCAAGCACAGCAGTGACTCAGAAACCGGGTACATGGGAAAAAATGTTTAATATGGTTTCACAAGGGGTGTTGTAATTTAGCCTCACATTTCTAAGACGCAGCTGTAGCAAAACGGAGTCCAGTCTCTGAGACACAGTGCACGGGAAAGCTCCGGGTGTGTTGGGAATCTGGGCTTCTCCTGGGATGCTGGCAGGAGAGCATCCCCAAAACCATCTGCGGGGCTCTGATTCAAAACTGCTGGGAGCTCCTGGCTGTTCTCATGCGTTCCGGCTAATTCCACCTGCTCCTCTGAAATGGCTGATTTCTGTCACTTTTCTACAAACCGGTTTTACAGCAGTATTTCCAGCCTGGCTTCAACCTGAATTCTAGTCACTCAGGCGCTTTCTCTTGGCATTTTGATTTCATCTCCAGGGCTTGTCTAATTAAACCGCACAGACTGTACCAAGCAGCTGATGGCAGGATCTTGTGTTGTCTGTAGCCTAATGAGGACCTGCTTTTAGTTGGGTAAATATAAACCTGCACCAAGGTCTCCTCCACACAGTCAACAATTCACACTCTTGACATAACCTACTCACATACTTACAAGAACTTAGTCTCCTTGCAAGAAAAGAAACACACTGTCTGACCCCAGTTCTATGGGAAGAGGGAGGAAATCTGTCCCTCTTGTATAATCATAAAATAGTTATTGGTGGCTTCAGCAGTGGATGCTAATTGCGAGTAATGTAGGCTCATACAGAACTGAATAGCAACACCTCTGTGAATATGGAGTAATTAAGTAAATATTTCTGTCTCTAAAACCATATTTCCATTACAAAATCTGCATCAGACACATTGTGTTGAAGGTAATTACTCTTAGAGAGACTCAGTAACATAAAATACAGTTTCACACTGCTCTGCAAGGATATGCTATTAACTACTCTATCTAGAGGTATTTGTAAAAGTCACAGAAGGAAGTTCCAGGGTCTTTAAGAACGATCCCGCTCCTGAGCATGGGCTCTCTGGGAACATTTGAAACCTTTCACTTACTGCATTTTCTTTCCCAGGCACTGAATGGTAAATTCTCAGCTGAACAGAGCACAGATGTCAAAGCTGCTTCCAAACATTAATGAGCTCCACAAATCTTTACTGCACACTGCTTGCATTATTTTTTATATTAACATATTTGCTCACTGGATCTGTTCAGGGCTGGTGAGCACCTAACCCCTACCCGCACCCTGTTTAATCTTTGTGCTGCCAAGCACAATTGACAGCCTGGTAGATACAGCCAGGAGTAGGAAACTGTTTGGGGTTATCTAAAAGCACACAGTAAATGCGAAGTTCAGGGGGGGTTGCAGAGTTTTCTCTGCCTTATGTGATGTCCTTCTTTATCGAGAACACGTGTGTGGGCGTTTTGGAGGCCAAGCTGACCCTGAGAGGTCACCTTCCCCGACCCTGCAGGGCTCAGCACTGGCCACCTCCCCGTGAAGCCTCAGGAGGAGGCACAGGAGGCTCAGCACAGGAGCCGTGGTTCTGCGGGAGCGGGTGCCAGTGCTGCTCTTGGACCTGCGTCCTCTGCCTCTGGCTTCCTGGACCGAGTTTAGAGTCTTTGCCACTTGACAAGCAAAGCCTTCCAAAGCCTAGAGACGTGCCTCCTCCAACCCAGCTCTCTGCATGAGACCATTGCCAGAGCAGGAATCGCAGAAGCTGCTTGTCCTGGGACCCAGGAGGTTTGCAAAGGGAAGATCTGGCAGCAAAGCTCCTTCCCACCCTGATTCCCATCTATGACCCAGCTTCAATGTGCCTCCGCTGCTCTGCATGAGGTGCTGTGACACAGGACACAGACAATCTGGAGATGTCCCTATGGCTCCTATCTTTGCTGCATTCAGAGGGAGAGGAGACGAGGGTGGGGAGCAGATTTGTGTGCAGGGATGTCGTTGTTCTGGGAAATAAGTAGCACCGGGATAACCAAAGTTTCTTACAGGATCATTTAGTTTTCTAAAGTGTAGATACCCTCTGTGTTTTTGCAGACACCAAGGCAAATGAATAAAAAAATATAGGAGTGGGATCAGAGAAGATGTAATTGTCAATCACAGTGGAGGTGGCTGTGATGGGCTTTCCTCCTCTGCTGGCGGTTCCTGGGGAGAGACTGGATGTGATGCATCAGACGAGGGAATCTTTTTTAATGGGAAAATAATGAAGAATGAGTAACAAGAACTCTATTTCCAAGGGTTAATGAAACTCCATGGAGTCAGAGTTATTTGCGTAAGCACCTATCCTGAAATGAATATACAAAAATCATTTCGTGGCTTCCCAAGTGTCTGTGATTCAGACCTGTGGGGCAGCTACATTAACAGCAGTGTCTTCCTTTTTTTCTCTGCTCATGTGGTTCAGCTTATGACTTGAGGGCCTCGTCTGTCTGTCCTCACAGGGCAGAAGGAAAGATCAAGCTTGATGTCTTGCCTTAAAAAATCGAGAGAGAGAGAGACTTGGGGTCTAACTTAGGCCAGCAACTCCATGTTTACTTCTGACTGTGTTGTAATACGTTTTAACACACTGGAAATGGTATTTCTGAAAACAAACAATCTTTCTTTCTTTCTTTCTTTCTTTCTTTCTTTCTTTCTTTCTTTCTTTCTTTCTTTCTTTCTCACTTTCTTGCTTTCTTGCTTTCTTTCTCATTTTCTTTCTCGCTTTCTTCTCTCTCTCTCTTTCTTCCTTCCTTCCTTCCTTCCTTCCTTCCTTCCTTCCTTCCTTCCTTCCTTCCTTCCTTCCTTCCTTCCTTCCTTCCTTCCTTCCTTCCTTCCTCTTTTTGGTGCAAAACTGAGTTTTGGATGCTTGGCTTATTTATATATACAACCCCAGGGACTGTGGGTATTCCCTGGAACATCCAGTCTCTGATTTTGGAGCAGATGAATTGTCTTTTTGGTGGCACCCTCTCAAGTCCTGCGGATTACAAGTTTAATTCATAAAAAAAGAAAGACTGTTTGGAATGAAGGAGTTAATCAGACATGACAGAGAGCCAGGGAGTTGACTTCTGTCTGAGCATGGCTTTCCCTAGCCCTGATGGATACCTGATGGTATTTCTGGAGGCGTCTTCCGTGTGAGAGCCATCCCCTTGGACTTACCAGTGTCTTAATTTTCTAGTTTATCCCTTTCTTTCCTTGTAAGACTCCTTAGCTCCTTGCTGCACCACGTAAAGCTTCAAAGAGCTTGTACTATCAGCAACAGGTTCCCGTGAGGCCAGTACAAATGGAGACCTTGCATTTCAAAGGAGAGTATTTAAAAGGGGAAACTGAATAATTCTTTCTCTAGAAACTCATCTGAGCCTCTGCATACTTTCAGCTAAGGATAGTGTTAGATTAACAGTGCTGGTTCTGCATTCCTGAAATTATATTTGACTATGCATCATCATCACAAAGTGCAGCTTGTTTTTAGCATCATCCTTTAAGAAACTGAAGGGACACCTGTCACTTCTTCAGAAAAAATTATAAATTGAGGCCTCTCCCAGAAGTGCGGGAGCATCACACATCTGGGAAGTCAGTCAGCAATGCACACAACTTTTTTGTGGTCAAAATGATGCTGTTTGTGTAGCTTTGCATAGCAATTGAGCATGGTATCGGTCTCCTAGAGGTGTAGCTTAGCACAGAGGTGGTTTTGAATGATCCCGGTGCAAGTTATAGTGTTGGTGTTCACCTGCCTTTCCCCAGCAGCGCTGCAGAGCTGGCAGTGCCGCCCCCCATTGCATCTCTGGAAATTCCTACAAAAACTTTCTCCATCTTCCTTTGTGAATGGGACGTTTTTAATTAACATACAATACCAAAGGCTCCAGGACGTCACAAGTCAACGCAAATCCTGTATTTGTACGGTAGTATGAGTAGGCATATTACAGAGCAGCACTCTGCAAAAAATGAATATTGCTCTCATGGCCTGAGTTTAGTGCACAGATGTCTACTCAGTAATGGATTTCTGGCAATCAAATATTTTCTTTAATGCTGTAAGGCAGTTTGGCAGTATGTGATCATGATTACCCTGGGAATTCCACAGTGTTTTGGGGTGTAATTAGATGGGAAAGTATCCTAGCAATTTATTCTAAATAGCAATCGTCCCATGAAGTAAGTACTTCTGTGTATGAAATTACAGCTCATCGTCAAGATTTCATTTCACAAGAATTTGTGTTTTGTCTGGTGGACGTCTTGATTTCCTCATCTGTTAGTTATCCACTATATCTTACAAAGCCATCCTCTGTGGCTTTGACCGAAAACGTCTCCTGAAATCCCAAATCTTGGAGATCACATTCTTGAGTGAAATCGACGTGGATCTGCCCACCTTGTTCTGGCTGTGTCAGAGTACAACAGCCATGCTTGGGGACAATGAGGCAGATGCAGGTCTCTGTGCCTTCCAACAAGTCTTTCTACATCGGGATATGAGGCACAGCCATTTGAAGGATACTAAAGGACTGACAGTCCTAGGAAAGGATTTTCTTCAAAGATGGAGTCTAGGCCTGGTCTAAACCTCAACTCTTGCAGAAACTGTGTCCTGCAAGGCCTTGACCTTATTCACCCTTCGCCTTTTGTTGGCTGCAGCAGCACACGTCTCTCTCATAGAGCTGCATTTTGACACCTTAGATACTCCAACAGCATTCCTCAGCCTGGCATGAAGCAGTTCCTTCATGGCAATGGCAACATTATGAACCTCTCAACCCATGCTCCTTCTGGCTTGGGCTCTTCTGTCTCCTGCAATCCCTGAAGACTGCATACTTGGACCAGTCTGTAGAAATAATTGCCCAGTTTCTAGGCCAAAGCTTGTGGCCATTAGCGCTAACAGTATTTCTGGCTTTGAAAACTTGGATCCAGCTGAGAGGGAGGTGACCTGTCCAGAGCAGAGCCATGCTTTCTAAAAGCTGATGGTATGGAGTAGCAGTTGAAAGCATTTTGTTCCCTACACTGCTGAGCCCTCTCACACAGGTCTCTGTGCTGACTTTTCTCCCTAGCCTAGTTTAATTATTTTCCTTACCTTGAAATAACAGCAATGCTTTTAAAAGGAAAAGGGAAAAACATTTGCTAATGGAAGTACGGAGGAAAGCACAACAAAGTGTTGCAGAGCAGGCTGCTTCTCTGTGCCTTGCAAGACCCACAGTACTTCCGAAGTTCTTCAGTCCTTCATTGAAGGATTTGTAAGGGGATATTTCTTCTTTCTTCTGTCTCCACCTACACATGGACAATCCTGTTATCACCTGTAGTAGTTTCAAATGGCACGCGATCACGACAAACTGGGAGATATGTTTTGCTCACACTCAGAGATGAGTTGCTGCCCGAAAAGATGTTAAGACGCAAGAGCAAGAAAACTGTGTCAATGGTGTTTGGCTGTAACCCAAGCCCAGTAACACAGCAGGCGCGGGAGCTCCCTTGGATGTTTTTGCTTGATGAACTCCCACTCGAAACGGCTGACGAATTTCAATATTTGGACAGATGGCTGGATTCCCAAACCTGATTTTAAAATACACATTTAAGCTCTTCTGAAATTGCAGTATCCTAAATTGCAGGGAATTGTTTGCTTGGAAGAAGATATTCTTCCTTTTTTGTTATTTTAATGACCATAATTAGTAAGCTCTTCCCACCACAGACTCTGCTGGGTCTGTGATCATTCTCTTGCTTGATGTCTGTCCCTACGATATTTGGAAAGGCTGTGCTAGGGACAGTTGCATTTACAACGGACTGTTTCTTTCTGCAGTCAAAAAGGGCTCTGGTATTACCAGGTAACAAACTCTAATAGGTCCATTTTCCCATAAATCATATCCAAACTATCCACTTGCCTGCATCTGCAAAACCAGGATGAAAATCATATAATCACATAGTGGTTGGAATGATATATGGGAAGTTAGAGAAACAAAATCATAATATGATAAGCTTAGTGGTAACCATTTAAACTCCCTCCAAGTCAGTGTCATTCTTCTGAAAATAGTCCCCATGAACCAGGTCCTGCGGTACCCTTGCTGAGACCCTGCTCTAAAGAAGCCACCCACAGTGGAGAAGACCTGGCTAAGAGCACAGAGTGGGTCAAAAGAAGAGTCAGGATTAAAAGTGAAGTTGCCAACATCCTCAAGTTCTTAGGCCACTTAAAAAAAAACAAAAAAAAAAAAAAAAAAAAAAAAAAAAAAAAGAAAGAAAAAAAAAAAAAAAAAAAAAAAAAAAAAAAAAAAAAAAAAAAAAAAAAAAAAAAAAAAAAAAAAAAAAAAAGGAGGTTTGTGATATCAGTTTTAGATCTAAGTTAAGGTTAGGAAAGACCCTCCAAAGCCTCATCTCCCCTGCTCGGGTTCTACCAACCCTCCCCTCATAAAAGGGACTAGAAAACTCACCCATGGCTGTGCAAATAAGACTGCTGATTATTTTGTCCAGCAAAAAGAATAGGTTGGTTTAGTGACAATGATTTATGAACAGCTCTCTTCTTCGAGGCTACGGTGTTAATTAATTGTTTCTGGAGTATTTGGATAAAAAGCATATTTACTCATGCAGTGCTCAAACACTAAATATTTTGTGCATTTCACAAACATTTCTAATACGTGTCCGCAGAACAATAGATCAGCAAATGAAGCAGCTGCAGAAGAGGCAGATCAGGCATACTTCTGAAATAGTAAATTATTTAGGTTAATTAATGAGTAATGACTATGCATGCATTTTGCAGATAAATTGACTATTACAATGCCAGAACTTTCAGCTGTTGCTGTCCCACTCAGTTATTCCGCCTTCAGCAGAGACACAATCCTCACGGTAATCACGGCAAGAGCTGCTTTACAGGAACTTCAAGGTTTCCCTCCCAGTGCTGCTGCTGCCGCCAGGAGCCCTTGAGAAACTGAAACAGCATCTCCATGGACTAGCAGAGCCTCATGTTTAAACTGGTTCCAGGGAAGAAAAATATGTGTAGGTATCTAATAGAGTAGGTAGGCATCTATTGGGATTTACTCTGTAAATGCCTAGGAATCTAAAGCTAGATCCTTATCTGTATCAGGCACCTTCCTCCCACAGAATTACCAGGGATTTCGTGCTTTCAAAAATCCTACTGAGTGCTTATTTGCATCTTTATGTGCCTAACTACATTAAAAAAAAAAAAACAGAAAACACTCCTAACAACCTAATCTAACGGAATCAAAGGGAATTCCCTGGTCTCCGTTCACTCTACTATTTGGGGTGGGTTCACATATTCAATGACACTCTGCTACTCATTGCTTGACTATACAGAGGTTGTTGTTCATGTAGGACCCTCTTCTGCTAACTGCCATCAGTACCCAAATTCTATTATGTCCACCCAGTTTTTGCTGGAAACTTCCCTAAGCCGCCCAGCTGCACTGAAACATGCCTGGAAAGCTCTAATTAATATCACCAAACTACTGTAAGGCATGGTTAACACATCAATATCTGTGTGTTTGTATTTTGATGAATGTGTGTGTGCCTTGGGGAGGGGATGTGGTATGTCTAGTGTAGTATTTGTTCATAACGAGTGCTGAGCACATGGTGCCCTGTGCCTTGGCCCTGGACTCACTTCTGACAGGTTCTTTCCATTCTATCTGCATTTTCTGTTATCTCCAGATATGTGTTCGTCAGACTGAGCGGCAGACTACTGCAATCAGTGCACTCTGCTGCTGAGAGGCGCTTTTGCTGGCAGGCAGTTGTAATACAGTTTTGGGATGGCCCAAAGTCCATCCAAATCCTGGGCTGGTTGTTGAATCCATGGAGCTGTGGAGGTCTTCTAAGCAGAGATGTCCTCAGAAGAGCTTGTCTACGGAAAGAGCCTAATCTAATGGACAAAAAAAGAAAAGAAAAAAAAAGAAAAAAGAAAAGAAAAAAAAAAGTTTAATAGTCTTGCCCAAAATAGTCTTATTTTTTGTGTCCCCTTGGCTTCACCTGGTCTAAACAGAGGCATAAAACCCCATCCAAAGCCAGTGTGTAAATTTGGGAAACATCCTCTATAGACTGCAATTAATTAAAAAAAAAAAAAAAAAAAAAAGAAACAACTAAGNAAGAATCCACTAGGTCTAACTTAATGACCTGACACTTGAAATACCAAGAAATGGAAGCTGATGGAAATGGAAAAGGCTTAAGATTTGTGAGAATAATTCTGTAGAGCCTAAAGGCAACCATGCCTGTGTGGCAATAAAGAAGCATCGCCTTCTCAAGAAGACACCTTTGAACTCGCAAAAAGGTTAAAATTTGAAGTTAAATCCTATGGTAAATAAAATATTACTGAACACTGCTTCACTGCAGGAAGACCTATGGATTAGCATAGGTTGAAATGAAATGCCAGTCTGCATGTGGGTGTGCAGAGGAGCTTGCGTAGAGTACATTTGGCAAACACTTTGGATCCTGAAAGCAGTAATAAGAGAAGAGGCTGGTAGAGAGCCTGGATGCTCAGTAAATCTTTTCTCGCTGGACATGCATCAGATGCTGAGCTCAGGATCCATCTAAGATATTTGTATGCTTTGAAAGCTGAAAGCAAGGTTTAACTCTTGAGCTTGATAGCACAGCTGGCCTAGGGTGCAGGAGCGGTGCCATTGCAACCCCTTTTCCACAGGGTGATCCCTGTGGCAGCAGAAGAGTCACCTGGGCACCTGCACTCCATCTTCCCCAGGGCAGCGCAGCACACACCAGCTGGTCGGTGCCTCCACTACTGTGCTTCGCAGCCACATCTTCAGCAACGTCCTCTGCCACATCCCCACCACCGACCTCGAACAGGTACTAGTGTAAATATTAATAGATAGGCAGAGCTCCGGGGCCTTCTTCCTACCGGGATCTCCTAAGGGACACTGCAGTGAGTTGGTAGGATTGATGCAACAGGGGCAGCTCTAGTAAGCCAGACAGTCTGCTTTTCACAAGCACACCCACATTGTATATCCCTTTAAGCTCATCTATTTTACTCCATTTACAGGATGAACCAAGAGCTGAAACATTATCTGTAACCCTTATTTTGTTGAGGAGAAGTAACTCATTAGAGGGGATTATAGCAAGTAAAGTTTAAGGAAATTAAGGTAACTCATTAAAGCAGGATTATTTTTCTTTGCAGCTTACACCTCTAAAACCTCTGCTGCAAGATGCTGCGTTTCACCTGCAGAGCTGCATGGTATTGCCAACATCACAGGAGTCCTGTCCCTTTCAAACTGTTCGGAGACATATGTGGGGAGGCTTTGGTTGTTGCTACTTTTTTTTTTCCCCACTCAGATTAGTGACAAGATAGCCCAGCCTGTGCAACTTGAAAGAGTTTTTTCTTCTTTCATACTTTTACATCCAGAAATAATGAGTGTCACCCATAGCTGGAGAGTACAGTGAGTGGCAAGGTCAGCAGAAAACAGTCCCCAAAGGAATATAAAAAAAAAAATGTGGCTCAGGTAAAGATCCAGAGATACTGAGAAGTGAAAGCACTCCTTGGAAAGTTCTCTGCCATAGAGAGGCCTTTGTTGGAAATAAGGGAAGGCCAAGGGAGAAACAAAGAGAAAACAGGGATGACAGTCCAGAAAGCACATCAAGAACAAACAGGAAGGACTGAGCTGGTACTTCTGGAGCTGAGGTTTCAAGAATTCCTCTGGAGAAAGGCACAAAACCCTTGGGGAGCGAGGGCTGGGCAGCGGGGACATCTGTGCCACACACCTGGCTGTGTGATCCCAGAGGGCTGGCAGCACAGTGTCCTGACTTCATGTATCAGCAGCATGCCAGCCTGAGCACAGCTGATAGACAATGAGGTTAATAGGGTCTCCCAGCCCCAAACTGACACTTGGTTGGAACCATGAGTTCTCTGTGAGACTTACCTTATATGTTGGAGCATGACTTGAGTTTAGGAATCACTGCTGTGGTTTGACCCGAGCTGGCAATGCAACCACGATAGCCACTCGCTCACCCCCTCCCCAGCCCCCCCAGCAGGGAAGAGAATCAGAATGGAAGGGAGAAGCTAGAGATAAACACAGTTTAATAAAATAACAAAATACTAATACACTACTAGTAAATATATATATATGAAATAGAAATAAAAGATACTCAAGGCAATTCCTCACAAACTCTGTCCACAGCTGAGCAGCCAGTCCCAGCGAGCCACACCTGGTCCTAAAGCCAATCACAGATAGAGAAAAAAGGAAAAAAGGCAGAAAGGCTCAGAGGTCTCTGCAAAACGGCAAAAGGCTGGGCTAAACACCCCAACCAAAACTTCCCCAGCTGCCCTCAGAGAGAGACTGGAAGAGAAGAAGAGAGCGAGAAGGCCCCACTCTTAAATCTGGAGCATGACACTAATGGGATGGAACACTCTTATTGATCAGTGTGGATGTCAGTAAAGCTTTGCCCCACCTCTACCCCATCTCTGTCTTGCTGCCTCACACCTGTGGGCAGAGCTCGGAGTGTCCTTGGCTCTCAGACCAGAGCAATTAAAAACATTAGCTCTGTGCTGGGGTGTTATCTGCTTGTTCTCAAACCAAGTCCAAATAATGAGCATGCTAGCTATGAAAAAGAAAGATTTGTAACTGCATGAAGAAAAGGAACCCATTCTCAGTCCAACTAGTATAGTCATAAGGACTACGGGACAGACTTTCACATGCTAGGAGCTCTTGCTGAACTGCGCCTGTCCCATGCAGAGGGAACGCAGGAGGTTCGGAACCGCTGCAGCAGTAAAGGAGGCGATGCCAGAAAGGGAGCATCAGTCTCTGCTGCCTGAAGAAACCCATGGACACACAGGCAACCCAGGCTGAATTAGATCATCTCACCCCATTCTTAGCACAGAGAGCCCTTCCTCGGGAACTGACACCTTGACCAACTGGAAGAGGAAGAAAAATCTCTCCACTGATTTTGCAGGACCCGGTGTGATCTTCTGCTTGCTTCCCACAGCAAAATGGTGAGTAGTTTCCAAGTGGACTTGCTGGAGCTGGTCTGAGCTGTTTCTTTACAGTTTCCCAGGGGAGCTGAAAAAAAAAGCAGCTGCCTGCAAGCCAGGAAACTTTCAGCCTTTTTTTATCTCCTTGAAGGTTTGGAGCTTTGTGCTAGCCGGGGGATGCAGGTGCTATAGCAATTAGGAGTCCATGTATTTTCATGAAGCCATTGAACATCTCAATTATACTGCACTGACAAAGGCTATATTCACCACCACATCTGTTATCTCCATTTACAGGAGCTCTTTTGTAAACCTACACATGTATTACTCTTGGCTAGCTCCTCTGGGAAATCTGCCTGCCTCACTTCCAGCTTTATGATTGTCCAATTACTTCTATCCCTGCCTTTGCCCTATCCTATCCTATTGATTTACACCCTGCTTTAAGGGTGGTTTTATCCAGTCTCCCAAAGTGGAATATGCTGTGAGTGGTCGTAGCGAGTTATCAAAGCCAAAAGCATCTTGGAGCACAAGAAGAAGGTGATCTCTGTGAGGGTAAACAGGGAGCTTGCATAAATCCTACAGAAAAAGGAGGTGGGCTTAAATCCCAGCTTTCAGAGCACTGATAGAGAGGGCTCCTCCACACACAAGATTCTGCAAACACCAGAACCCACCAATGGCACAGGCACCAGTCCATGTGTCAGACCTGTAGGTCAGCAAGATTGCCCATCCCACTGGACCAGAACAGTCAGTGAGGGTCCATGCACTGCTCCGCAGTTGTAGGAGGCCCAGGCAGGGCTGCAAAGGGACATCAGTCAGTAGTTTTATTCACTACTATTGTTCATTACTCCACGAGTGAGACTTGAGGCATCTAGCGCAGACCAGAGGCTGCCTGTATATCCAAAAGGGGGTTGTACTGGTTTAGTCTGACACACTTTCTGCTGGACGCGATTAAAACATGTTTAAACCCTCCTGTTTAGCAGTGTTCCCGGTGAGCTGACCCAGGGCTGGAAGAGCCAGGCAAACTCTCTGGCAGTGGCCACCTGCCTACATATAAAGCCGGGATGTGATGTGTCAGAGAGATGTAGGGGATGCGGCTGGGGAGCTGGGTATTTACCCAACCAGCTCATCTTTAAATGACCAAGTTCTGGTCTGCTGCGCATAAGCAATTCCTTCTCCTCTGCTGACTCATTTCCCTGGGTGAGTGGCATGAGTACTAGAAATGCCCTGACTGCATTGTTAGGTCAGTACCTTCCAAATTAATGTTTTCTTTTTACACCTGACACTTTATGTGAGCACCTGGAGCTGCCACAGGGCTTGTCAAACTGACAGCGGTGCCGAGCAGCACGCGGCGTGTGCGGTGATGCTGCGGGGAATTCAGGCACTGCACTCGCCAGTGCTCCTGTTAGACTCCTGCCCAAAGGACAGTCTTTCACCTGCTTTTCACTGGCAATAGATAAATAATAACTAGGCAGAGCCTTCTGCAAGGAGCAAGCACAGACAGTTCAGATGTGCCTGGATCTGCTCAGAGCTGCAGGAGTCCTGGAGACTTTGGCACGCTGCTGCTCACTAGCCTTTGATTTGTGATGTTGTAATTAAGGTCAAATGTAGGGAATTCCCACTGATGCTGCAATGCTTTAAAACCAGGAGATGTGAGAATCCTGACAGTGAGAAAGCCAAACATCTTCTCCTAGTGCCAGGGCAGTAGCAACCCTGTTTAGTGGCAGTCTGGACTCACTTGTTCTGGATCAAAAGGGAAGCTACCGGTGCTGAAAGATAAATTAAGCTTTGGTTATTTTCCTGCAATGAGCAGGCTGAGTCCAGGGCACGTTGTCCCAGGGCTTTCTAGGAGTGCCTTGTGTCCATCCACAGGGATCCATTTGGTTTGTGAGTTATGTGTTTTCCGTACTCTCCAGAGCCTGCTTCATCCTGACACTGTGAGTGCCATGATATGCATGCTACCTGCAAACATTGTCTTTTCCAGAGCTATTTTGTGTCTGTGGAGCAAGTGGCTAATGATCTCACTAAAGATATGTTGCCTCCATCCCTTCACCCCACTCTCTGTGCACAGTGGCATCCTGGGACATGATGGGGTATTTCAGGGAGATGAAGGAATTACCAAAGACTGGTGGTTTCCCTGAAACACCCATGGGATTCACCTCAAACTTTATAATATCCATATTGGTGAGCAGAAGTTTCATAGGACAATTCTGACACAGGGTGGGCTGCACCATCCTCCCTCCAGAGCCTCGCAGTTCCCTGATACCTCACTGAGAGATGCATAGTTAGGGGAGCTGATTTCCCTCCGCTCCCCACCACTGCCCTGCCCAGAAGCAGTCAATCTGACAATCCCTTTGTAGCCTCGGATCATGGATGTGTTTGCTTCAGTGAGCTTTTATTTTATTTTTTTTTTAATGCGTTCAGTTCCCTGTAAGTAGTGTCTTTTAATTTCTCATGAATAATTATTAATCTATAACTCCAATCAGTTCTTAAGATCCTGCACCTCATCTGGAAGTTAATTACACTTAGTTAGCAATTGCAACAAAAGATGTGATTCTTGTTGACTCTGCACCAAATCCTCATTTCTTGTCCTGACGGGGCTTGCCTTATCTCACTGTGAAGGATCTTGGCTATCGTTTATTTACAAGGCTGTCTTTATTTCAAAGAAATACTGAAGTGACCTGACAGGAAGAAATCTGAGGAAATTATGAGAGAGGACTCACTGACGGTAAAAAAAACAAGTTGAGAATTCCAGTAGTAACTGTCAACTCAAGCCATGAGACTTCAGATCATCTTATTATAGTGCATGAAAGGCCTGCTTCCCAATCTGCTTGCCTTCTTGTATTCCTCAGTTACTCAATGATTGGCTATGGAATTGCTTTTTGTTTTCTGATTTGCATGGAGGACCAGGAAGCATGTGCAGGTTCTTGAGCCAGCTCCCTGCACTTCTCTCCCGGCTTTGCTGTGCCAGCTCCTGAGCTGTCGTACACGGTCCCTCCTGGCTCGGGTTCCTCCCTGAGCATCAGCAACATCCACAGGAGCTGCTCCAGGCTCCTTTTCAACCTCCTGTTCTTTTCGCGCCCTGAATGTGCCAGTAACTCTCCAAGAATTGGGGAGAAAGCTTTTGCAATCAGCTCCGTTGTTGACACATGTCACATACATGTATACTTGAGTAGTTAAAGCCCCTGTGATATCTTTCCTATCTGACAGCTTTCCTCTGCCGTGGCTGTGATCAGGCACTGCAGAGAACGAGGTAAAAATTGCAGTGATAAACAACAACACACCAAGCAGCTTAGAAGGGAAGATTCATTTCAATCCCTTTTATTCCCCCAGGTCTATGCCCTTTATAGGCTCGGATTCAACAATTCGCTGTGGTGGTGAGTTCCTTAGATACCTTTCAAAAGTTTGTCACCACGATGACTCACACTTCTCCAGCAAATCTGCGTTTTCTGGCACTCCCATGGGACATGGTTAAGGTTGCTGACGTGCTACAGGTCTTGGAACTGCTCCTCCTAAAGAGGTTTGAGGGCAGTTTATAGTTACCAACTCTCCGGAGTGCTCTTTTTTCTTCTCTTCAACTAAGAATTCAGTTATTCTCAACATAATCTCTATCTTCAGCCTTGCGGTTTCTGTAATTGTGGCTTTTGGCTTGTAATTTTGCTAATTCTGATATTTCTCTTATTTGTGCCTTGTGTAATACAGTGTTGCTGGTACTACAACAAAAGGTGCTCTGTCTTTATCTGCCCCATGACACCATGCAGTGTCTTAGAAGAACTACAGAAATATCACATAAACCGTCCCCTGGCCTTCCTGAGCATTACAGCTGTCACAGGTGGCTTAAAGATGCACTGCCACAGGGAAAGGGCATATTTTGAAATGTGTGAAATGCTTCTTCCCTTCAGATCAGTATTTTGAGACCTGTTATTACGGTATCCAAATTGCATTAACAGTAAAGCCATCCAGCCTCCCCTGGGGTTATCCTCTGAAGAGAAAAGTTTCATTTGGCTACAATGACCTGTCTGCACTTCTGATTTCAGTAGCAGTTGAAAAAGTGAGGACTCATTTTTCTAAAGACTTTAGGGACCATCTTCTCCAGGAAGGAGATCTGTAGCAGATTTCCATGCTGATTGGTCCGTATAACATCCATCATATCCCTCTGCATAAACTAGTCATGCAAGTTGGTGTTAAACCAACAGACCAACTGGTCAAAACAAGGGAAATCTGTAGGTTTTTAGAATTTGCCTTATATAGAGAAGTCATTCTTAATATGCCTAATACTTTAGGTAATTTCCCTAGCCCTGCTCTCCTTCACAACCAGGAGACAGAGTCTGGACACTGATCTCATAGCCCTGGCAGCCTTTTTTTTTTTTTGGAAACTGCCAACATCGAACATCTGTGATTCTGTGAAACATCTTCAGGTGTCTCCTTGGTTTGAGCTTTTGCAGCCTCACCGCTATTCCCGCTGCCACAGCAGGTTCACCTGAGAGTCTGCACGGCTTTGTTGCCAAACCCAGCAGTTCTCTCCTTCTAGCTTCCTCTAGCATCTTTCTGTTTGTTTATCAAAACTTCTATGTCTTTCACATTCATTAGCAGCTTGCCATCTGCCGTCTTAATAAAGTAATAAATGAGTGTCGTGGTGAGTTTCTTGACAGGGCTGAAAGCTTCATTTACATAAGTATTTTCATCCATCTCTTCTAATTCCGCTCACTTTCATCTGCAATGTGTTCCGACTCATGTTTCTACATGTGTCTTCCTAAACACTGTGGCAATACTGAGACAGGTGCTTGTAAAAAATAACATTGCAAGACCCCAGGTCTATCTGTCCTCTATGTCTTTCAGAGTGGAGCTGCTTAAAATAAGAGGCATCTTCACACCACATCTGCATCTTCCCAGGCCGTGTACTCCAGACCCTGCTGCTCAGCCAGAGCAGGATTTCTTGGTTCTCTAGGACACTAAAGCAGGGCAATGCCAGGGGGCTTCTTCCCTGGGTACTGCAAATATTTAGATCACGTATGTAAAAAAAAAGATCCATTTTAGCAGCTGCTGTTCTTTCCTCCATGTGGGCTTCTGCAGCAGGGAAGATTGATCCAGTTTCATAGCACTTCTGAAGGAGTTAAAGACACCAGCAGAGAGTGCAAGATTGCTTCCCTCCTGGCTTTCTTTCTGCTTATCAATTATTTCTCTATTGCAAGAGCGGCAGTGGCTAATGATGGGCTGGACTGTTTCGACATTCATCACAAGGCTCCTCAAAGCCCTTCATTGAGACAGAAATTAGTTTTTGCAGACAGGCTTTAGCATCAGATGTATTAATACGAGGGAAGTGTGAGAATCAATTGCGGCTTCTAATTCTGCAGTTAATGATGCTCCGCAAACCCAGGTTGAAGGGAGACTGCCCAGTGGGATGGTACTTCCCTCCACTCCATTTTAAAGGAAGTTTTTCCCATCTAAAGGTAAGAAGAGATTTATTCCCTCACTTCAGGGAGGCTCTGTCAAGAGAAGTGCAATCGCCCCTCTCTCTCTGCATCCCCTACTTGTTGTGCTGCAGTGTGGGGTCGATCTGCACAACCTTGTTGGCTTGACGGAGTTGGTGGGGGTGAGTCAGCAGCACCATCTCTCACAAGGGAGACCATCTCTAGAAGGACCAGTAGGACTGGCTCTAAAGGGCCAAGTGTTTTGTGCTTTTCCTGATTAAGCCTGATACAGGGGAGACTCGCCCCAGTTTTTCTTACAGTGACAGGTCAGATGGTACTGGTCCCTGTGCAGACACCAACAGGGGAGGGATGAGCTGCTGGAACGGTTTTCCGGACCCTGGAGAGTGAGGTGAGATGTTCTCTTTGCAGTGGAAGATGCCTCTGCCTAGAAACACATCCCTGGTACTGGGATATTAATACTTGCTACCAACAGCTTCTCTCTCAGGTGTCAGCATAAGCCTGAGTTAGGGGAAGGAGGATGGCAGTGCCCATGTGCCCTAAGAATTGCCTCGTTTCTCATGCCCCGTTCCTGCTCCCTGGCACCCCAGGGACTGTTATCAGGAGATCTGCTATCCTGTCTTCTTCCACTGCCCCAAGCCTGGTCTCCATTCTTCACCCATGTTTGACTGCTCCTTTCCAATGCATCATGTCTGAGAGAAGGGATCTGGAACAGAACACGAAATTAAACCTTGGGTAGTACCATTATAGTATTTCCAAAGTGATGTGATTTTTCATCGCATCAAACCAACACCACCCTCCACATACAGCTCCTGTGGTCCTCCCAGGAAGGTGGCAATTATTGCAGATGGAGTCACAGCTCCAGCTCTGCAGTCAGGAGAGTGGGGAATTTATCCTGCATTTAGTTCCTGACACCTTGCTATTCCGGGCAGGGGTGCAGGCTTCTTGCAGAGAAGCTGCCAGCGATGCTTCCTGCTGGTATCCCGTTCTCCTGGATTTCCATCTGGTAAGGAAACGTGTGGGCTGCCAGGATGGGCCCACGGACAGAGCAGTCAGTTCACTGGCCAGAAGCAGGAAGAGTGGCTGGACCCCCAGTTCATTCACGGATGCACCAACGTCAACATTTCCCTCCTCTGAACATCTGAGGAACTTGATTAGAAACGCCAGCTCTGTCTTCCATCCATTAAGTGCTTGGTTTTGTGATAACTGACAAATAACAGAGGTTTGCAGTGTACATGGCTTTTTGCTGCTTCTGCAAACTTCAGTAGGATAAACAAGGGCATTTTTCATTCATTTTAGGAGCACTGATAGCAACTTTTTATTTCAATTTAAACTAAGATTTTTCTTCTAATAGAACCTTTGACATCTATAGCTCTAGTTTTGTCTGGAAGGGCTTTGAAAAGTTTTCTTCAGATTATCCATCCTGGCACGTTTGAATTCCCAAATGCAGTGGCAGGCTGAAAGGTGACATGGTTATGAGACTGTGGCAAACAACCCCCTTTTTTCAGGGTTTCAGGCAGCTGCACTTTCAAAGACTCCCAGTTACAAACCACAATTCAGAGGCATCTCTACATTAGCACACAGACAGGAATTGACAGCACTTAATAAAATTGACTATCACCTCCGGCAAGAACAACATGAACATCTTACATATTTGAAAACAATTAATACCTCTGACTGAGGACAGGCTGCTAAACAGAAAAACACACATCAGATGAACGGCAGCGGGCAGGTTTCACTGCAAGATGCGGCAGGGCAGCCTGCTCCCCACACAAAGCTCCACTCAGCACTCAGAGAAAGGCAAGGTCACAGCAAGGCCCCACCAGAGGTATTTTGCACAAGGATCCAGATTCTAAATCGATGTGGCATCAACATTTCTTCTCTCTTTTGTTTGATGAAAACGATGCAGATTTATCTGACCTGCCTAGCTGGCAGTATTTATTAGTGAGGCAAAGTCTTGGAAGGTGGAGAGGAGGAGGTGGTAAAAGGTTAAAATGATGAAGACACACACAAATAAAAGATAAAATATCAGAGGCTCATCTTGAGAGGGAGGAGTGGGCTCTGTCTCTCTATTCCCAGCTCCCTTCTGTGGTTTTTTTTTTTTTAATCTTCATACAGATACAGGTATAGCAACAGGGTTTAAGTCAGAGATGATGGGATGAGCAGACCTGTGACAGAGCAAGAGCTGGGGCTGTGAGCACCACTCTCATAGCTGAGTCCTGGCCCTGGCATGGTGCCTGGCGGTGGGACGGGCATGTGCTGTGAATGAACAGCAGTCTGTCCCTGGAGAGCAGCACTGACCAGCAGGAAGGCTCTTCTTCCCTCTGCCCATTTGATATTTCCAAATTTCTTCCGGCACTCTATGGGAGATTCAGATGAGATCCCACGTTTACATTGATTTATGAACATCCCAAGGGAACTGCCTGCAATACAGAGAATTTGCTACAATAGAAGCAGCACCCAGGACTTCAGATTCATGGGTGTTTGCCATAAGACAGCACTCAAAGTGAGAGCAGCGAGTGTTATTGCAATGAAGCGATGTTCATCTGCCAAGAGCAGACTGAAGTGTGCGACCACAGCTCCTGCGCGGCAATCTTTGTTAGCAAATCAAACATCAATATTAGCTCTCCAAGGAAACTGTATTTTACCCTCTTTCCTCAGAGTCAAACTTCATTTTGGCCAGTTCCCCCCACAAAAAAAGCCCTCCCTGAATCTCCATATTACAGGCACAATATTTAGTGCATCACTTTCTCCACAGAGACAGCACTGCCTTATGACAGAAGACAGGCTTGTTATTTATTTAGAACAGCATTTTGTTCAATGTGCTCCTGCTATGCGCATCTTTTGTTAACCCAGCACTCCTGCTGTCATAAGAATCACCCTCCCTGTCACAGACTGTCTCTGTCGTGCTCTCTCGAAGGGCAGTGTGGCCCATCTTGGTCCCTACAGGACCCGATAATGGAAACTCTGGGGTTTGCAGAGTTTCGGACCAACGGGGACAAAACACCATCCAATCGATGGCCCTTGACCACCCTTCCTCCTCCTGGGGACAAGCCAGTGATAGGAGCTGCTGCAGATGGTCAGCAGCACTTCTCTAAGCAAGAGGAAAAGCCAAGCTGCTCAGCACGGCATCGGGCCCTCCGCTCTGCCCTTGTCCCTGGAGCTGTACAGATGTCTCCTCTGTTCCTTCCCCAGCCCTTGCCTCTTTGCAATAACCTGGAAAGAAGAGAGGAACTTCGGTGCAGCCTCCCCCTATAGCCAGACTGGGGGACATGGCAAAGGGCAACGTGTCCTGGTGCAACATCTGGAGCAGGTTTACTAGGGCTGGGGCACAGGAAGAGAGACTTTCGCAGTTATTAAGACAGCTCCCGCGTACAAAGCCATCTGATGGCTGCCAGCTCGCAGGACGAGCTCCGACAGCATTTTACTACTGCAGAACACAGAGGCAGTCCAGGGATCAGCGGTGACAGAACCAATAAAGACAGACCAGGCTTTAAAAGCCACTCCAGCAAGTGGAGCTGGCACGCTTGGCAATGCTCTCTCAGCCTGGGGATCTGCAGGCACCAGCAGCTGCTCTCAGACAGGATCCTTCCTGCAATTCTCTGCAGAAGAGCATTCATCGTTTAAATAAGCTTCTTTCAGCTATGGAGAGAAATAGCAGCCAACAGTGGTTAATCCCGGGATGTCTGCTCCGGGAGGGGGTGTGGAAGCTCAGTTTTCCTTTTCCTTTTCTCTCTCAGGCTCCTTGCACATCACTCCCAGGGTGCCCGTGCACAGGGTGGTGCAGGGATGCGAGCGAGCAGCTGCATGCAGGCTGCTGCCTCAGTATCCATAAGGAAACGCTGCTGCTTGGATGGAAACCACCCATCCCGCACACTTGGCAAGGTGTGCAGCCGGGGGCTGTTGATAGGTATAGTACTTGCCATTAAAAGAAGCCAAAGCTAAAAGCAATGAACGTTTTTCTTGGGCCCTTGCAAGTGTCGCATGGCAGCTTTCTCCTGGAGTTTCTCCTGAGCGTACACTTGTAGATATCCATTCCCCTCTTCACTTAGTTCTGGAAGGAAATTGTTTCTCGAAACTGCTTCTAACAGAGTTTGAGGCAGGACAAACGCCAACACTCCACAGAGGGAGGATGGTAGATGACCTTGGCCAGGGCCCCAGAGCTCCAGGAAAAAAAACAATTTTGCATTTTAAGACGTGGATTTACAACCTTATGAAGGAAAGCAGATTCATATCCTTCTGCAAATGGCTGACACGCAGCTTCCAAAGGCTAATGAATTTCCTGAGAACTCATTTGTAAATCCAATAATTAGTTTATGAATAACAATTAATTAAAAATTGGCTCCCTCAAGAAATGTAGCATGTCATCCTGTCATTTGTCCTGATTGATCTTCACACAAGAATATTGCAAATGCCTCAGACACACATATAGGAAAAATTAACTGAAACCTGGCACAAAGGCTATATTTTAGTAAAAATTGATCGAAATGAAACGCAATTATTAATGATTGCCATGTATAATTGCTGTGATTATGGGCGGCATTCTGGTGAAGGGACACATAGTTCAGACAATTGGCATGTCAGAGATAACTCGATTTGTCACCACCTCCCTCCTTAATTCATTTGCACGCCGCGGTGGCCCGGAGCCAAACCGGAGCTGTGTCCCTGCGGGATGGAGCGGTTTGCCCTGCCAGGTGACTCTGCTCCAGCCTCCCCGCAACCACTTCCCCCCCCGTGTCAGGATGGGGGGGACCTTTATCTGAGTGTCACTGTCACTTCACAGCCTGAAGCTCTTAATTTCGAATGGAAGCCAAGCTGGGAAGGGCTGGCGCTGTGCCGGTCTGTGTCTGAGTGCAGAGGTGATGGCACTTGGGGGCTGGGGTCGTGGTGACCCAAGTCGTCCTGAAAATGTGTTCAGACTTCTTTGGTTTTGCTGTTGTTTTGAGAAGTTGTGAAAGTACCAGAAGCCTGAAAGTCACAGGGGCAAAATACAATTCAAAGCGACACAAAATGCTCTGAAATTTGGCCCCCCACTGAAGGAAAAAGATCGAGCAGGAGGAGTAAATTCTGAAAAGGAGACAAATATTTCATTTTGTGTTGATGGGAAATTTTAGTTGATTAAATATAGTGTTTTTAAAGGGGGTGTTCATCCAGCTTAAAAAAACCACCAGCATCAGTTTTGTTTCAGTGTGACATGTGCCATTTTTCTTCTGAATTTTTTGGTTCAGCAGCTGAAGTAGAATATTCATTATTTTCCCAAATCTGCATGCAACCAAGTTGTTAAAAAAATTAAATACAAGATATACCAGTACCTTTTGTCTGCTTTTCAGTAGCTGAGATAAACCTAGACCAGCTCACAGCTGTACTCACTATGCTTTTTGGTCTGCCACTGAATCTGCCTTTATTATTTTCGAAATGATTTCAGGCTGATTCTGCATATCTTTCCATGCTTAAAAAGGAGATAATTTGGGTTCTTGATTAGTTTTTGTGTACAAAATTTTAAATTATTTAGAATAAGTGAGGCAGTTCCCAAAGAAACAAACAGTAACAAGTGACAAATGACTGTAGCAGCAGGCTCAGGCTGCATCCCTGCGATCTCTTGGCATCCAAGATTGGGAGCTGGTTGCCCTGGGCCCTCACTACAGTCAGAGGAACATGTCAAACAAGTCCCTATAAAGGACACCTGTCTGCCCTGCCCATCCCTGGGTGACGTGAATCTGCACACCTGGGTATTGTCCCACAAACAGCCCCATCCTTTTGCCTGGAGGAACAGTCTAAAGACCCTTCCCATGCTCGTTTACAGCAAGTTGATGTGCTGGGACTCTGGGAGAGGAGGCTGAAAGAGACAGAGGTCCTGGCTCTTCAAAACCACCTGCCACCAGCTGAACCTGCTCCTAATGTCCGCATTGTCCAGGCAATGTGGGGACACAGACCCCACACCTCATCTTTCCCAATAAGAGGCAAGGATTTGTTGAAGATGCCCCTGCTCATGACAGAGGGTGGCACTATGGGACCTTTGAAGGTCCCTTCCAACCCGAACTGTTCTATAATTCTATGATTCTGTGATTGCAGGGTGGACTGGAGGTGTTTGTTTTCCTCCTGGCTGTACACTCATCTGGCCCAGGCTCTGTGCAAGGCTTCTGCATAGCAAGAGCTTTGTCTTGGTGACCTGAAGGTCTCCTGTACCCCATGGACACACAGGACACAGCCTCGTGTGCTATCACACAGTCCTATCAGAATGCATAAAAAGCTCACTTTCTCCTCACCATCTCTTCTGTGCTCAATGTCCTGTAGTCTTCCAAAACCAGCCAAGATGTCCCATTAAAATACCAGCTTATAGCAGCTTTAGAGCTGAGTCCAGAGCCCAACACAAACTGATGTGCACAGAAATTAAAGCTGTGTTTAGATGGGGTTAGGCTTATGATAGCTCACAGCAGGAACTGCGGGTAAACTGTGACTTAGGGATTTTCTCAGTGCCCCCCAAGCCATTATTATAAACTCAGAAATTCACAGTTTCCTGCTACACATAGAAGAATTTCTGTCATGCCACAGTCCAGAAATGCACAGTCGAAATACTAAAGTGGTTTTAATTCTGTCTTGCAATAATGATGAGCAATAACGTGTTATTGTCAGAAGGCATCTGAGATCACACACATCCAGGTTTTTAAAACTTATTTGATCTTTTTCTTTTTTTTCCTCTCAATCCTTATACTTAGTCCTCCTTCCCACATATCAAGAATTCTTTGAACTGCTTGAATAGGACAGGCCATGCCCTCCTTCTCTGATGTCAGTTAAAAAACATCACCCAAAGCTTCATCCTCTCTCTGATTGGCTTCCTAATGACCTGGCAAACATGAACTGCTTCTTCAAGAATTTTCCATTTCTCCCCGCTTGGGCTGAAAAATAGGAAAATAAACACTTGTGCATCAAAGGAAGAAAGAAGATGCACACAAATTATCCATGGAGGTTCCTAGGAGAGCCACCCGAAATCTCCCACAAGGTGAGACCCAGCCAGATGAGTTCTCTTACCTGGGTGTCTTTTTCTTCACCTTCACACCCAGGAAGAATTTATCGGTTCTCACATTACTTTTTATACTGAGATGTTTGGGCAGGTGAAAAGCTTTCCAGCAAAAATTCACTCTAGACAGGCCATGCAGCAACGGTACAGGGCATGGCTGAGCTGGTGGAACTTTGATGTCCAGATAGAAATGAGTCCCTCTCCCTTGCTTAGTGGCACCATTTGGAGTGTTATTAGACTTCACGAAGAACACTTGAAGCTACACCTGAAAATAGGGCATACCTAAAGCAGTCTGATGCCCTTTAGCAGCTCTGAAGTTTCGAGGAAAACAACAAAACAAAGTTATCTCCTCAGGAGCCGAGGTGCTGTAGGCACTCATACAAAACCTCTTGAGGTAGATGAGGCAAAATAAGTTCAGGCAGCCAGAGCAGAGCTGTGTTCCCACTGACATGTGTGAGACACATTTGCAGGGGGACATTTTGGTTCCTAGATGTTGAAACTGTGAGAAAGTTCACTGAAAACTGTCCAGCTCATTAAGCCATGCCATTAATGGGGAGCCAAGGCACCAAAACATGCTTGGGTGCCATCTGTGGGTCAGCAGTACTCAGATCCCACTTCCACTGGGTGAGTAGCTAGAGGAAGATACCGTTCAGGTGATGATGATTTTTAAAATCTCCATCAAGAAATCTGTAGCCTCTCAAACCTTCTGTAGAAGTTTAGTCTGGAGAGCAGGGACATAAGGCTTATAGGAAGGCAGAATGCTGCCCATATTACCAGATAACATTAAAGAAATATTGGAACAAATCGCAAATTTGGTGTCAGAATGGTTTTATAGACACAGATTAATTACAAGACACCAGGTGAGAAAATCTTCCATGAGAATATGCTTTATTTTGCCAAAACAGGTTAACAGTAATGTGTATTATTTTTTTTCCTCAGCAAAGGAAAAGTTCTGAACGTCATCTCTGGACAAACATGTTTCATTTAGAAGTATTGACTCCATGTATTTTCACCAAACTGATATTTCTATTAAAATGGCAAAGTTACACCAATACTTTCATTACAAAAAGATGTTTTTCATCCTAGTTGTTTGCCCACTTAGGTGGATACATCAGCCTGACACCCTGTTCTCCATCCAGCACTGATGTGGTCTTCAGGACCAGACAGTTAGAAGCAAACAGGGGTGGAAGGCAGTGTTGCTTCTCTTGTGCATGACCCAACTGATTGCCAAGAACACTGTCCTACGATGGTCTTCACCCAGTCTGGACTCTGTTTCTGTGGCCTGGTGGGTCTGGAGAAGGACTTGCCCACTTGCCTTCCTTAAAACCAGAAATACGTGACCACTTTTCACTCTCGTGCCGACTGCACTACTAAGACAGAGCTGAATTTTGCAACTGAAAGGGTGTTCATCTTGTTCCTTGTGGGTTCTGTGCCTAAGCGAATAAACTTCCTACTTATCTATGAGAAATCCAGCTTTTCTTTTCCTTTCCCTAAATACCAGACATCATTTCTGAGCACAAAATTAATTGTATGGGTGTTCAGTATTAAATATGTTAATTGGTTTTTGATTTAAAATTAATTAAAGTATGGTCTTTTGGGAAATTTAGCATCTTGTGTCAAAACACTCTGTTGCTTGTAATGAGTCCAAAATCAAAATATCCCATATTTCTCTAAGTTTCTGTGGAGTTAAAACTCATTAAACTTTATTTATTTATTTTTAACTTGACCATAGATTGATTTATTTTTTTTCCTCAATTGGTGGCTAAAACTGCTTAGTGTCTTTGTCACCAGAACCAGTGATATATTTGTGCTATTTGTAACCCACAAGGAATTCCTTTGTCCTGCTAAATCTGCCAGCTCCTTCTGTTCTGGGTGGAGTTTAAGCCATGGGTTCTTGTTTAAATCTGTCCCTTTGAGGCCCTCAAGGCCTTTCAAGAGAAAGAAGTGCACTTGGCAGGCAGTTCATCTCACCCTTTGGCAGATTTCTGAGGGAGGTTGTTGGGCGGTAAAGCTGAAGTGCTATTTTCTCTGCTGACTAGAAGGGAGTTGGGATGACCACAACAGGTGAAGACACCAACGGAGATGATCTGATGGCAGGTGAGATGAGTCCTGTTCCAGAGATGGTGGAGCCGCACCTCAGTTAGACAACAAACTTGAAATAGGTCTGTCCACGCTTTTTTTCTTAACAAATCACTAAAGTAACAAAACGTTCCTTGAGCTTTGAACTATGTCCTACCTGAACATAAGTTATAATAAAAAACGTTAATTCAAGAAGCTCTGCTCAATGGATAAAAACAACTACCTGCACTTGGCACGACACCCTGCTACCTCAGCCCTGCAAGTGTGGAGATGGGGCCCTTTCTCAGACATGCTCTCAGTTCAGAAACACCTTCCTGATTTGCACTAAAATCTGTGTAGTCCAGATGTTGTGGTTTAAGCTGAGCTACCAATTCAAAACCATGATAGCTGCTCGCTCACTCTGCCCCCCACCCCCAAACAGGGGAGAGAGTCGACAGGGAAGGGACATATTAATGGGCTGAGATAAGCACAGTTTAATAAAATAACAAAATAATACTCATATACTACTACTACTATATATATATAAAAAAAATGAAAATTAGAATATAAAATAAAAGATAATGCAATTCCTCATGAACTCCGTCCGCACCAAGCAGCCAGACCCAGGAAGCAGCACCCTGGTCCCAAAAGACCCCGAGGCCTCTGCAAAATGGGAGGATGCAAAAGGCCGAACTAAAGGAACTCCCAAACAGAACTCCGCCGAAACGGAGCAGAAAACAGAACGGGTCTCCATGTCTGTCTCTGTGCCACTAGCTGGAAAATTCTGGCTCTCCTTAAATATGAAGCATGATGCTAATTGCATGGAGTATTCTCATTGATCAGCCTGGGTGTCAGTCAAGGTCTGTCCCACCCATGTCCCCCTTCCCAGCTGCTTCACATCTGTGGGCAGGCGCTCAGGCAGGCCTTGGCTCCTGGACAACAACTAAAAGCAGTAATTCTGTCCCGGGTTGCTATCTTCTTGTTCTCAAACTAAACCCAAACAATGACCGTGCTAGCTACAAAAATGGAAGGTTTCTAACTGCATGAAGAAAATTAACTCCATTTCAGTCAAGCCAGAACACCGGGTCACCATTTTTACCACCTGCGTGGCTGGTTCCAGCTCCTCCCAGCAGTGTCCCAGCATCTGCTGGTGTGGTTTGCAGCTCCTGGCTGTGCCTCCTGCCCTCTCCTCCTGACCTGAGCGCCAGCACAGCTCTGCCATTGCTCTCAGGGTTCCTCAGACACAGCGCACAGCAGCTGGATGAGCTGCACAGCTCCGGTGCATACACGGAAAACGGAAAAACGAGCTGGTAGTCAGATATTGTCCACTGGAGAAGGCAATCTGCTTCATTGCTCTTGCAAACAGCTGAAGACCTCAGACCGCTGAAGGCAAAACACCATTTTCCCAGCTGCTGCAAGGGAGGGTGGCTGTTTTGGTAGAGAACAATTCTCACTCACAGATAAGTAATGGGAAAAAAAAAGAAAAAGAGTTCTCAAGTGACAGCTTCCTTTATTGCTTGGTTTGGTATCTTCCCCCCAAATCAACCAATTCACAAAGCTGCACTTAAGTCAAAATGTGTGTAACCAACAGACGGCATCAGTGCCCTGTCCTTATTTCATGAATCACCTTTGTAATCCTCTGCAATCCCAGTCCTCCCACACCAAAACAACAGCTCTGAAATAAGATGGAGGGGCAAGAATAATCTGTGCTGTGGTAAAACCTGTCTTGTTGCTGCCCTATGCTAAATCTTCTCAGAAGCTACCTAGGCCTCTGAAGGTCCTCAGCTGGGGTCTGTGAACTGTTTTACCATGAGCTGTGTTCAAAAGGATGCTAATCTGTGCTTGTCTCTTTGTGCCTCCCCACGTGGCCACAGCTGCCCCCTCCTTCTGTGAACTTGGCAAGTACTTCTGGACAGCAGTGATCGCATTTCGTCTCCATTCCATCAGCCTTGTGAGGGACAGAGCAGCAAATGGCAAGGCAGAGCGCACAGTTAATTTACGGGGAAATTGTCTTTTCCTGTGGTCGGTTTTGTCTCCTGGCAGTGCGCAAAGGCAGCACCATTATCTGTTTCTGCCAGCGCTTCTAGTGCTGAAATGTGTCTAATTAAAGGCATGCCGAGTTGTAGATATAGGATATCTTAATTACATGTGTGTGAATAAAGCGTTTAACAAGATGTGAGAGGCCCTTCCCCTTCCCTTGGAGCTACCAGATCAAAGAGCAAACCCGCTCCCTTGGAAACAGAAGAAATGCTGGATTCTGTAGGGCTGTTTTGTCACCAGCCTTATCCCCAGACTTTTCTTGGGCTTGTGCCAAACTTCGAAAACAATTAAATAAAGAGAGGGATGGTACGACTGGTGCTGCAGGAGCTCTTTCCATTTGGGAGTTGAAGCCCAGCGATGAAGACGATGAAGACCTCGGTGGGTCAGGGTGAATCTCCCCCCACAGCAGACGCACAGGCCAGCCTGCCTTCCTCCGTAAGACCTCAGATGCCCGATTTGCAGCCAATACCTGCTCAGGTAGGTGAGTTGAATAGTTTTATTCATTGGCTTCTAACCCTCAGTTGGCAGAAAGTAAGTCTGCCCTGACCCTGCCTTCCATTGAGCAACCTGTACCCTGCCACAGAGTTATCATTTCCTCAGAAAGGTCCATTTTTATCACGTTCCTCCTATCTCGTTCCCCCTTGGAGAAGCTCTTACCAGTCCTAAGTGCTGTGGTTACCTTCCACAGCCATGGGTGGCCTGGCACACCATGAGTGGCCTGGCACACCATGAGTCTGTAGGCAGGAACAAGCTCTCTAAGGACATTGATGTGGGATCTTGCCTTGTCCATTCTAGTGATTTCAGAGCAACAAGCCTGCAATGACTTTTTATTGCAATATATTTTGGGGCAGCTTCAAACCCCAAAGCAGAAGTCAACAGCATGATGTGGCAGGTTTCTTTGACAACACCTCAAGCCCTTTGTGCCTCTGGACAATACTTTATCCGATACAGCTTTGCTAGACAAAACCAATTTTTTTCTGCAAAAAGAGGTGGCCCCAAGAGGCACAGTTTCCAGCAGCTTTGCTTCAGTCACACCAGCATTTCATTTCAAGTCAAACATGTTAGTCTGGGGTTATCCCTGGGCTAAGACTTATTTGGAGTGGTGTCCAGGACATCTTACAGCTTGTTGTTAGTTGGAGTGAAATCAGCACCTAGAATCTGCCTCTCATTTAAGTGAGTGAAAACATTCATTCCATTCAAAGTTAAGGTCAGCCATATTTCTCAAACACTTAGGAGACTTTCACAACAGCTTTTCAGAGTGTGCTTACAGAGGGAAAGGCGTTCAAGTCACATCAGTTTTAAGACCTTGCTGGGTTTTAAAGGTAAAACAGAGGCTTCTAAATCACCTTGGAAAACCTCAGCTCCTTGCATCTGCAACGAGAAAGGAGATGCTGCGGTGCAAGCCCTGCCCTCTGTGAGAGAGACAAGGCAGCAGCTGAGGTCAGTCGCTCATCAGCTTTACTGCATCCCCGGCCAGGTGCCAGCACAGCTTCCCTCAGCGCTGCCGCTGGACAAGTGTCCTTGGCCAGAGGGGAAGCACACTTGGCTTGCAGAGCCTTTGCCACGCCAGAGAATCCACCAAGAACAAGACTTAGCAGGGAGCACTAGGGTCAGGTGGAGAAAAAAGTAAGGGTGATCTTCATGTGAATCTTTATTAACTGCTCTGCTTGCAGCTCGAAGGTACCAGACACAAAATACAGTAAAAAAACAAGCCAATGTAAATACAAGGAAAATGCAGCTCTGCACCATGACAGCTAGGAGAAATGGAAACAGAAGATCAAGATTATATTCAAAGTTAGTGTTAGGCTGGTTGGAAACACCTCCTGTTGCTCTTGGGAGTCATGGCAGGGGTGCATACAGGTTGATCTTTTGTTCCCTTGTGGGTTTCGTGGGAGTGTGGTGTGTGCTTACCCAGGGATGCCGTGCATGGTGCTAAATGTGTGGGATCTCTCTCACCCGAGGACAACTTAGACTTCACCAGGTGTTTAATTCAAATACAAAAGCTGAGGCATGATGAGCCCTTCCTCACTGCTCTCACCAGGATAAGGGAAAAGAGGGAACAAGACCACTCGGGGTGCTGGGATTTCCATCCCTTCACACTCGCTGAGGACACGGTTGGCTCCTGAACAGAGGGACCTCCCAGGGGTGCATACGGAGAACGGGGCTGCACGGGTGCAGCCTGTCCCAGCCTCTCCCTGCAATGCCTTTCATCCAGCAATGTAATAAAAAGCAGCCACCCATATTTCCCCTGAGTTTGGATAAGCTTTCCCTTTTCATGACATTACTGTTTTCCCCATGGATCAATTTCACCCCTGCCTGTCTTGGCTTCTTTTTATAGTGGATTAAATTGTTTTGATTAAATGGAAATGCTGGTGTATTACCAGGGAGGCTCAGGGCTTCTTTATCATATAAACAAACTGCAAGGAGGTGGGTAGGACAATCACCAAGCGAGAGCAGAGCTGCCGCGTGTTGCAGAGAGCAGCATTCCACTGAACATCCGTCCCTGCAGTTCATTTTCTCGTGGCAATAAATTTTGTACCTCGGCTTTCTTTTTTATTGCCATAAAACATAATGGACTGTTTCCAAGTTAAAGCTGTGATGCTGGGTATAATCTGTCCAGCAAGCAATAAAGCAAGGTGCTTTTAAAAAATTTCCTCCGTTGCTTCCATCCCAACATAAGCAACGTTCCTGAAATAACTCAAGGGAAGGAGGGGCTGGCAGCTTCTGATGAGTCAGCACCGAGAGCACAGAGAGGCTTCAGGGCACGTTCCAGCACTTTGTCTGACTTCTTTTCTTACAAGATGCAAAAAGGCAGAATATCTACCCGAGGTACCTCTGGCACACCGTTCCCATAGTTACCTGAACACTTTGTAATCATCAATAGATTTGTTCTCCTAACACACCACTACGGTCAGGGGTTAACACCATCTCCATTTTATAGCTAGAAACCTAAGCAAGAGAGAGTCCAGGGACACACGGGAGCGAGGAGGCAAGGCTGGGAACTGCAATGCAGCCTGAAGGTGTCTTGGGTAGGCCCTAAATACAGTCTTGACCTTCTGTTTCTGGCTTGCTGCCCTCTCGTTCACGGCATTTTCCGCCAATAACAAATAGTCATTCGTGGTACCTAACGTGGTCTTTACTTGGATGCTGGAAGTGGTTTCACTGTTTGCTGTGAAGACATCCCACTTGGGAAATATTTCAGTTCCCTTCAATCCTGCCTGTACCAAACACAGCACGAGAGCAAGACCCTCATCTGTGTGGGATGCGCAGTGGGGAAAGGTAGCTGAGGGGCTTCAAATAAGGTATTTTTCTCTCCAAATCCACCTCTGAGATACATATGGGAAAGTAGGTGAGAACACATCATAAATCACACTTTTAAATATTTTTGGCTATGCCATTTAAAGGGGTCAAGGGAAAGGCTGCCAAAGCATCAGCTCCATCAAGAAAAAATATCACCAACATTTCATCTTATTGGCCTTGAGGTTTCTGGGGAAAAACAAAACAAAACTAAACCTTGTTTTTGTTATTGTCTCACCTGGAATTTTTACAAAAAAAAAAAAAGATACATTCTGCCAGCCAAAAGACAAATTGAGCTCAAAGCCTATTGCAAACTTCAACCCAAGAAGTGCCATAGTGGAGATGCTTAATATTTCTTCTCAGGTTAGATTAATGCATAAAGGTAAAAACAATGCTAAACACACATCTACATGCATACACACAGGATTTTTTTTTATAGATAATATGTATTCAAGTTTTCAAATTGCTCCACACAATTGCAAAATGACAGTCTTACAGCAATGAAGAGCTATTTCTGAGTACGTCTGGCATTTAAAGAGGGTGAAACACTTTGAAAATCCTGCTAACCCCAGGCTGCCTTTTGAGACCTCCAGAGAACTTTAAAAACCCAGTTTCCACGACTGTTCACAACCAGGGGCTCCTTCCACATCTCATTACAAAGGCAATTCCATAAGAGCTCTGAAGCATTCTTTAATTGACTCCGGACTTCGCTTTCATTATTTCACTCTCTTCTAGAATGGTGTAAATCCAAAGTAGCTTCACTGAAGCTGCTGGAATTAGGAATACAGAAATGAAGGACTGGAGAGGGCATATGGTACTGAAATAGTGTGAAAGTTGTGCCCATGCTCCTCACAAACACTCCCATAATGTGCAGCGTTCTTCTGTGGAAATAGAAAAGCTGCCATGTGGTAGGAGGTAACCTCATTGCTAAAAGCAGAAGAGGCTCAGCACCACACGTGCAGGGGTGGAACTGGGCCCTGACGCGGGGCTGTCAGTGCAAAGCTGGTGTGAGCCGTGCTGCTGACTTTGTCAGCCTCACGGCACGTGTGCTCTTCTCAGTGCAGGAAAGACAGACCACGAGCCTGTATCTCCTCCCTTGGTTCTTCCTCTGGTGTGCTGTCTGGTTGTGGATGGGACGTGTTAGCTCCTCGTTCCTCTGGTGTCATTCATCTGTTTGAAGTATAGGCTTCCATATAACACCTGGCACAAGGGAGGCTCTAGAAACCCTCCCAGTCACAGGCAAACTCTCAGCTTGCTGGGTTAAGTGACCTGAGAGCAGCCCTGCTGGGCTCTGAGATATTCTGGTCTGGTTGAGGGACCAAGACTTTGCTGCCTCAACTAGAATATCTCGCAGGCTCTGCACACCCTCCTTTTCCTACCATAGGCAATGTTTAGTCTGTGAGTCAGCACTTAGCACTGTACCCATCCTTGCTTTCTGTACTCAAAAGGGGCCCATAAGAAAGATGGGCACAGACTTTTGAGCAGGGCCTGTTG
>VWYH01007033.1:0-30735 GCA_013399365.1 Pampusana beccarii | reverse complement strand
TTCTATGATTCTATAGTACGGTTCTAGAACTGGAACAGTAAGTTCTGAGTTTGTGCTGTTACTGGGTAATTGGTACTGGGAAATTCTATGATTCTCTCATTCTGTGAATTAGTTCTATCAAGCAAAGTCACTGGACAGCCGTATTGAATTCTTTTCCTGGACACAAACTGAGGTGCAATCAAACTTAGGGGTATAAAGAAGACAATGTGGGTGTACAAAGAAGCCATGTCTACTGTCTCTGATGCCTGACACACTTTAAATTCAGCTTCTTCAACACCGAATTACCAGCAGCACAGCAAACTCTGCCTTGGCCTGATCCAGGGCCTGTCAGAGGGAATCATTTCACTGTAGAGGTTTTCCAATTGCTCATGCAAAGTGCAGGATGAAGTGCATCTTGTATACAACCCCAATGAAAGCAGATCAGCAATTTCAGGGAGAAGAGGATTTGCATGACCAGTCAAACCTGCTGGCTGCACCTGTCCATCCTCATGCAGAAAAAAAGATTTCTGTTAAAAAAATAATAATAATAATAATAAAAAAAATCATTAGCTTCTGCCAATCATTTCTGCCCATCTAGCTAAATTAAAATTCACCATTCAACTCTCAGGGAAGCATTACACACAAAGAAGGTTAAAAGCCTCTCGCTTTACCTTCTCCTTGCATTTTGGGAAAGGTTCTCTGAACGGCCCATTTAAAATATAAATACTAGCTACTAATTTTATTTCATATTAAATGTCCAGCTAAGTAAATTTCACAAGTCTTTGCGCTTCATCAACAAAATTAAAACAGTTAAGGAAGGGATTTGCTGATGGAAGATGCTATCATTGTCTGTCTTCAATTAATCCTGAAAAGAACATGCTGAAGTAGAGAGCCTTTAACTTACGTCAGCATTTCCCTGTCCACAACGATATTAATTCAAGCAGCATGGACTGGGTTAAAATTTAGTGAGACACACATTGTCAGAGCTGTGTCGTTCATTTAGGTTGCACTGAGTTCATGGGTAGAAGGAGGTGTCCCCCAGGCAAGCGTGGGAGCACTTACACCCCCCAAAACAGAAGAAGCTTCAAGGTCTGTCAGGACTTCCAGTGGGTGAAGAAGGAGGGATTTATGGGGTACTCCATCACCAAGCGTGTGTAGGGGGCAGACGTAGGTGAGACCACACAGGAGGAGACAGAGCAGAAAGGAAGAGTCAGACACAGCCCCAGACCACTGGTAGCACAAACCCAAGACGCAGGATAGATCTGAGGGTAAGTGGTACCTGGAAAAATCCCAGGACTGAAAACAGAGACATGACCTTTGCTATATTGTTTTTCCTGATGTCCAAGAAGACAAAACGTGACTTTGTAGATATAACAGCTGGCATCTCATATTCAGGCACAATATATCCCCCCAAACAGATGTGACTTGTAGGACTAAAGATTTTACCAGCCCCAGGTGGTCCTGTCACTGAGCCACACAGGCACTGCAAAGCTGGGATGTCACTTAACTGGTCACCTTGGCTCCTTCCATGGTCATACAGGTATTGCCAGGGCTGCACAAATGGTTTGGAGGAGGAAAACAGCTGCTTCGTACTCAGGGGACAAGCTCTGAGGAACCACTTGGATGCCTGGGATCTCTGGGAGGATTTGATAAAAAGTGGCTGAAGGACTTTGTGCCACAGGACCTCAGGAGAGCCTCAGCCCCTCCTCAGAGCTGCAACAAGGATCAGGCTGTCATATGGGTTGAGCAGAGTTCTATCTTTGCACACAAGGTCCCAGCCCTTGTCAGGGCTCTTCTACAGCTCCTAATTCTCACAAAGTTGCCCTGCTTGCTCAGTTACTGCCTGGGCTGGGAAGGGGAGATGTTCTCCATCTTTCCTCCCTCAGGGAGACCACTGTGAAGTGAGAAGCATGGACTTTGTGGATCTGAAAAAGTGAAACTCCAGAAAATATCCTGAGGAGAGGGAGAAGAGCACAAGAAGGAGGGTAATGGTTTGTCCCAGTGATGAGAGATCTCTGGAGAAAAACAAAGAGCATCATGTGGCACTCAGTAGGAAATGTGACATTATTCCAGGTCAAGGATTTCCGTCTGCTTCATTAGAGAGAAGCTGCAGAGCCAGAAGGGCACACAAACAATTAAAAAACAAAACAAACCAAAACCAAAACAAAACAAAGAAAACACCACCAGCTTTGGGTTTTGTCCAAGCAGCTCTTTTCAGGAGTGACAGCCAGCTTGTGACAACTTGCAGGCCTTGCAAGCAGATGACCAAAGGAGAATGAAGATCTCATCACCAGCTCTTTCTGGCACCCACATCAGTCTGGCTTCTTAATGCCATTAGTAAGTTGTAATCACTGAACATTTCAAACCTAACATCTCTATCCAGACAAACACCAGCAGGCTGGCCAGAATGGTCAAATAAGCACCCTCATCAGGCACAGACTGTGTGACAAGCATCCTTGTTGGTCTGCCTGCCCATTCTGACCCATTAGCTCTCAGCTGCAACACCATCCAGCCGTGGCAGAGCTCTGTCACAGCGGCTGCTCTGACACATAGAGGACAATCTCCTCACCTCCCCAGCCTGTCCTGTCTTCCCATAGATTCCCATGCCCTTAGTAAAAAATACAGCCAGCATGGAAAGAGGCAGAAGGAGCCAGGCTGAGTTCCAGGGTCTGCAAAAGAGGCCATAAAAAGTGATCAGCCCTGCCACAAGAGAACTGGATCCTGAGTGTTATTGCTCCATAAAATTGACAGCTGGTAAACTAGAGTAACAGAAACTGTGTCCTCACTGTCCCTGCCTGGGACCTGCTACCACTGGGGCAAGGGCAACCCATGCTGGAGTTAGCAGAGTCCCGTGATGCCACGGCTGAAAGCAATAAATCGGTGGCCAGCAATGACCACAGCAGATAGGAGCTTTTCCCTTGGCCATGTGGGATGGCCTTTCCAGGGAGCCAAGCACTGAAAATGCCCAGGAGCAGCAGGGTCGAGTACTCAGCTGGAGCAGCGTCGTGGAGCCCCGGGTCACCAGCAAGCAGCAGACAGGGTGAATCTGAACGTCTGAACATCAACAGATGCTGAATGTGCAGCAACCACTCTCGTGTGTTTCCCACCATCCCTCCGCAGAGCCCTGGGAGAAGAGAGGGCTGGAAACGCAAGTGTGGGGTTTGTCCTGGACACTGGCACAGCCACAGACTGCTTTCGCTTTGTTTCCCGTGCAGCCAGTCCCCTCACTAAGTAGTCGGTTTAAATAAGAACATCTATCTTCTAAATTGTGTGTATCAAACAATCAATCACTTGGAGGCTGAAAACCTCCCCAAATCTGTAATTATGGTGTCACAGCTGATTGTGATGAAAGTGAAGCTGTCAGGGAGACATTTGTGAGACAAACACACTCGCGCACAGCAGTTTTCCCCAGAGTGCTATGGCAAGCTTTCCTGCCATATGGGGCCATGATTAATAGCCCAGCCTATATGTAAATATTTAGCTGTTTGGGAAGCAACAGGATCCAATTACCTTTCAACCAATTTCTCTTTTCGTGATAAAATACAAAGCAGAATTTCTGATTATTTTTTTTCTTTAAAAAAAATATGTGGGATTAAAAAAAAGCCTCTATGACTCATATTCTACTGATGATATTAAAGACATTCTTCTCTGTGCCCGAGGTAATACAGGCTGAGAGCTCAGCTGGGCAAAGCAGTTGAAATCTCTTATTTTCTCATTACTATAATGTCCCTCTCCAAGGAAGTGAACGCTGGCACTTTCTGCCGATAACCCCTCGTGACTGTCACCGTGACAGTGGCCTGGAACCAGAGCTCTCGCTGGTACACAATACAATCTGAAGCAAAGCTTTCATCATGAGCCCTGTGGTTTTTAGGACAATCCTTAAAGCTCGCAGCTGCTGGGAGGAAGAGCTGCTGAGAACTGCAGCAGTCCCCGGTGGGAGAAACCAGATATTTCTGGCTCTCACAGCAGCAGGGACAGTTTGAAGCTCAGCTTTATGTGCACCCAGAATGGTGAAGAGAGGAAAAAAATAAGCCTCCACGACCATTTCATTTTAAATTATTTTATGACTTTTCTGCGAGGTCAACAATTTTGACTGTGTTCTCCTTTCCCAGCAGAACTATCCGCCCTCTTTCCAGAGCCCCAGCACATCCCCTCCTGGATGCAACACCGGGAACTTCTCTGGACTGCTTACAAGTGCTGTTTTCTGCCTTCCTTGCCTTGATATGCGAGTGGTACCACAGCCTGGATCACCAGGCTTCCTCCAGGTCCCAGCTCTGGGCACAGGGTCATTGCTGGACTGCTTGGAAAACCTCTTCAGTCATGGTAATAATTCCAGAGAAAGGTGCTCAACGAAACATGGTCCAAGGCAACGTGTCCTACATGGCCTCAGTCAGCTTTGCCTCAGTGCAAATGGTGCTGCTGAAGTGCTGATGGCGCTTGGGTCACAGAAGCCACCCCGACTGACTATGGCCACTGCCACACTGTCTGTCAAACTCTCCTAGCCCCCGGATTTGCAGAAGTCAGGACTCAGACACATTAATGGTGTTCAGGGCATTCAGAGAGATGTCACTCTAGGAACAGCCATGGGACACTGAACACTGTGTACTTTTTAACATGGACAGGTGGACAGGGCATTTATGAGGAAGAAATTAGTGCCCCTGAGGGTGGTGAGAGCCTGGCCCAGGTTGGCCAGAGAGGTGGTGGATGAACCATCCCTGGAGGCATCTCAGGCCAGGCTGGACGGGGCTCTGAGCAACCTGAGCTGGTGAAGATGTCCCTGCTCATGGCAGGGGTGGCACTGGGGTTGCTGGTAAGGGCCCTTCAACCCAAACCATCCTGTGGTTCTATGATTCTGTGATTAGCTGTGCCTAAAGATCCATCTTGGCACAACAGGAGTTTCAAGCACAGGGACTGGAGTCCCGTTGGTCCCTCATGCAGCAGACAGATGCCTGTTGTCCAGCTCCCACAGGACCAGCTGGGAGCCTGGCTGGGGACACCAGTCTTCTGCACCAGCCCTTGGGAAATAACGCCACAGAGTTCCCAGCGTGGCTGGGAAAAGTCTATGATTGACTATGGTTGAACTTGATCATCTTAAAGGTCTCTTCCAACCAAAAAGATTCTATGATTCTCTGACTCCTTCAGAGCCACCTCAGGGCGAAGAGCTGAACGACCGTGGAGGAGGCTCACAGGGCCACGGTACCAGGCCACCGGTACCACGAGCACGGAAGAGGACCTGTGTCTGGCACTGGGGCACGGCTAAACACGAATCCCCGCTGCATGTGGATCCAGCTCCCGCTGCAAGGGGCCTGTGCAGAACACCCCACGGTACCAGCAGAGGCTGAGCGCGTCCTGTGTGCGTCTGCCCACCCTCCGACACCCTTTGCTTCCCGCTATTGCTTCTCCGGCCCAAGGCAGCAGGAGCACAGGGGCAAGGGAAAGGCTGCCTGGGGACCATGGAAGGCAGAGGGGGATGGTTCAGCACCACAGAGACTGCCCAGACAGAGCGTGCAGGGGTTCTGTGGGAGAGATGGGGGATGATCTATCTGCAACCTGGCATACAAAACCACGTCCTGTCACCCTCAGGAGGGAGAGAACTGGGATTACATAACATAAATCCTGCCAAAGGCATGTTCAAGCAAGCAATTACCTCTTGGTAAAGTTAAGACTTTGGCATTCAACCCTGTGTGATTGCAAAGAGGAAGAAGCAGAAGGTGGAGATGTCATTAGACTATTAATAACTACATGCACGGTATACCCATTGCAAAGTGATTTGACAAAATAAGCAATTCCAGAACCAATGCCTCCTGCTACTCTTTTCAATTCAAGCATCAGTAGTGCTGGCAAATAACCCTGCTCCTGCTGGCATTTCTCAGCATACAGCCACAGGCGCTGGCAGGGGAAGATTTGCACACCAGTCATCTGGTCCAAAAGCAGAGGCTGAAAGGTCCAGTCCTGTTGTCTGGGGCAGGCTCAACATTGGAGCAGGACATGGTGCTATGTGGAGGTCTTTTATGTCATTTGCAGCTTGTACATGGGGTTCTCTGAACCAAACCATGAAGTACTGCTGAAAGGAGTGGACCAGGATCCTGAATGTCTGTGTTTGTTCCTTCCATATTTGCCCTCCCTGTTCCCCCACCCCAGCCAGAGGGACATCTTCTAAAGGCCTTCTACTCTTTGGATTTCCTTTGACCATACCATCTTTTTACTTGCACTTCCATTCTCCAAATAAAAATGTTTCAGAGGAAGCGCCCAGGCTCCTCAAGCTGCACAGTGCTGTCTTCTCTGAAGATACTTCAGACAACCAGTCGTGCTATGTGAACACCAGTGATGGTCTCTGGCATCTGGTAAAGAGTTCAATACAGATGTTACGTCTCCTACAGACGTCACTGCCTATTTGAAACCCTCTACTGAAAAGTGCTGCAATGAGTAGGACTCACCAGCACCATGCTGAGTGACTTTTCTGGTTTTTGAAAGAGGCAATAGCAGTCTTCAGCTCCCAAGCACATCTAAGAAAGTCTTGAGCTTTCCTAGGTTACTGATTAGGAGAGAGGGACAGCATATATTAATTGACTCAGTCACAATGAACAGTTTGCCCAGATGCTCATACAGCATGGGCGTATTTTCTTTTCCAGCTTTTTACATAGATCCTCTAAACTAGCAAAAAGTCTATCAATTTCAACATGTGAAATTATCTCATCTGTGAGTTTTTCCTGAAGATAAGTGACTACAAGTTGGAAGTCTCTGCTTCAAGGCATTTTCCTGATATATAAGCAGCAACAACATAAAAGCTTTATTGCAGGCTCCCAAGAAACTGAAAGACAGAATGCTTTCGCAGATACCCATAACTCAAAAACAGCCCATCCAACTCAATACTTACTCATACAGACAAAGCACTCTCCTCTAGGCTGAGCCTATATGTGAAAAATAAGATGAAGGTTGGAGCTGTCACAAAAAAGTTATTAATAGAAAAACAGTGTATTTACACTTAAGCTTACAGTGGATTCTTCTAGCCTTGACAACGGTTGTGGCAGTGGCTCCATAATGCCTGTGAAGTACTTTGAGATCAACTGATGAAAGACATCGTTAAAGATCTGGGCACTATTGTAACAGAGGCAAAGCCAGAAAGAAATCATCTTCATCAAGCAGCCCACTGCCTTCCCGCATCCTTAGATTAAACTCTGCTTAAGCCATTTGATTCTTTTTTTCCTATGATGATCTCAAAAAGAAGAGAGAGACTTCAAATGAGGAAAAGACGTAAGAATTTTTAAAGAAAAGCAGAAAGAGGGGATGTGTGAGCAGCAGCAGAGACTAGTGTGAGCTTGGCACATCATGCAGCTCTCCATGACTGAATCCAAGCACTGTGGGACTCCCAGGCAGACGTCTGCAATTATTCTCACAGGGACCAGGGTGCCATTCCTGTCTATCAGCCCTTATTGCTCCTCAAGCCTGCCAGGACTTCACTGCCCAGTCAAACGAGTCTGTGGGACCTGGAGGCACTGGGATATACAAACAAATTGGTCAAACCAGAGGCTTGATCAGTCTTACCAGACAAGCCAAGAACAACAGAAATTAAGGGCCAACAGATAACACAGCTGAAACTAAGGTCACTGAGCCAGTTTACCCTGACATCCTGCCTCCCATGACAGAATGCTCTGCTCTAGCAGCTTCAGCATCCTTCTCTCCCTCTTGCTTTTCATGGCTGTCTTCTTAGTCCTCACACAAGGCTTCTCTGCCCACCTCAGACAAGCTTGTCCACCTCCTTGAGCAAGAGGGTGCAGTGAGAGACTCCACACAAGTAACCCTGAACATTTTTTGAATCAAGGGCTCAACACGGGTATTTGTTCTTCTGCCCACAGCTGCCTTCCACTGAATGAAGTCCTGCACAGTGTAGCTCCTGGTCCTCACAGAAGACACAATCACACTGCTTTCCCACAGCTCCTCCACCCTTCCCACAACAGTGTACCTGCTTTAGCAAGTGCATGGTTTGTAACAGGCACGTCTTGCATAGCAGTGGAGGAGAATGACCAGGCCTGTTGTCTTGACCCACTAGAGCAGGTGTTGAAAATGGAAGGGGCTCCTATAAGCAGGCAAATGACTCCTTCCATCAGTGTGGTACAGCATTGCTCTGCTGACCAGGGGAGGTCAACCAACCACATTTCATCAGAAAGGCTGCAGAAGTTATGTTCTTTCATAAGATATTCTCTCTGAGAAAAAAAAAAATCGGTTGAATCAGCTAGGATCAGACATAAAGAAAAAATGATGACAAGCAGAAAATTGCAAAGCTTTGAAAAGTTACGAGCAGTTAGAAAGCATCTAGCACAGAAATCTTTAGATGACCTAACCCAGCTACTGCTAATGTTCCAGCAGTAATAAACAGGAGCCGTTTCCCTTGTCCCTCTCCTTTGGGAACCCCTGCTGTAACACTGGTTGGTACTTGAACTCCCATAGTTTATAACAAAGCTATTGTCTGTTATCGCAAAAACAGTGACATTATTACAAAACTTACCCTGCAGCAAGATATGAATTAGAGTCAACCTTAGGAGACACCAAATATTTACTTTAGAAAAGAAAGAGATATTATTTCATAAATCAGAAATTGTTCCCTTGGCCCTTAAAGGAAGTTTAAAAGCAGCCTTGGTAATTACAAAGTACATCATGTAATGCCAAACCAATTGAATCTGTGGCTGACCCATGGCTTGTGGACTCTCACCTCAACGCTCTGCCTATGACAGCGACTGACTCCCATTGACGGGAACCCCTGATTGCCAGTCACTTGTGACTTGCAGTGGAGAGAGAAGTGGTGTTCAATGTGAAGCCTAAAGTCATTTGGGAAATGAAATTAAGTGGCACTGAGGTGGTGTTTAATGAGCTGGGGTCATTAGCTGTCTCTCTTGTGTGCCGAGTGTTCAAAATGTGAGACTATATCTTTCTCTTGCCATTACCTTGCACTACGTAGCCTGTTTTTCCTCCTGTCCTGCACATTTACCCCCCATCTATCTCTAGATGATCCTTCTGTTGCCTACCCCATCGTAGTGTCTTAACCACAGAGGTCTCTGTGCCCTTCCTTGAGCTGTACTCACAGGGACTGGTTTAAGGTGAGGGGATGACAGAGCCATTCGTCACTGTCCCACCCTGATCAAAGGAGGATGCTGATTTATATCACATGGGCATCTGGACCTCCTTGGCAAACAGCGTAGCCATCGGTTCATGCTACACCAGTCAGCAGCTGCGCATCCCAAGTCATCCTAGACCCGACAGAACCACCTTGGAAAACAATCCATGATTCCAGTTAGGTTCTCTCCTGCTAACACAGTCTGAACTTAGTGAGGGTGTTTTTTCCTTCCTGGTCCCCTAAGTAGTGAAGAATAGTAGTCTGATTAACAAGCACCCAATTTTACAGGTCTTCAGTGTTGGTGGAGATAATGATGCAGAGCAAGAACCATGGGACAGACAGGAACAGTCGGGACAGCTCTTTGTTCTACAACCTGTCATGCAATATGGAATCGTTGTCAGAGCCCTGCCAGCATGGGAACAGACACGAGTCCCCTCAGCAACCGTGTTTTAATGAGGAGTCTCGCACGCACGCATGAGGTAGGGAGCCTTCATCAGCTGGTGATGGAGAGGCACAGGACAAAAGAAAATGACAGAGAAATGTCAGTGTCATTTACAGGAGGTGGGAGCCCAGCAAGAGATTCCTTCTGGAGACACAGAGGATGATCACACCAGCAGTGAATGCTGCACAAGATGCTGGCACAGCAGAAAAAAATGGGACTGAGAAGAGGCCTACAAGAGCATGTGTGTGACAAGGGAAGGCACAGCTGGTGGGATACAGGCACAACTCCTTGTATGACAGACATCACATGGGTGTAAGACCAACAAGGAGCAGTCAGATCCTTCCTGCCTGGCCTGAGAGCTTTCTAACTGACCTGCCCCTTTCCGTGAAAATGACCCTGACACCGTTCTCCAGGATCTAACACCTTTGTAGGGGTAATGAAGCAACAGAGGCCAGTTCTGGGAGAAGTACACACTGGCTATAGACGCTTCAAGGAGAGGCAAAAAGCCTAGCCATGGACCCTCCTAGAACAGATTAATGCTTATAGTCAGCATTTGCTCCTGGTTCATTCCCTGCACCTCCTGGCTTAGGTGGGAACCAGCAAGATGCCTACCACACTGCAATTTAGAATTGCCCCCTTGCAACACCAGCAGTTCTAACTCTGGGACGATAACTTATCAGCAGACCGTAGCAGTCTGCATTTAGACATCTAAACCAACCCTCCATACTGCTGTTAGGACTCCATGTGGGTGCACATCCCTAGGGGGATAATGCCCTTCAGATGCCTAAGACACTGATACTTGCATTTAGCTATAGTTATCTCAAAGGAAATCCTATCCCAGGAGCTCTTGGAAACCTTTCTTTGTGCTGCTAAGATCTTCATGAGGGTGCCAGTGCCATTGGCAGGCCCTGGCACAAGCTGAACTTGTGTCCTTCTGGTGCGGGACCTCCAGCTGAGGGGTCTCCTGGTAGCAGAAGAAAGAGTAAGAAGCCATCAAACAGCACTATGACCCTAAAATATATTGAGCAGAGTTACCCTGGAGTGGAGTGCTCACATCCTTTCTGGATGTGCATTTTAAACTGATTTTCTACAGCTCCTCACATTCTTTTTGTTGCTTATTATGTTTGGAAATATTAGATTCCAGGCTCTGCATGTTAATTCTTCCCTGTCATACTCTTCCTGCTTCTGTACCCCTGGCCAAACGATCCCAGGGTACCAGCTCCTTTGTTTCTCAGAGAATACTTACTTGTAGAAGCTCATCTTTATTTATCAGGAGTTGTGTCGACAAGCCTTTAAAAACCCAGCTGATCTCTATTGCCTGCTTACTGAAAATCAAAAGAGCCTGCAGGAAATCGGATAGAACAACCATTAGATTAAATAAAAGCCGGCCCCTCCATCCCCTTGATTCTCTAATCTTCTCCGCAGCAAGTGTAACGCACGCTGTGTTAATCTATGGGACACGGGGGGCTGTGCACTCTATGCTTGTGGGCTGGAATTATATCAGCTCCTATACAGGATAATTGAGCAACACATTTTATTGTCCTCATCATTTTCACAGCCTACAGTGTCTTTCAGGGAGAGGTGGGGTAGGGGGAAGGGGAGGGAGGATTTTCTGCAGAGCGGAGCCTACGGGGAAATCACAGTTCCTCCCACTGGCTCTGTCTGTGGCAAAGATGCTCTCGGCAGCTGTTGCTGTGTGCCTCTAGCAGCAGGTAGCAGGGAAATTCCAGCTTCTCCTATGTAATTCTCATTCTCACTTCACCTCCAAGATGTAGACAGCAGCCACAATCCATCTGAATTTTTCATGAAGACAAAAATTAAAAGGAGTGAGCAGAAAAGTCTGAATACAAGCCACACGGCAGAACTTGACCTTCATTTCCTGGGCCACTGGAGCTCTGCAGCTCTGCTCTCCCTCCTTCAGAGATCTTGAGGTTCAAGCACCAGATGTGGGTGCTTGCCTTCTCCTCTCGACTCCACGCCACCATCACAAGTTCATCTTCTCCAGGTGATGTTGTCTTTCTATACTTCAGTAGTAAAAATTCTCTCTTCATATTTACATGTCCTGAGAAGACCTGCAGAGATAACAGAGCAAGAGAGTGTCCTACAGACCTGAGAAATGAGAGGGACATCATGTTTCAGAGGCTGTACCTATTGCATAGGGTTAAGAACTGCATTTTTTACTCTGGGCCCGGGCTTTCTTTACCTAAGCGATGCACTGAAGCTATAGATGCTATAAGCATCCCTTAGAGTCCAAAGTTATATCCACCATACAATTGAGAGAGTTGGATTTTTTTCTCTCAGCAAATACCAAATCTGGGAGGAAGTCAGGCCTTACAAAACAAGCATTTGCATAGATCCTGGTTTAATTCACACTCAATACTTCCTTGTTTATTGTGTTGAGCCCTGATCTATCGGACCAATATGTCTTTAAGCCACCCTGTGTCTAAGTCCTCTCCTGTCCCTGCAGTGTTGCGGGTCACTCTGGGACTGAAGCTGAGCTCCTCAGCGCTGTAGGACTAAAATCACATGAGAAGGGTTGTGGGGTCCTGAAGGTCTATGGGGAAGACACGGGCCTCCCAAGTCTGGTGTGCCATCCCGTGCCTCCGCTCCCGCACATGGAGAGCCAGAGTGCAGCTTTTCTCCTCACTTAAATGCACATCTCTGCCTGCCTGAAGACAGAGAGGACATGATAAAAGGGTTCATTGTGAATGGAGTAGAGAGAAAAGAGGCAAAAATGATAGAGATCAGCAGCTATCAGCTTCAAAGACACTTGAGGGATTGGTATCTGGGGTTTGCCATGCCCCTACAGCTGTGTACGCACCGAGCCCAGGGAAATGAAACTTGCTGATGAGCAGATCAAAAAATAATGGGTTCAGCCCACAGCTCATGCCACTTCTCATCTTCCAAGGTGAAGCTGCCTGTCACAAGGATAAACCAGAGCACTGGTATGTACCTGTTTACTCCCACCCACCCAGGGCCACTGGCCTTTCCAGGGAGACTGGCCCACGAGCCCCAGTTAGTGCTGGCACCAGGTGAGCGCTCTCTGTTAGGCCCACTAACATCAGCTTGAAGTAGTTTGGATTTTGCCTTTGGACACAGCTCCCTACAGCCCCATGACTAGCCCCAGGCCTCAGGGTTATCCCTCCACCTTGTGTCACAAGAGCTTTTTCCACCACTTGCATCCATGGGCTGCCCAGTCACCTCCCAGTGGAGGTGGGGGAAAGCTGAAGGGATTGTAGACACTGGAGTGGTGCCTAAGCCTCGTGTTGGCTGTGGGCACAGGCTGATGGCCACGTCTTACCGAGCCAGAAACTGCTGATGAGGGAAGGGACAGGGTGTCAGCCTGGCATATCACAAGCCTGGGCTTAACAGAAGAGGAAGGGGATTCTTTGGTCCTCCTGGCCCACTGGAGCATTCTCCAAGCTGCCCCAAGCCCTGGCTGATGCATCCAGCCCTACTCAGCTCACCAGGAGTCTGGTCTATGACATTTTCACTGCTGTGTCCCCAGAATGGCCTCTGCTTGCTCTTTTGCCCTTCTCCTTGATGAGAGCAGCTTGCCCAGATGGCTGAAGCACACAGCCCCGGGGCAAAGGTTGTCCTTGAGGAGCCCGCTGGTGTTGAGGATCTGCCTGGCTCAGCCTTGGAGCTCAGCTGCAGCTCTTCAGATGCAAAGCGAGCTGGCTGGCAACCCGGTTCCTCTGCGCTGTGTGCAGAGCGCGAGATATTTACCAATTTTCCATGGCTCAGGATTTTTGTGTCTAAATGCAGCAAACAAGCCCAATAAAGCCAGCAGCTTTGTCTTATTCATCTTCACTGCTATTAGAAAACCCACAACGTTTTCAGCTGAAAAGGTGGCTGTAATTTTCTTTCAACACTTCCACCGAGGATGACAATTAAAGGACAGACCAACTTCCGAGGAGGGCTCTGTTACACTAAAGACTGTTATCATCCTCAGGTGGATTCCAGGCTGTGAATCACTTGGTTCTCCAGAAGTTTAGTACCTGCTGCCATGAGGTAAACACATTTTATCACAAGTGCACCGACTCACTGTAATAAGCGCAGCTTTTGAGGCACAGTTGTTCCAGTCCTAAAGCTGTTTAGCTTGATATCATGGTGCGATCAGATTCTTTGAAATACCATTGAGTGAGTTCATTGCCTTGGAAATTGTCCTGAGTTCACCTCACTGCTCTTGCTGTCTAAGAATTAAACATCTCCCACCAGACCTCAGTTTCCTCAGCTCCTTGTGCCTTCAGCAAGGAGAGGTGATGGTCCACAGGGGGTGAGTCTCCTGCCCTCCGAGATGTTCCATTCTCTGCTATTGTGTGTCTCTGGTGTTGGGGACTGGGTTGGCTCAGGCTCAGGTGTCTGACTTGAGACTCTTGCTCAGATGGTTGAGTCAGACCCAAAGTTCAGACCTGGACCCCGCCGAGGTTCACCAGAGCTGACTCTCTTACCTCCCGCGGACATCCCAGGAGAGGAAACCCCCCTCCTCAAGCTCGGTCCAGAGGCCAAGGTGACCAGCTGCAGATAAACATTTTCCACCCCTCAACAGCTCCCTTTGTGCAAAATAATGTGCACCCTTCATTAACTCTTCACAAGATACCCTGTTTCCACAAAAATAAGCCCTACCTGAAAAATAAGCCCTAGCATGACTTTTCAGGATTTGTGAGGATGCTCAAAATATAAGCCCTACTCCAAAAATAAGCCCTAGTTATAGTTCATTAAAAATTCCATTTAAATAGTGTGCAGGCAGTGATACATGTAAAAAAAGGCATATTTTGGAGCAAAAATTAATATAAAAACCCTGTCTTATTTTCAGGGAAACAGGGTAAAGCAGCCTGGTGCCCTTAGGCAGTGGCTTTGACGAGTGGTGACCACAAAACACAGTCGTGTGGGGCTCCAAGGACACAACCCCACACATGCTGCAGCCCTTAACAGGTTCCTGCGTTGAGCCCAGGTGAGCTCCCAGCCAAGGGCAATAATAAGAGTGTTGTCATATAGATGTGAAAACTTTTAAGTGAGCAGAATTTCACTCAGGGTGGTGGATGGGGAAGAGAAAGTGTCCTACCTGGAGGCCGGCAGTCAGCTGAGGATGCAGAGGCGTCTAGGAGCAGGGCTGGGGATGCTACAGCAAACAGAGTTGTCCTGCCCTGTTTCCCAGCAAGGTCACACAAGCTTCTTCCATCAGCTATTCCAGCCGCTTCCCTTGGCTGGAGCTTTCTCTGCCAGGAGGGCATAGGTTTAAGTAGAAGAGGAGCAATGATCTGAACCTTTGGAGAGACAAGGTGCTTGTTCACACATGAGAAGGACCTTTGGCTCCAGCACTGCTGCATATTCATCTGTTGGGGGAAGACACTTGGCTTCGAACAGAGTTCAGCAGCCTCAGGGGAACCTGGCAGAAAACCACATTTTCATTTTTCTGAACACTGCGCAATGTTATGATTCAACAAAAGACCTTGTTCTCTCTGTCACAGAAAAGAATAACATCCCCATGCTTGCTGTGACCCTTTTATGTGACACAGTATTAATTCCACCGGATGGTGCATCTGTGGAGCCTGCTCTGATTGTACTGCTGGGCCATGTGAGAAAGGCAGGCAGGTCGTGAGGGTAACCATTAGACAAGCCCCAGGGAAAATATTACCACTAGTGAGACCTTCACAACGGAAACTAAAACAAACAACAAAAAAAGTATTTTCATCTTCTGCTGTGGGCTATTTGAAACACAAATCCTGTATATCACGAGCCTATGTCTTCCTGAAATGCCTGAATTTGCTGTGAAGTTATAAGGTTCTTTTAAATGTATATATAAAGATATATATATTTGTCTATAAGTATTTTATGAAAATACACACCCGTCCATAGACTTGAAGCAGGAGCACGGACAGCGGGAGGATGGGGTCAGGACCGGTGCTGCCTGTGATCTTGACAGCTGATTTCCACTTTCCCACACACGGATCCTCGAGTCAGTAATCGCCACCGGATCAGAGCATCTATCACAGGGAACAACAAATCTCTTTGCCAGCACTGCTGGGAGGAGCAACATTAGGCCAGTTATTTTTATTACTGGTTTTATTTTGGTTTACGCCATTTGGGAGAGCTATCAGCTCGGTCTGTGGAAGTGTGATACGATTAACCAAGGAGTTATACAAAAATGAAGATGAAATGTTCTGCCTTTTGTTTGAAGGCAAAGTTCATCTTTATTTGATCTGGCAGCACAGCCCAAAGGGCTGAACTAGTTCCTGAGAAAGATGAGATCAGGGCCAAAATCATGTTGTCTGGGGAAAGACTGGGAATGGACTAAAGTGGGAGAGGGAAATGGAGCAGCTGGGAAGCTGCCTAGGGAGCAGAGCTTTCGAAATACAGTCTGTTATGTGGCATTTGGGACATTTGTTTCCATCTCATGAGCAAACCCAGGGACCTGAGATGGAAACATGAATGCTGGGAGACCTTGTGCCGTTTGCACTGGCTGTAGGACAAGCAGTTTTACAAAAAAAAGAAATCCATATTCCAGTGACCGTACAAGAAGGGAGAGTAACGAGACTCACAAATTAAGAAGCAAATATCACTCAGTTAAATTGAGGCTCATTAACACTCCACAGAGCATCATGCACTGTGAGGACGAAGGAACATGGAACCAGAGGGGACTTGCACTCCGTGACCGGTCCCCACTGTTGAGATCACTGTAGTGTAAAATTCTTTTTGGAAATAAGCCTTTAAAAAGCAGATAACTTTTGGCCCTTGGCGCTGGGCCCTGTTGGAAGGCTGTTCGAGAGCTTGAAAGAAATGTGCTCCCCTCAGAGCAAATATAATTCTCTTTGTTTATCTGCTTATTCTGTTTTCCCATATTGATACAAAACACCTCCGCGCTCAGTCGTCCCCCTCTGACAGTGCACAGCAAATACCGAGGAGGCCATGGGGTGCTACTTATCTTCATTAGGCAGAAGAGGAGTCAGAGTGGGTGCTGCATCAGCACAGAGGAGAGAGAACCAGCTAATTGTCATCCCGAAGGGACGTTCAAAACGGAGTCAAATTAATGACTTTCAGGTATCCAACTTTTTGTTTTCATACGCAGCTAATGGCCCACAGTGCAAACAAGATTGATCATGGAGGTAGTGACTGCAACTTACGGTTGCAATTCCTTTCCTTAAATGAGAGGATGTGCAGACTCCTGTCAAGGGCACAAAGTAGCACCAGGCTGCTTAATGAACCATCGTGGACAGGATGGAGGTACCTTTCTGAGGAGAGGTTGGCCCAAATCCTCCCAGCAGTGGCTGTTGACACTGCATTCTCCACCCAATGCATTAAGAAATGCTCCGGGGAGGACTGTATTTGGGCCCCAGGCCTTCCAACAGCCTCCTGGAGTCCTCTTGTGGTAGGAATTATCTTGCTCCAGCCTAGCAGAGACATCGGGGTCTCTGTTGACACTCACATTCTGTGCCACTGCCCACTGGTTACTAAAGAATCAAGGAAGTGGGAGAACGGAGCTCGATGTCCTCTTGGACTCGCAGCTGTGCACTGAGCTGTGCAGAGCTGTAGACAGGAGCAGCTGCGGTGGAAACTCTGCAGGAAAGGGGTCAAGGTCCAGAAGGAGAGAAAGTAGGAAGGAAGGGTGTTTTCGGGTTACTTTTTGGAGCTCTCAGCCAAGAAAGGGAGCCATGGTTCCCAACCCATTCCATGGATGACTTTGTGTTTCACTTGGTGGGTGAATCATTCCAAACCCATAGAGAGGAGGATCATCTCCTCTAGGAACATACATCTGCCACCATAAAATAGAACTTCAATGAAGAAACAGTGAAGGAACACGAGGCAGGGAATGATCTACTATAGAAAGGGTATCTCAGGCCTACATGAAGACAAGCAGCTCCAGAAGCTGAGCACATGAAGAGAGCTCACGCCACCAGTGACTGAGCTGAGGAACAGGAGGAATCCTTTTGCACTTGGTAGGTGAGCTGACTTTTTAACTTCAGCACGTTTATGTTTCACTAAAGCTTCTTCTGAGCTTGGCGAATAATAACAAACCCTCATTTGCAGATCAGTAGGATCTTGAATCTCCATCTACTTTATAAACAAAGGTGTTGAAAGGACTGGACACATCCAGTTATCTGTTCCCCTGCAAGCAAACAATGCGATCCTCAGCCAGAGCCTGGAGAGAAATTCATGACACAATGTCCTGCACCAATGACCTAGTGAACCAACCAAGGAAAGATGACCAAAATGTGAGCTGATATCTGGTTTTCCCCAAGCATAAAGGCTTTTCTTCTGCCCATTTTCCCTCTTTATTTTGGGTTCAGAACGAAGCCTGGCAGCTTTGGTGAAATAATTACTTTTGAACGTGACCCATGATGACGATAAGGGAATTAGAGCTTCTTTCATATAAGGAAAGGCCGGGAAACTGGACATCCTACAGAAGTGACGGCTCAGGGACATCTTTTCCATGTGCATAAATGCTCAATGGGAGGGAATGAAGAAGCAGGATCCAGATTCTTCTGCTCAGGAGTCCCCACTGACAGGACAGGAGGCAATGGGTACAACTTAAAAGACATAAAATTCCCTCTGACCACACACATACAGGTTTCTTACTGTGAGGGTGGCTGAACATCGGCACAGGTCATCTAGAGAGGCTGTGGAGTCTCCACTTGTGGAAATATTCAAACCCCAACGGGGCACAGCCCTGGACAACCTGCTGTAGCTGACCCTGCTGGAGCAGGGAGAGATTGGACTCAATGACTTCCAGGAGTCCCTTCCAGTCTGACCAGTTCTGTCATGATCCACATCCACAGGAAACCAATTAGGATCCCGAATCCCACTGACCTTTTCTAGGGGGAGCTTGACCTATGACCGCTCTGTGGAGTCATCCTCTGCTTTTCAGAAAAAACTCCAGTAAATCCCACATAACTGCTGCAAGAACGACTCCTCCAAAAGGGTAAGCAGAGCTTACAGCCTCAGGCCCGTGGTGAACTTGGAAGCTGTGAAAAAAACAGATCCAGCCGTGTCCTTCGGCCGCAGGAACGATCTGCTGTCGGACAACAGCACCCACGACCATGCAAAGGCCGGCGGTGCCTCTGGACATGTAGCACCCACATTTTACCCCGATGTGGTTTCACGAGGGCCCTGGCACAGGGTGGGTTCTCCCCAGTATGGCCCAGTCTGCACCAGCTGTGTTGCAGCAGCAGCATCCCTGAACGGGGAAAAGAAAAGCACAGTATCACAGCGGTTTGTGCTGCCTACTGTTTTGTTTCTGAACATCATAATTACAGTCCCAGGGTGATACTGTCAAGCTTGGAGTTAGTAATTTTTCCGTAGCTATTAGAGCTGAATGCCTAATCCAAAAAGAAAACATCAGAGTCCCCTCTGAGCCAGACATCAAACCCTTCACTTAGAAGAGTAAATGTCCCGAGAACGTAGCCGTTGGCTCAAGACATCATGCTGCGGTCGACATGTGTCCAGCAACCGAAGCGTGACAGCAGGGCAGGCACACGTGCCTTAGTCTGTGCTGTCACCAGCAAAGAGCGCGCTAAGCCAGGCAGCCCACACACACTTCAAGGGGGTAAAAATCTGCAGTTTCACAAACAAAACACACGGTCCATGGGGAGGAGTTAGGGGCGGGAGAGAGGAGGCAGGGCAGCCCAGTGGGGGAAACTGAGGCACACGTGAAGCCTTGGAAATACTGAAATGGAGCAGGAGATGTGAAGAGCTGGAGGGTGGAGAGGGAAAGTGTCAAAACAAGTTTTGAGACACTGGATGAGGCAGGAAGAGAAAACAGCCTGGGACAAACGAGATGACAGCGCTTTGGTAGGTTAACCATGTTACCTTGCAGCCTCCACTGGCCTCCAAGCTTGGTAGATGGCTCCTGACTACTCTGGTTAATTGATCCAACAAACGGCTGGTCCAGCATGGACCTGCTCCTGGCACAGGGGCTGGAATGCCAGTCCTACCTAGGATTTGACAACAGCGGCAATTAATCACTTTTTTTTTTCGAAGGCCCGCTCTGCTGGGCTTTCTTCCGGTTTTACAGACCCGGCTCTTTGTACAGACTACATTTGATTTGTGTGAAATGACTTCTAGCGTTTTATTGTTGTTGTTGTTGTTGTTGTTGTTGTTGTTGTTGTTGGGGTTTTCGGAATCCGTTTAAAACAATTTATCCAGAAACTGGGACTAATGAAAATTTCCATCCTATGTATTTTAATTCGAAAATGCTGGTGGGGAGAAGCCAAGCAAAATATTGCATGGATTTTGTGTTTTTCCCTGAATCTTCCAATTTTGCTTTTCTCAACTGGAAAACGAGACTATTTGCCTCTACTTTCTGTGACTGACAATGTGAAGAAAGTACTTCTTGCAGAGAGAAAGTTACAGGCTCTCAAAAGTACTAAAGGGCTGAGGAGTTATTTGGAACATTTCATTTTATGAGTGAAAAAGTTGTTATTTCTTCAAGTTGCTTTCCCTGATTGTCTGTTGTTTCTGTGGCTTTCTCAGAGCGGGAAACATGGAGGAGGCAACGCAAAACCTGAACTTTTCGGTTTGAAAACAGAGCTAAAACCCACCCTATTCCAAAAGGAAAAGGCTGGGTTTGGTTTCCGGCTGTTGCCTGGAAACTTAAATACAGAGCATTTCACAATTTTGTCGCGCTTAGAAATTTCCCCTGGGAAAACCTCCCAGTTTCCAATCAGCTTTTCGAGCTTCCCATATCACTAAAACCTCCACTGACAACTTGTTCCATGGCAGAAGCCACATAGAGGGATTTTCATAATCCTGATTGTGAATTGTCGCCGTCATAGACCAAACCCGCCGCTCCTTCCTCTGTTCTTGACAAAGGAGAGCAATTGATTCCTGTAACATCCCACTGACTGTTTGTTTCAAACTCTTTGTACCGGAGATTGATTTTAATGAAACGTTCCACTTTTACACACAAGAAATACATCAAATTAAGTTTTTGAATGTGAAATAACAGCTATCAAATGCTGCCAAACAACAGCTGTCAGACCAGTGCAGACAGAGGCTGGGGAAAGGGGAGAGGGAACCCACTGTCTCTTGCAAAAGGTTCAAGTCTGGCCCAAGATCATGTTTGTCCCTAACATCACTGAATATGCGCTTTATTATACCAGCTATGAATTCTGCCTTCTTTTGACTTTTTAGGGCTTTACTGGCAATATGACATGGGTGATAAATTATTCCTCTTTATCTCAGGTAGCCCTGCCTATAGGTGTCAAGTCCTCATTTTTCTATAAGTTTTATGAAATCTGGGGTTGGTCCCTCATCAATCCCAGTTTTCACAAACATAGTTTCATACAACTTGTTAAAAGAGTTGAATACTGAGGTGAAATTAGCTGATGCTAATTGGTTGCTCAGGGGATCCTGCTTTGTTTAAGGGAATGAACAAGGGATGAATAAGGAGAATTACAGGTGGTCTTGACAACTGGTCAGTGGAAGAGCTGCTGAAATTCTGTGTAAATAACGGTAGAGTCATCTGCTTGAAGAAAAGTGATCCTAAGATGCAGAAAGGTTTCCATACCCGTAACATCCGAGTAGCCTGAGACTTACTGGGCTGTAAAAGGGTCAACTGCAGTCGATGGCTCTGAAAACCAGAGTTACCTAGAAGAGATGGATGAGAATTTACTTCTGTGTCTACAGTATAGGCACATTAGAGGTAGCTAGCACTTCAGAAAAAAAATCAGGTGGAGTTCCTTTGTGCAGTGGAAAACAAAGCTCAGGACCTTGTAGCAAAACAGTAACAGCTAATAGGAAAAAAAAACAAGGCACAAAATAATTTCTGCCTCTTGAGAACTAACGAAGCACAGAATTGTTCTGCAACCACTGCAGTGTTGCATTCCCCTTCACTCATGGAGTAAAAGTTCATATCACAGTATCTAACCACCAGAAGGCTCTAGTCATGCTGAATTTTCACTTTTATCATCCTACTGTTTATTTTCAAAGACACCTGACAGTGGATTATACCGCAAAGCTGATGAAAAAAAGAGGCTTGAGCTGGATTTTTTTTCAGTTATACTAAAACTTACTTACATGAGTAGTATAATGATCTTCTTTCCTCAGAAGAACCCAGAACTGAACCAAAAGCCCCAGTTTTCCTTGGCAAATAACCTGGGCCCATCTCCAATTATCTGAGTTCTTGTGCAAAACTTCACTTCTATCCATGACAACCAAACATCACCGGAGCTTTCTGATCCTGATCTGTCACTGGAAGTGGTAGGAAGCACTTTAGATTTCGTTATCATGGTGCCAAAGAAGGTCAATATCGCAGACTAAGGCACACCCTTCTGTGGGATCTCATCACACAATATTTCCTCAGTTGTTCAGACTGGAGCACAAATGTTTGCTATGAGATCAAAGCGATCACTACAGAAGAAACTAAGGGCATTGGATGTATCTCTCACCTATTACACAACATCAGGAAAGCTGCCACAAACGGCGGCCTACACGTGCAATGCAAAACTGCGCAAGTCTCCATCACTCAAATACACCACACACACGAAGAACCTTCTGAGAACACCTGTGGAGGATATTGTGACCATTACTGCCTGTTGGTGTCTTCGACTAGTAAATCATTTCTGCAGTTTTGCAGAAATCCGAATTTGTGTCCCGTTCTTCAGGAAAATGTATGCAAACTGATCTTGAAGAAGCAGCTTTAAGGACTGGTTTCCAAGACTGGTTCCTGCACGCTCAGTTGGTGTTTGTCACCTCAGCTGTCGGAAATCCAGAGTAAGACAACGAGGAAAGAAGTCTGCCTTGGTTTGAAAAATGGCCCATCTAACCTTGTATTCCCTATCTAGAAAGAATCAGAGTGCATATTTAAAGTCTGAGACAAGTCCTTACGTCCTCCTCTTTGCTTTCAGTCTGTAACTTAGGGAGTTTATGAAAGAGAGACTACAAATTACTATTTAACAGGTCTTCATAGGTTTTTAATTGCTTCATGAATTCATGCACCATTTCAGTATTTACAATATCTTGTAGCAAAAAGTTGCACAGTTTAATTATAAGTTGGATGGAAAATATACCTTTTTTTTTCTCCTAACATACTGACATGTGTTACAAAATATTCTTTATTTGTTTTGGGTTATAAGAAACTAATTATGCCCTACTTATCTGTTTCATGCCACTTACATTCTTAAAGACTGTTATTGTATCTCCCAGACATTGCTTTTCCTGATGGAAAAGTTTCCTTCAGTTTTATCTTTCCCCTATAGAAATCATGGTATACTTTTGAACATCCTTCTTGCTGTTCCCTATATTTTCCTAGATCTACGCCTGCTTCTGCTTTATCTTGTTAAAAGTTTTTGTACAATCTATGTACACTGCGTTGATCAAGTCACCTACACATGCTCCTTTTCTCCTTTAAAGAGCTCTAACGGGTCTTCAAGACATCACTTCCCCTGATAAACGCTATGCAGATGCCTTTACTTTTTATCATATTTACCCATGAGCCTGCCACTTCCAAACCCCAACAGGGATTTGAAACTATTCTTTTCATTAATTTGAGACAGTTTCTCCAATTCACATCCCATAAAGAAAAGTTCCACTGCTAGAATTTCCCTAAGCTCCTCCACAGCAAACATCCATATGAAGCATTCATTTAGCTTTTCTGCTCTAACCTTATCTTCCTTGAGCATTTCCTTTCATGCCTCACTCATTTACTGGCCTTGTAGACTCTCTGGCAGTGTTCCTGCTGCTGATGTGTTTCAAAAGGATTTATTAGTATTTTTTATACTGTTAGCAAGTTGTTCCTAGAAATATTTCTTGGCCTGCCTTATTATAATTTTACATTTATCTCGCCAGTGCTTATGCTCTCTGCTGTTTAGCCATAACATACAACTTGGGACTTGCAGCAAGCTAACGCTTTGTGACATAAGCTCTAGTGGGGAAGAAAGTACAACTGTTCTTGAACAGAAATGTTGTCATGGTATCCCTCAAAACCTGGATTAGAGGCGATACATGCCAGCCCTGCCGTCAGCCCAGGGAGGCTGGTGCTCACCGTGTCGGTGTTGTGCTGTGGGTGAGCAGTGTCCTTGTCAAAGTCTGCAGCTCTCGGTGAAAGGCAGGGCTGTAATTCACCCGGCCATGCTGTACGTCTTGACGTACAACCCAACAGCCATCGATTGCCTCTGTAGGTCAAATGCGTCACACCTTAGAAATGCTCATGTCTCCCGTGTGACTCCAAAGGGAGTCAAAAGCAACGCGCTCAGAGATACCTACACCAGAGACATCTACCCCATGGGAGATGCCCCTCTGCTCCACCCCGAGGATGGCTCCATATTCCATGTTCAGTAACTCTGGGCCCCTTAAAGGGTCCTTCAGGCTAAATCATTAACAGAAACCCTTGGGAAGGACAGGATGAGGGCTCTGACTCAAATAGAAACTTACAGGTAGTGTGTATATGAGGACGATACATGTTACCTAGCCTCTATCTTTTTCCTGTAGCAAACTTCAAGATGAAGAGTTCTTCAAGGAAAACCCGATCTCCCACAGTGATATTGGTCAAGTGTTCTGACAGCTTGAATGCTGCCTGATGGAGAAAGAGACTTCTCAGGGCTCTGCTAACATACTGTAACTGTGTCGCCTATATTTGGACTTTCTAATTACACATTATTTCTACCCATAACTTTTTGCCATGAGTTCAGGGTTATTTCAAAGTAACTAGAGAGCAGCAGGAATGTGCTGGTCCCCAGCTGATGTGACCCCATATCTGGAGACCCTTCCTCGACCTCCACAGCCAGGTTGCTGTCCTCTGGAGTTTCAGCCTAAGGGGCAACAACCTGCGAGCCAAGAGTAGCAGCGAGGCAGGTGGGAACAGTGTCCTGAATGTGGGAACACAGCCCCATGGCACTCAAGCAAGGTGAGCAGAGCAGGTCCCACAGCAGCACCAGGCTCAGCCAACTGTCCAGCGGCCACCAGATAGGTTCAGAGTGACAAGAACCACTCCGGGGTCGTCGTCAGTCCAGGAAGGCCCATCAGCAAGATGGGACTATATAGGAACAAGACCAGGCACAAAACTACCCACAGCACAGCCCAGGCTGAGCTTCAGCGTCTCTCCGGGTCAGTGGATATGTGGGGAAGCGGTCCCACATGAGGGTGGTCAGGAGCATTACTGTCTGTTGGTGCACTCAAGGCCCTGGCGGCAGGGGTAGACCTTCTCTTCCTTCTTTCTCTGCTAGGAAATCACAAAGGTTTGTGATTAAATAACCACTCCAGACAGGCTGGTGGGTGGCATGGAATGGGGTTGTCCTGTTCCCCAGACCATAAGCAGCTGTTGCCCAAAGTTCGTCCAGTATAGCTTCAGCTGTGAGGGAGAGAAAGACTCCCAGAGGTGCTTTGTGGGCTTTGAATCATCCTGACAAACCAGTAGCACCCTCAGGCCATCCGTTGATGCCAAGAGGACCTTCACTAAAACCAAGCAATCCGCCCCCCCTGCACACGCAGCTCAAAGCTGTTCCCCAGCCTCCTTCACACTCTAAATCTTGTTTTCCATGGCTGCTCAGAACCAAGAGGAAGGAAATTTCAAGGGCTTTAAACAACCATTAATTTGGTGAAGCCTCTCCAGGCAATGAGCACTGGAGGAACTCAGCACCCCGGGACGTCCCTGCTCCCGGCAGCACCCCCAGCTCTGGCGGGGCACTTGCCGATGGGTGCAGGGAGGGAGATGCTGTGCACAATTAAGTAGCCAAGACGCTTAATTTAAAGTGAAGTGAAAATAAATGGGTGACTGTAATTAGTTATTACAGTTTATTAGTGGCTCATATCCTTTGGCAGATACTGTCTTTATTCGGTATTTAATGGGATTAATAACTTCTTAAGCAGGCATGTGACAGCAAAAAGCAGTTAAAGTCTACAACCGGGAGACAAGTGTGCTCTTGCCTCTTGCTTTTTTTTTGCTCTTTTTTTATTAAAGAGGGACATTTTTTATGTCTCTTCTATACTGCTTGCTGACTTATTGGCACAGGAAATCAATAAACTGTTGCGACAGGCCAACAGATAGTGGCTGCTCTTTTAACTCACCCTAACTAGCTGTGATTCTCAAGTCACACAGCATCACCCATGAAACCCACCCAGGGCACGCGGACTTCCCTGGAAATCCACAGGTTTCTTTTAACCAGAAGGTGTCTGCCACATCCTGGCAGAAATTTGCCTCTGTTTTTTGCTGTCAGGACACAGATTTTCAGTTTTATCCTTTTTTTGAAATTCATGACCAAATCAGAGGGATAATATACCAGACATTGGAGAGAAGTATTCTTCGGAAAGGGTCCTCTAGATTTAACCATGTTTGAGTGGCAGATAGTGAGGAGTGTGGTGTGAACATGCTGTTCTAAATGTTGTCATTCATCTTGTCCATTTATCATGTTTGTTCTCTACCGTGGTGGAGGACAAACTGATTTCTAGCATCAGGACACTGGAGGACTGATAAGGGGTTTGTGTATTGATTTCTTCTGAAGATATCAGAATTAGAGAGCTTCACCAGATGCTCAACTTCCTAACTCAGAAAGTTGAGGAGGATTATGAAACACAAGAGAAAAGAATGGAAAGGAAGCAAATGCCCTGTGGCATCTGTGTCAAAAAGCTGAGCTGTGCAAACAACCCAGTAAAGCCAACACTGCCTCACTCACATTTTTTCTTGACAGGCCAACAAATTCTCCAGGCAAGACAACAAGAAGGAAGAGTAATTCCATCAAAGCAGGCACACTGCTGTCTTTAGACCAAGTTCTAAGAAACTTAGCAGTGAGAGCCAGGAGTTTTTTAAAGATTCATTTGCCTATACAATTCCTGGTTTCTTAAAGAGGAAAGGCTGTCATTTGGCAAACTGCCACTGCCCCAACCTTGTGAACTGCGCCAGCTTTTGTTGCTGTTGCAAACTTCATCCTTGAAAGGGACCTAATCAAGTTTAGACATCCCATTAACTGTCTATTATTAGTGCACATATTCCTGATTAGCACTGCAAATGACTAACAGGGAGCTAAACTCATCTGGAATAAAATTTGCTCCGAACCGGCATGCTGGGTTCTCCAGTCCTGCGAAAGACCAAGAGGAACAGGAGAGAGCACAGGCCGTGCATACCAGCATCAATCTCACAAATACAATAGTGGGGTTGGATGTTACAAACTGAAGCCAGCAGATATTGGTCAAGACATCCTACCAAGGGGCTCAGCGCACCTCCTCATTGCCATCTGACACGCTGCATGCAGAGCGGGATTCAGCTCCAGATCAGGGCACCTGCACTTAGATGCCCACCTCTAGCTTTCTTCTGATGTTCCACCTTCCCTCTGCAGGGGCAGCTTCCCTAGGGGTGACTCAGTCTCTTCTGAAAATATGTCTGGGAGCCCAAATCAAGCCTCAGTCAAGTGCATGGAGTCAATGCCTATGTTGCGAGGCTAGTGCCATTACCACTCTCACCTGGACTGCACGTCTGACATGCTTTAATTAAATGACTGTCTCATGTCTAATGAAGCTCTCAGTTTCCGCTACACGCAGCACACCGCCCTGTTTATGATGCTCCGTTACACTGGCTCGGTGTGATCTGTCAAGGGCAGTTTAGAGGGATATGACTTACCAGATGAAGATAAATCCCTAGGTATTCATAAGCACTGAAGTAGAAAGTTATGATCGCAGGATCCTCTTTCAGTAACACGAGCCTTCTGCTCTGGGCTGAGCGCGAGGTTGTGCCCAACAGAGCCGTGCACAAGCAGGCTGCAGAAGTGATGCAGCTGTGCTCAGGTGGAGCCTCTGGACGCAGAGGGCTCCGTGCAGACACAGGGCACCTGAGCCCCTGGGCTGCGCTGCCACACTGCTGTGACTTGGCAGAGCCTGACATTCACTCACAGCAAGAAAGCCCAACGTGTTTCTAGGTGTATCACAGAATCCCAGGCTGGTGGGGGCTGAAGGGACCTCTGTAGATCCCCCAGTCCAACCCCCCTGCTCACGCAGGGTCACCAGAGCAGATCACACAGGTCGGTCCAGGCGGGTTTCAATGTCTCAGAGAAGGAGACTCCACACCCGCTCTGGGCAGCCTGGGCCAGGCTCTGGCACCTCCCAGCACAGAAGTTTCTCCTCATGTTCAGATGGACCCTCCTGTGTTTCAGTCTGTGCCCGTTGCCCCTCACCCTGGCGTTGGGCCCCACTGAACAGAGTCTGCTCCATCCTCTGACACCCACTCAATGGCTAGTTTGCAAACAGCAGGCAATTAACTCCAAACACACTCACTGCTCAAGTTAGCTCAGCAGCAACGGAGAGAGTGTCCTGGACAATACAAAATACCACATAGTCTTGAAGCTTTGGTTTGCTACAGGCCAGAGCTATGGAAACCATAGAGCAACCAGGAGTCCTTTGGAGCAGGTGTGACCACCATGTCAGTACCTAGTCTTGCTGAATTTAGTGAAATGCCACCACTTGCAAGCACCAGGAGAACTGAAAAGTCTTCACACAGGTTTGAAACCAGGAACCAGAGCTCAGACAGCTTGATGGTGGATCTTACCATCACTCTCCAAGAAGGGGAAGACTAGATGACACTATCAAGGGAAAGTATAGCTTTGACCGAGTCAGATGAAGAGGTGGAAGATCACAACCTTCTCCCTCTTGACCACCTCCAGCCTTGTCATAAAAACACCAAGGTGGGCAGCTCTACAATGAATGTACTTGCAGAGTAATTTCCACATGATCTCACTACTCAGGATATATTTTTGTTATATTATTGCTGAAACCCAGGAGAGCAATTTTTGGGGAAGACTCAGCACAAGGCTTGTTGATAGTCAAGAGAGAATGTGGTAAGAAAATCGTTATCTTTCCCTGCAGAAAGCTACCAGCTGTATTTCAGAGAAGCAAACCTGGACAGACATATCTGTAGCCCCTTAAACAATTTCCATGCTTACACCATTGCCCGCAGCACCATTTAACCTAAAGGCAATCAGGTGGGCAGGGAAAGTGGTTGCACGTATAACCAAGCAGAATTACCTGGGTTGCCACTTGAAAGAGTAAAGCTGACATGAAAGAAACACGCTCAGCCATTGCAGGGGGATTAGGCAGGACAGAAAAGCGAGACTTACACAAATTTTAAATAAACCCATTGGCAACACCTCGGTGAACATTCACAGTGAGAATGGCACGTGAGGCATGAGTGGGGATGGACAAGAAAGTGGTGTTTTCAGCCACATTTGAAGCAGCGTGTGGCCAAGCTTCAACTACACGGTAAGTTAATGCCATCGGCTTTATGGGTCAGTGCCCAGTATGGCAAAGAAATTGCAAACAGCTCAGAGATGACTCTGCACAGCAGGTGTCCAGCCTGGATTGTCACTGAAAGAGTAGAAAATATACCACAAGCGTTATCATTCCCTCCTCTAAGAGCTGCAGCTGGGAAGGCATCAGTGCTTGGTAAGAATTCCCTAGCTGATGGTGGGGACTCAGCCCTTTGAAAGGAGCCATCAGGTGGCAGGGGTGACCTCTCCACTCCGCAGCTCCTGCAACCCTGGGACAACTGGGTCAGATAACTCACTGTTGGGCTGCTGGGCCCAATGTGTAGACAAGGCTCTTAGGGACATGGGTTAGTGCCTGAATTAGGTTATGGTTGGACTCACTGATCTTAAGGGTCTCTTCCGACCAAACAATTCGATGATTCTTGGGGGACTTGAGGATTTGCCTCCATTTGGTGCTGTAGAGGAGATACCACAGTAGCGAATGGGTGTGCACCCTCTGTGCTGGTGGGACACTTGTATGTCACACCCGTGTGTCGTCTCCTCTTCTGTCACCGGTTGGATCCCACCTAAAAGAGAGCTTTGCCTCATCCTTACTAAACTCTGGACTTCAGGGGTTTTTTTGGCTTTTCAGTCCTTCACCATCTGAGTCCACTTGCAAATGCAAGGAACATGAGCATCTTCTGTTCTACAGTACAGCTCATGGATGCGGATGTTGAATAGCCCAGGGTCTGCGGAAGGCCTTATGGATAAGCTGTCACAGACTGAAAAAGAGTTATTGGTAGTTGCCCTCTAATCCTGGTTGGATGCCCAGTTCTGTATCCCCATCTGGTAGATGCATCTCACACATATTTCTTTACCTTGTTTATGGGAATTTAACGACTATGAGAGTTAAAAGTGCCACTGCGGCGAAACAGAAAATATCTGTTGCCTTTACATTGTCCACAAGATCAGTTACCCTCTTACAGACGGAAATTGAATGGGTCTGATATGATTTGTTTCTGACAGTCAAGGCTGGCTATTACTCACCTCCACATATTTTCCAGGTACTACTCTCCTTAATTATTTTTCCAGGAATCAAAGCTAATATACATGATTCCAGTACTGAGACACAGGACCTCCAGTACCTACTCCTACAAGTTTAGACTTCATGTGCTAAAGAACTGTGTTAAGATTGAAACAGACTGTGCTGCCATGGTGGCCGACAGCGCTGCCTCCGACACCCGCTCCGTGTCCTGTCCATACACCCCCCTGGTGAGGGGCAGATTCCCCAGATGTGTCCTCTGCAGAGCAGACCCTCTTCTTGCTCGCGCTCCCACAGCAGGAGCTGTATCATAGAATCATAAAATCATTTTGGTTGGGAGAGACCCTTAAGATCACTGAGTCCAATCATAACCTAACTCAGGCACTAACCCATCTATCTATACATCTTTTAAACCCTCCAGGGATGGTGACTCCACCACTGCCCTGGGCAGCCTGTTCCACTGCTTCACAACGTTTTTCATTAAGAAATGTTTCCCAATATCCAATCTGAACTTTCCTTGGTGCAACCTGAGGCCGTTTCCTCTCATCCTATCGCTTGTTACCTGGGAGAAGAGACCAACCCACCCCATGCTCCAACCTCCTTTTGGGCAATTGCAGAGAGCGAGAAGGTCTCGTCTCAGCTCCTGTTCTGCAGGCTGGACAGCCCCATGGACTCATCCCAAGTATCCACGGACCCAACCTCCTTTTGGGCAAACTCATCTCGAGTATCCATGGACTCCATCACAAGGCGGTTCCCCATGCCTCCCTGCTCTGTCTCCCGTTGACGTGGGCCGCAGCATCTTGCTGGCACTGCTTGTAGGGAATTTCTCTCCCATCTCTGTCAGCTCCATGTGACAGTGGTTTCCAAACTGTGACCCACACTTTGCTGTAACTACCACACCAGACGAACATCTGTGTGCAGAGAAGAAAGCATTCCCCTCCAGCCCTGGCAGGCAGGGCTGATGTTAACCTGATCCTTAGGTAGAAAAAAAAAA
>VWYH01007028.1:0-23933 GCA_013399365.1 Pampusana beccarii | reverse complement strand
TAAAAATTAAGTAGCCTCTGATCTGTCAAAATCCATGTTTGATCTATCTGTTCCAAAAAGGTTCTAATTAAATCTGCTCGATAGACAGCATTCTACCTAACCTTCAGAATTTAGTTCTTTCCTTGCAGTATTTAAGCGTTGTTTACAAAGATAGAATCATAGAACCATTTCAGTTGGATGAGACCTTCAGGATCATCAAGTCCTACCATAACCTAACCTAACTCTAGCACTAAACCATGTCACTAATAACCTCGTCTAAACAACTTTTAGACCCCTCCAGGGATGGCGACTCCACCACTTCAGTATTGAAATCCACATTGCCATGTGGCTTAACACAAAGCCATTATCACACATGATTACTTTCCTCTTAGCTTCGCTTAATACAGAATAAAAACAGTAGGGAAAACCTCACTTAGGTGAGTAACTTCCTATTAATAGTGTTTTATTCTACAGTATGTAAAACAATTACTCTTTTAAAGAGAAACGTTTGAAGGAAATCAATCTGATAAGTTTTCTCTTCTGGAGCCCTATCAGGGAACAATGGTCTGTTTTCCCTTATCCACCATCTAAAGTAGCATTTCTTAATTGTGCCTCACAAATTTCAAATGCTTTTACATAAGCACTTGGACACGTTTCTGTCCTGCGCCATCTGCGCATCCCATCTCATGATGCTTTGTGTGCAGTTTGTTACAGGCACGTCCAGCATCCCGTACGAAGGATTCGCCTCTCTGCGGGGGAGCAACGGTCCCAGGAGATTCTGCGTGGAGAAGTGGGGGAAGATCACTGCTCTTCCCAGGTACAGCTGCGCGGGTGGTAAAGCTGGAGATGCTTTAGATAACCAGTCACCAGGATAATAGATAAGCTGTTTGAAAAACACAAAAGTTTTAGCTGAATATGAAAATACCCTCTGCCTTACATGAAAATTTACTTCCCCGTTGTTCCAGTGTCTGATGTTTTTCTTTGAACTAATTTTTTTTTCTCGGGAGGTGGACAGGGCAGTGTGGCTGACATCCATACTGTAATGCTTTTTTCATGGAAAATTATATTAGAATGATAACTACTTCTGAATTTCATTTCATTATATTTTGATTAAATGTGCAATATTTACTCTGTGAACATGCAGTCCATCACTTGGGAGCAAAGATTAATATGAATTCAAATTAAATAGCACTTGTGACTCTCAGTGAATGCTAATATCAGACTTTTTGGATTAGACACATACAGTATAATTTAGTAATGTAATTTTTATGCTTTGTCAGATGTCAAGAGTGTTAGCAAATATGGAAGATGCAAGTTAGGAACTGCAGAAGGGGTGTGTTTTGAGGAGAGGACCATTTGACTTAAGAGGCAGCACAGGGACAAGAGAAGGTGAAGATTTCAAAGCGCACAAGCAGAGTCAACTGAAATACATTAAAAGGGTGAAGGAAGAGCAGGAAGTGCAAGTACAGGGCAGGTTCCAGCCTTTTCTGTATTGTGATCAGGCCAATACATTTCTAGATTTCCTTTCATCCAGTTCTATAATTCTGTGGCCTCTAGAATGGGTTAACAGTGGTTAGAAATACAGATTAATGTGCCAAGTGTGGGTGAGCTACCACCACTTAGATCCCAGCTTTGGTGTGCTGCTTATAGGCCATGGTAGGAGTTTTGGGCTGGGCTCATCCCTGGAAGACATTCAAGCCTAATCCTCGCCCATTCCTCTTAAACAAGATTCCTCAGGAGTAACTTGCATTCAAAGTCTCTTTTTAGACACAAAGCACCTGTCAGAGATGCAGAGAGTTCCTCTGACCAACAGCCCTCAGCTTTTTACCCCACGTCACTGCAGGAAAAGTTTGGTTTTTGTCTCTTGGGTTGGGTTCTGCCTGAACGCTGCCATTTGAACCGTACTGAGAAAGCCAGAGGCGCAGAAGCAGCACCAAAATCCACAGACACAGCAGGTGGCCTCTAACAAAGCTGTCTTGCCAGTTTACAGTACAAATGAGAGCCAGGCGACTGAGGATTCAAGATAAGCAAATTCTGGAAATTGCTATTTCAAATCAAATTCTTGAATATCTTTTGGCGGCCTAGTAATGCCTTGTAGCCTGGTAAATCTGCTTTACAGTTTGATTATGATTGGCCTATGGACTAGCTTTGATTCTATTTAAAAAGAAAAAAGCTTTTGTTTAAAAAAATAATTTCTCACTTCAAAATATAAGATTTCTTTGTGAGTTTAAGTAAGAAAAGAGATTTTGCGAGTTTTTCCGTATATTGTCTAATACTGGAATTCCTGGTGCTGACAAGCATGGCTTGCAGTGTGGAAAAAGTCAGGACATGCCTGAACAGGCTGCTCAGAATTTCCTCTGAAAAGGTTATATAGAGCCCTGGTTGTAATGAACTGCAGAATAAAACTGCTTCCTATGGAGCAACGTGGAGAAACGTCGAGAATCTCTGCTACCGTTCAGCAAATATAGGGGAAATGCCGACTCTTCACATTTAGGAGAATGTATCATACCCTTGAAGTTTCATTTATGATTCCCTTGGGTAAGAAACATTTGATTTTTGTCTCTGTGGACAGTTTTTAACATGCAAGCATGAGAATGAAAATAAACTAACACCACACTTCTTAAAATAAGCAGCTGCATATGGCAAATATCTACAGCTGCCATGAGCTGGCAATTCCTGCCGTTCACACATGGAGCTTCTCATAAAAATTAAATTATCTTCCATGTTTATGGTCAAAATGGGCTAAGCCCTAAGCAGAAAGGAGTATTTGCGTCTTTACGTATCTAGTTCCTGCCTGCAGCTTTGTGTAGCTTCACCAGCTTCAAAGACTTGCTGTGTAAACACCAGGTAGCACTGGCTTGAAGGGAAGACGTGGTTACAACCACCCGGAGACGCAAACTTTCCACGGGTGTCCAAACAAGCCCTGCTTGGGTAAACACCCGCTGGTTCTGCCCCAGAACGCTGCCCTAGGACTCTGCGACTCTTCCTGATTCTCAGATAAGGAAAGCGTTTGTGCGAAGGCACTGTCACTCCCTCGTAGCAGTGTTACACTTCACAAATCGCCCTGTTGATCTCAGTGGGAGCGATGGTGAAATTTGGTAATACTCGGTGTGAGGGTGGTAAAAACTCAGGCTCGACAAGCCAGTGGACTTTGTTTCTTCCTCTGCCTCTAAAAAAACTACTGCGCTGCTGAAAACACGTAAGAATATCCGTCCCCATCTCTTTGAGACACAGGAGGCAAGTATTGTAGTTACTTAGGTATGAGATTGTGGTCTAAGGAGCTGTGAATAGAAACACAAAGCTGTGAACAGAAACACAAAGTATTCGCTAGATGTTTACCTAGTTCCCACTGTTCTGGCTGCTGTGTAATCAGTGCTGTTGAATCAAAATTGCGAGATTTGTGGGAGGCGCACATCAGGTTCCCTGGCTTGTATCACTGTCTTTTACACTAATAAGTCACTAACATGTAAAACGCCCTGAAAAGATTGATTATTACAGGTTTAGCTTAACTGTTGCCATCCCTGATGCCACTTCTACCGTCCAGAGGTAAAAAACCCTTTCTTCTCAAAGACTTACAAAGCTCCTTGCTAGGGTGAGAAAAGTGTGTGTTGCCTCAGAAGACAAAGATCTTAAGTTTTTGTCTTTTTTAATGACTGGTTTTCCAAATCAGCGGTTGCATTTTTGAAACTGCCCTCAAAATTAAGATCAAACTCAGTTCTCTCAATAAATGTAAACAACATGCCGGCTTACTATTAAACCAGTTTGGAATGAATCCCTTGCTAATTATATCCTATGTCTTTTATAATTTGTGGTTTTACAGCCCACACAGCGTGATCCATGGTTCTAATGAGCGGCTGTCAGCCCCATGCAGCAGGAACTTGTGGTTAGACTGTTAATTGCCTAAGATTCTTCCACGCTCTGCACTGAACTCAAGGGATCACTGAGTTCCAGTTGTAGCTGGTCTAAATCAGTCTCGTTCTTCAGAAGGGATTATTATTTTCCCTTTTTTTTTTAAAGTATTCTGCAGGAAATGCAATAATTTAATCTCCAGCACAGATGTTACTTTGTAAGGTTTTTGGAAAGGCAAATGAGGAGTACAAAGCAAGCTTAGAGGGATGCCTGGGTGGAGAAATTTTTACCAGGCTCCTGGAACACAGGGTGGGGAAAATGTCCTCTCTGCTATACAGATAGACTATATATACTATCTGTATATATTCTATGTGCTGTCTGTACTGATAGTGTACTTCTAAGTATCCTGGTTTTGGAGAGGGTGCAAAATTCAATGCTTTTTTAAGCGACTGCACATTCGATGTTCGGACTGTGTTTATAATAATAGTGTCACCCTCTGTACAGTGTATACATTTCTTCAGCCTCATATTTTTATGACATTACAAGGCTGTACCTGAGTGTTGCACCTTCAGTGAGGGCTTGTAATAGACTCTTACGTTTTTAACAAATGAGATTAACCCATTTCATGCTCCATCCCTATAACTGGGAGCCGAGAGCCACTTAAAACGGTAATTAATGAGCTCGCTCCCATGGAAGGCAGCGCTTTCTGGCTCAGAGAAAGCTCCGTACAGGTCTGTTGTAGACACTCACGTTTCTGGGAGTGGTTTGACTAAATGAGGAGTTGTATTTGCTGCAAAGAGCGACCTGGTTCAGTCCGTCCATTGACATTATGTTACCCGTTTACACTTAATACGGATCGTAGTGACAAAGGGCAGGTCACTGCCGGAAAAGTTTGGTTTTCAGCTGGATTGTGTTTAAATAACAACCTGATGCGTTTTCTTGCAAAAGAATAAAGTATTTGTAAACAGACACCTGCCAAAATACAAAAAGGTTTTCGTCTTCTAAAAGCGGTCTCAACGAGGCTTTGGTACAAAGCATCAGAGTGGCAAAGATGCCTCCGTTGGCTTCTCCTCGCATTGTTTCTCCCTCCAGAACCCATCCCATTAGTAGTTCTGCTCTCTGTTTCACTAGAGCAGGCTCATCCACTAAGGTGGATGCCTGCCCTGAGGTCAGGCAATGATATCCATTATTCTACTACAAGGAGAAACCATTATCATCTCCCTTTTCATTCCCTGAAAGGGGTTTTGAGAGTCGCTTCCAAGCATGTCAGAAAAAATCTGAGGTAGATGGACTTCGGGAACTGAGAAATAAGGCCTGTGGTTGGCCTCTTAAGAAAGCAGGGTGGAATGCTAGGGTGCATAGTTTTGTGTAATTACAAGAAGTATTGTTCTAAAGGTCGTTGGCTTGCAGGGCCAGAGATGTGGACAGTGTAGATCGGCACAAACAGTAATTTCCCAAGAACATGATCTATATGCCAAGGAAAAGTAGAAGGAGGAGCATTTAATTTGTCTGTCCTTTACTAACTGTGGGATTGTTTCCTGTATATCTAGAGTATTTTTTAATACATCATCCAATCTAGTATCGTATGCATATTCAATGTATTCAAATATCTTGTTTATGAGTACAAAGACAATATTTAAGTATCATCTGTACATGAAAAACTATTACTTCTCAGAAGGTACATTTAAAGCCAAGATTTCAAAACAGACTGAATTGTACCATGTTGTATCATTCTTTTCTCATTCTTTACCCCACGCCTGTTGGGCTGTCGGTGTGTTTCTAAAAACCTTCATAAATGCCTCTGACTGGCGTATTTTAATTAGAAAAAATTAGATTAAACCTCACTACCTGTTCAATTGGAAAGCATCATTTGGCAGAACAAAGTCTTCTGAAGGAATACTGCTATCTGCCCATCTCCACACAAGCACATACCAGTCTGTGTGTTCTCTTTTGAACTTTTTAAATCACGTACTTCTTTTCTTCTTNTTTTTTTTTTTTTTTTTTTCTTTTTTTCTCCCTCAGGGCTCACACTTGTTTCAATCGTCTGGACCTTCCCCCTTATCCATCATTCTCTATGTTATATGAAAAACTGTTGACAGCAGTTGAAGAGACAAGTACTTTTGGACTTGAGTGATACACAAACCACAGTGCCCAGCTCGTTGGACTTTTGCGGGTCTGTCTTCTCAAGGAATGAATGGACGTTTGTATTGGATTTCCTAGAGGAAAATTGTTTCGCGCTGCAATTCAAATAATGAGGTTCCATGAAAGATCTTGTGAAGCAATTAAAGTGCATTGTGATAATGGCAGAAAATTCTCTGCAGTGAAACTAGAGCGTGCCTGACGTGCAGGGAAAACCAAGTCTTGCAATCCGTGGTTTTTCGAGATGGCCAAACTTGTGATGTCCTGAGCAAACAAGAAACGTGATCCCACGCTGTGATCAGCCTGGCTACTGCAAAACTGACATGTCCCCGAAAACTGGATTTCAGCAAAGCTGTTGAACAGAAAATTCAAGTCAAAATGTCAAATCATTGAGCCCCTTACCTACCCAGTAAATTGTTAAAAAATCCAAAATAGATTTTTTTTTTTAATTTCATGAAGGTACATTATTTTATGCCCTATGTTACAATTAGCATATCCAGTACTTGCTTTATCTAAGATGACGAGTGCCTGCATGGTGTGCAACCACAGAGCTCAAGGTTCCCAGGGCAGAAGTGAATTGGAAGGAAAGTCAGAAATTCAGCACCAAAGGATGTAGCAACACCGGCTGGCATTGAGGAGGTTTGTGGAAATGGGCTTGCCAGGGGTGTGTATGACAAAACATGAGCTGTTCTAATGAACTTGATCACTTAATAAGACTGATTTTATGCTTTATACTGCATGGAAACTATTTTAAGAAGAAACTAGCAGTTTATCACAGCATATCAGGAAAAAACCCTAACACAGTGACTTCTGTTTATTTTTATAGGTTCATTATATTATGTTTCTTAGAGTGTAAACAGGAAAGAAGCAAACTAAAATGCTGTTTCTCCTTTTGTCACTTTCCATGCTTGAACAGGCATTCTGCTAGTGTTTATTCTTTAAGCACTCTCAAGGGGAAAAAAATGCCTTTTATTTTTATAAGAGTAAAAGACTCCCCAAAATATTTTGCACTGAATGTACCAAAGTTGAAGGGACGTTATGATCTGACCGACAGCCAACTGCATCACTATCGAGTACCTGTAAAAATGCTTAGGAACCAGGCTTTCTTCACGGTGCCACGTCTATAGATATCAGGACTGTGCACATAAGTAATAATTTTATAATACTCTATATGATATTGTAATATGCATTTATTTTAAATGCACCTGGGTCATTTTTCATGCGTTGGATAGCTTAATGCAGTGGAGTTTAATACAGATATTTCATATACTCCCCACACCTTTTTGTTTGTACAGCACCATAAAATACTTGCTCATTTGGAGACCACGAGTAACCTACTTTATGTCACACTGTCCCACGTCAGGGAACACCTGCGAGATGGAAACTGGTCATAGTGTCTACGCTTGCATTTTCACTGAGAGTTTTCTTAGCAAACGTTACTCGAAAGAGTTTTTATGGCATATCAAGCACTGCATGGACACCAATTCCTTTATGCTTAATTTTGCTGAAATACACGAGGCTTCCTCGGATCTATTTTCGGTGTTTTCCTCCAGATGGTCTTGCGGAACACTCGCGCAGCTGCTGTCCCGCAGCACGTCCGCCACATTTTAAAATTCCAGGAAGCTGCAGTTGGATACCGGATGAAAAGAACACGAATCTGCCTTTGCGCAGCCCCCTTGGTCACCCTGAAGCACAGCAAGCCCTGTTCTGTGGGAAAAGCAGCTTTTCAAGTCACATCCTCACTTTGGAGACTCTGGAAAGGCCATCTCAGGGAGGTATCCTGCTTGGTCTGGTAGGACTTTTTTTTTTGTTCCAACAGAGGTGAACGTCAATGGAGATTCCATCAGCAAAGACCAAGAAAACCCCTCAGGCTCACTGAGAAAATGTTACCTGTGCAAAGGAAAACCCACTTGTAAAATCGGAGTGAAGGCATTATTTTCTTTCAGGAATAACTGAGCTTCTGCGTGACATCTGGGACTTGCTTACTTAATATAGGTTTTCTTGCGCTACTTCTGGCCGCTATGAAGTGGCAAAGAAAAGTCTAAACGTGTCACCCTATTTTTACACGTATCTTTATCAGTCTTTGCTAAGATCGCATGTCACAGATCCTAATGCACATCTTTTTTTTCAGAACACAAATGAGCAGCAGGCAAACTGACTTTTCATCAGGTCACTCCAGCATGGCTCATGTTTCCTATGATCCATTCACTGAGTAGCTAAAACTCTGGCACTCGAAGCAGAACGCAACTTTTGATCAGCTGAAGGACTGCAGAATTCTGATTTTACAATACTGTGTTATCTGTAGTCTAAAAAGGAGATTTCCCAGGTGGAAACTGTATCTACAAGTTTTGAACCAGAAACTCTTTGGAATGAAAAGTTTAAATATTTGGCACAAAGTAAGTTTATACTAGTCTGCCTTTTAAGTTATGCTTTTGTACAAATCGAAAACAATAAATGCATCTTGTCAATTTTTATTTAAATATGTCTACTGCACACATTTTTTTCTGTATTTATGCATCTATAAATAATTTAAATCAGTCACAATGACCCGGTGTTCTGTAAAGATGTGACAGGGTCACCAGCTGGGGCAGAATCCCCATTGCATTAAGACCAAGAGTTTTAAGCAGAACTTTCATTAGCTTTGTAGTGAACCCACCACAAAAAGGTGTTTGTATGGCTTAGAGGGTATCCAGGGTGAAATCCATCTGCGTACACAGGCACCACGTGAGCTCCACATGGAAGCGGTTAACCTCGGGTCATACAGTGTACGGTGAATATATATATGGAATTTTGGGGGAAACTGCAAATCTAGGCAGCAGCAGGCTGGCAGGACATCAGAGTTTCTGGCATGAGTTAAACTGGCAGAGCACCGGACTGGTAGTTTGCTCCCTTTAAAATTATAGGAAAGAAGAGAGCTTTGTGGTCTCTTATATATTTTTAATCCTTTTAAAAGTAAAAAAGAGGAAAAAAGCTTCCTTCTGAAGCATTCAGAATGGCATAAGCTGGTTGCTACATGTCATCTCAGCAATATTAATTGCAGATGTTTGCTGAATTACTGCAGCGGTGGCTGCAGAGGTTTGTGCGGATACTTCCAAGCACAGCGTCGCTGGATGGGGGAACTCCTGTTCCCAAGGGGGAATGTGCCAGCTGTGTTTGAATAGCCTCTATAAGGTCATTTCCCATAGCTTGAAGCAAGTTAATTCTTTTCAGCAAATGAAAATCATTTGTATTAAATTATACTGGTAGTTCTGTTTCTCTTGCTATTGTTTTGATGTGGAGGGGTGATTTATTCCTGTTAGCACTAATGGGAATTGAGCAATAAGTTTGGCCTCTGGTTGTGAGATTACAGGCTTGGCTTTAATGTTAACCTTACAGTAGTAATACTCAACCACTGCTGCTGTTTCCCCTTCTCATCCCTTCTTTCCTGGGCGAGCAAATTGAACTCCAAGCGAAATTTCAGGATAATTACTCAAACCTAGCTCCTTAAACTCTTTGCTTTTTGGCTCGGTTATGCATTACAAAACAGAACTGAGGGTCTTTTCCAGCCAAAATGATTCTGTGATTCTATAAACACGCAGTTTTCACAGTGCGTACTGGTTTATGTTTTGCATCTCTTTCAAATAGACCACGAGCTTCATAATGCTGCTGTTCAGCTCCAGACTGACTAGTTTCAGCACTAGGCTGCTACTATTTAGTATGTTCATTATTATGAAAAGTTTGTTATTCAAACGTTGCTAGTATTTTCTAAAATAATTTTACTGTAAATTAAAGGAATTGTTCGGTTGAAACTTCATGTAGGGCTCTACTTCGTAAGCTTTGCTCAGAGCCATGTTATGCCACAGAGCATTTTAAGGTAAACTTGTGATTAACTTGAGAGTTCTGTTTAATATCAGTGACATTATAATGACCTGGTCAGTGCTTAGAAAGGCTCTTCCTGACTCTCGGTGAAAGGATGATGGGCAAGGACTCCTCTGGAATGGTTACAATCCATTGTAGCCTCTGTATGTATTCAAAATCCAATTAAAATATCTCCTGAGGGCTATGTGAAATAATTACTACACTCATCGATTAGCCCCCTCCTAAATCAATAATTGCAATTTTGGACTTGTTTCCTTTATGTACCAAATGCAGTCAGGTTCCATTGCAGAATAATAATAATAATTTAACCAGATGTATTCTGACAGGTCTCTTCACAGTGAATGTGAAAGGGAGCTGAGCTATGCTGCTTTCAGTCCTTCTCCCCTTTGAAACATGTCTGAATAATGAAAATTGTATTTTGGTTTTCAGTTGTTTCTTGTTCAGAACTTTCAGACGCTTCTCCCTCTGCCCCTACTAGAACAACTTTGTCTGCTTTGGTAAGCACTCAGGACGTGTATCATTCCACTAATTTCACTTCGTTTTGTGCTGACATCAGTGTAATCAGCTTTGAAACGTGTGTACCTACAAAAGTCCACAGGACTCTGGTCTCTCTTGTTCTGGGCTGCCATCCAAAGGCCGCCCATCCTCTCCCTTTTAATTGCACGTAATCCCACAGTCACTCAGGAGACTATTGCTGGTCACCTATGCTGACTGGAGCTGGAGCATCAGAGCAGGTTTGTTTTTTCATCAAGAATTAAACTGGTATCCTTTGCAACAGTCCACAGCATTGATAGGATCACAGTCACTCCGACATCCAGATTGTGGGCGGTCTAAGAGAAACAGTCATAAAAGATTTTTGGAAAACGGTTGATTAGGTATCCAAGAGTAAATTGCCCTTTTCGTTTTGTTTTTGCAAAATTAATAACGAGGCGAGGAGTTTTTCTTGCAATGCATATTAGGAACAAATTCTTCCCGGAAAGGGCTATCGAGCATTGGAACAGGCTGCCCAGGGCAGTGCTGGAGTCACCATCCCTGGAGGGAATTAAAAGGTGTTTAGACGAGGTTCTTAGGGACATGGCTTAGTGCCAGAGTTAGGTTATGGCTGGACTCGATGGCCCTGATACAAGCAGCTCCTGACGTACTCCAATGACTACTTGGCATCATTTTAAGTGAGATTTACAATTTTTATAGTTAGAAATACTCATCTAGCAGTAAAAATCAGGTCAATAAAAGATTCCTCCGAGACATTATATTTGATTGCCATGCTGGCTGCAGACAGACATTGGAGCTGAGTAATTTTCAAATCGATTACTGTATGAATAAGCAAATCTCTAAAGCCTGATAAATAACGCTAAAAAAAGTATGTAATTGTAGGTGCTGTAATGATAAGATATGGCAGTTCCAGTCAGCAGATACAGGTTACAAAATGCAACCATGGAATAGTGCAAAAGAGAAGGCTGAAAGCGGGGGGCAAAAGGACTTTTTGGATGGGGAGCAGTGCTGACCACTGGCTGTACAAAAGGGGACACATTTTGTTTGTAAATTGGGCTATGAGAATGTACCCAGGAAAAATGCCTATTCATTCTGAGATACCCTAGTGCTACTGCCTCTGCAAGACATATTTTACCTAAAGTACACAATCAGAAAATTTCTGTGTTGTTTTTTCTTGTTTTATTGGGTTGGGGTTGTTTGTTGGGGTATTTTTTTGTGGGTTTGGGGGGGGTTGGGGTTTTTTTTTTGGACTACTCTCAGGAAAATGAAGGTTTCTAAATAAGAGTGGTGTCTGGAAGTCCTCTTTATTCTTACTGTTTGTACAAATAGATACTCTGCTTGTTACTAGCTGCATTTGGCAAGAGAGGCAGTATCTGATAAAAAGTTAAATCACCACCACCAAAGGTGACATTCGTTTTAAATGAGATGGGCCAAACCCCTAAGATTTAGGTGTGTAAAAATACAGAGGTTTGTTTCAGATGGTTGGGGTTTGTGTTATGGTTGCCTAAGAACCATTAATTTCCATGAGTGTTTTGTCATTCTGAGATTGATACAAGATTTCTAAAGCTTATTTAAGGTAATAAAAATATTCTCAATGGTCTAGTTAGCTTCGGCCAAGCTGGCGTGACTCTTGACGCCACTCACGCTCTAATGACATTATCAGAAAAAATACTGTATAAGAGGGTGGGAAGATCTCAGGACCTGGTTGTCTACGTAAAAGCTGACCTAGTTGTAAAAGCTAGGACTGTTGGATAAATCAGTATAAGAGTCAAAGGAAGAATTCCGTGCGAGTTTTCTTCTTCAACGTGGGAAGTGAAGTGATAAGAGTTCTATATAAACTTAAAGTCCTCAAGTAGAAGACGATTAGTACGTTGGACCATAGTGGTTCAATAGTTCCAGAGAGCAGGACATTTTTCTGCAATGAGTCTACAACACTCAGGAGACTGCTGGTTATGTCAGCATTGCAGGGAGGGAGAACAATTATCGTAGTATTGAGAACATAAATCATCTTAGGAAGATGCTTTTTCTTTCTTTTTCATTGGAATGACTTGGCCTTGAGGGCATCCATGGATCCTGGTCAGCAAGGCTGCTCTTTGGATAAGCGACTGAACATTTGTACTTGTAAGGGCTGGTACGGCATGGAAACGGAAAACTTCAGAGGAAGAAAAAAGATATTGAGGAGTGTGTTGTGGAACAGTGTTACCCCCAAATCAGTCAATATTCTTGCCCTTACCAGGCTACAGTTGGGGTTATTCAGCACGTTTGAGAGCGCATATAGTTTTACAAGTTTTTGTAGTGGGGATGCAGGCATCCAGAATCTAACAGGTGTAGAGGTGCATCTCCCTCATTTTCTGACAATTATTTTATATAATTTTATACCAAGTTCTTTGTTTTTAAAGAATTTCAGGCACTGAGAATAGAGAGTGCGTATTTATTTCGAAGCTTTAAGTAGAACACACGTGGTGTATTTTTTAATCCTTTCCATGCTTTTCAGTTAAGTGTTCACAGGACTGTATATCGAATACAATACCAAGTTTTTCTATCTTTGTACAAGGCAATTTAAGTTTCATCCGAATTTGGTATATGTCTTTCACAAAACTCTAAATGGGAAATAGGTGCTTCAGGCATTAAGATGGTCTGTGTCCTTTTCTCTATTTACATTGCATTACATTTCACTTTATTTCTTTGAGGCAGAGCGAGCAGATAGAAAATGTGTCAAGTGTGTTACAGGGACACACAACATGTTTTGTTGTGCCTGGCTTCAGGGAACGGATTCTTAATGTTTGACTGCTCACACATTTGCATCGTTATTTACTCAGTTGAATACATGACTGTTGTGTTGTATTTCCTGTTATTCAAAAACATTTGGGGGAAAAGATTTTTCTGTGTATAATTTTATTTTCATACTGATCTCTATTTTGTTTAAGACCATGTTTCATCATGAAATCACTTAATTAAAATAAATCTTCTTACAAAATCCACTTTGGAAATCAATTCTATTATTGTGCCTCCGAATAGATCGTAACATCATTTTATTAATCTCTAGATCATTTAGTGTCCTTTGCAGCATTTTAAAACCTTCTGGTTGCTTACGGAGTTCGGCATGTTAACAAATCGGAATTTTGGAAGCAGAGAAAGTAAGGATTCTGCAGCCATGTGCAACAAGAGCTACGTATGAAACAAGGATTATCACAAATTAGGCAAACAAAGCACCAGATGCTGCAGTCGATACATCGGAGAGGCCCAGGTTTTGTGAAGGAGTTTCTGCCTTTGAATGGAGCATCAGAACTGGCGGGGGCTGTAACTCAGAGCACCGTTATCTTCGTAAAACCAGATTTTTATGCCTTTAGTAAAAGTTGGTGCCCCCCACCAATGTTCTCCTCCTCCTTTTGTAACAGGTTATACTGGTTCCAGGAAGAGATACTGGTCTTTATTCAGCACGTAGCGAGGGTTCTCCTCACCAAGACACCGTCCAAGACCTTTGCTCTGGAATGGTTGAACGGCAAGTTGTCACTTCTGTTTTATACAAACACGCTTTAGAATCTACTAATGAAGTGAATTTTTTTTTCTATTATTTTAAAGCTATTTCTAGAAAGTAATTTTGCGGTATCTTGCTGCTCCCAGAAATGTGATGCACGCCAGTCTGAAGCATTGAAGGGGAAGAGACGGGGCTTTGAGACCTGAGCCATTTCAGACTCGGTCATAGTTCTGGATCTTAGACTCACAAGATGTTTGCATCCAGATCACTGATAACTGATGCCCCACGTATTGAGCAATCGCTCTATGTTCCCTCAGGCTCGAGTTTGTATGAAGCTCGTGCCAGGTGACGGGGGCAATTCTGGTGAGCAGTGGCTGGTTGAGATATAGGGACTTTGCCCATTGCGTTGAGAATTGCCTTTTCTTGCTTCTTTCCCACGTGCAGAGGTGGGGAGATTCCTGCAGAGATTTTTGGCATGGGCAAAAAGCCTTGTAATGGATAGATAACTAAGGAAGAGAATAAATTATTAAGAATGGGAATCACGAAGCTAACACCTTTGGGATAGTTAAAAACCAGCAATGAATGAGGAGATGCATGCGTTAGCAAGCAGCACAGTTCGTGATCCCAAACTCGTGACCTCCAGCCTGTCGTTCCCCCTCCCCACCCTTTGTTTGTCCTTCTCTGTGCTGGTGGATCAGAGTAAAATTCCAAAGTCCTCAGGGTGGAGTCCAGCCAATTATACCCTTCTCTAAGTGCCAGACATGTTTCTATGGCATTATATAAACAGATAACCGAGACTACAATAACACGCATGTCACGAAGCATTTTTAGTATTTTTTTGGTTTTCAGAACTTAGAGCAGAGCAAAACCTGGCCTTGAGAAGGGTCTGTAAAGACACCCGAGCAGCTAAGGAGACAAACATAAGCACTGGCATTTACTTTTTGGCAACGTGTGCTATAATAACCTAAAACATCTTAATTGCAGCCATCATTTAATTTTACTCCCGTGGATCATTCGGTATGTTTGGAATGCTGCTTGTTTTTCACCGTGCACAAAGACCCGCTTCTCAACAAAACCGACCTTTTCTACATGTTGTATTTTCATTTGGCAGATCTATTTGAAGTCATGGTATAATGAAGAAAGGGTACGGTCTGGACCTCTGCTGAGATGGTAGAACTTTCTGGAAGGGAGTGAAGATTTCCGACTTTGTCAAAAATATCCACAGCTCAAAATGCTGAAAATCTAGATGGAAGGTCAAGAAAGCAGGAGTTGCGCTTGAAAAGCAAGTTCTTAGCAGGTGTATCTTATTGTCCCAGCTCACGGTATGATGTATTCCAAAGTCTTCAAGAATACTTTTAATTTTCTCAAGCTGCGTATCTCCATTTATACTCCTTGAACTACCTTATGTCAGCGTTGCAGTGACAATGTGACTCACCACGCATGTGGCAATTACCCATTTCACTGGCAGTGCCACGGCATAACCAAAATGAACCCAGTAACTCTAATGCTGCCCTGCCGAAATTTAATATACAGCTCCTAAGATCTTACGCTGTGTGACTATTACTGCTTTTATGGCAAAGCTATTATAAAATGGATGTTTGCAGATTTCCAGGGCAGCTGGTCGGGTTGCTTCACAGAGGAAATCCATTTGACAAACAAATTGCAGCTATTTTAGAACACTTTCTAATGTCAACTTATTTCTAAAGCATGCCTTGGGCTATTTTATATCCTCAAAAACGGGCTTTGAAACCACAAGTTAAAGTCTTTTAACTTTTTTTTTTTTTTCCCCCCTCTGGGCTCCTTGAAGCAAGAGGCTCTGAAGAACCAGTTGCCACTTATGGGCATTAAAAAATATTGCCAGACAGGCTCTGTGCAAGATGTGTGCTGGTATAAAAGCAGTGAAAAGTAGGTTCTGTCCCCGTTTCGACACGCAAGTGTGAGAACTGATGCACCAACTGCTGTTTTTAACTGGGTGGGGGTGCGGCTGGTCCGCCTCAGCGGGGCCAGGCAAGGCCGCGGCTCCCAGCACGGCGGGAAGGGGAAGAACAGGAGCGTGTCTCGTCTCTCCGGCTCGCACGAAGGAGCCGGGCGAGGCAGCGGCCCGGCCAAGGGGCACCTGCCGCTTCCGCCCGCCCCGGCAGCGCCTCCGTCGCACCCCGGCCCCCTTCCCGAGGCGAGGGCAGCCGGGCGGGGGCGCTGCCGGCTCGGAGGGCGCTCCACCAATGGGCGCGCAGACGGCTCGCCCCGTCGGGCGCGGATTGGCTGCTCGCGGCCCAAGTGGGCGGGGCCGGGCGGGCCCCGCCGGGGCAGCCACATCTCCAGCGGGCTGCGCGTTTCAAACGCGGGCTGCGCGAGCGCGGCGGTTGGAGGCGACCGTTGGGCCCCCTGAGGGGCTTCCTGGGAGTCCGGCGGGAAGGGGTGAGTGTGGCCGGGCTGCAGCTCCCGGCCTCGGCCGCCGGCCCCCGATAGGGCCGGTGAATCCGCTGGGCTGCCTGGGGAGAGCGTCCTGCTGCCACCCGGTGTCGGAGCTCGGCGGTCCCCGGGGCGCGGGAGTGGCTGTGAGGACAGTTGAGGCGGACCGCGGGCTCTCGGTACGGCAGCCCCGGGAGCAGGGGAGGGCGGCGGCCGAGGGAGCGATTCGTGGCTTTCGGCCCTGTCCGGACAGGGACTTGGTCTTGGAGGGAAACACGGAGAAATAAACTTAACAGCAGAGTCAGTTACACTGTTAAGCGGCGTTCTTTATTTTATCAGGGATCACCCCCCACAAGTGCTGCAACGACTGGATGCTCTTGCGTTGCTTATATTCACATAATTATTACATATGCATTACAATTTTTGAAAATCTTGACATACAATACACCTATGCTAAGGAATAATTGATGGTGTTACTTATAATTGTTTAATTTCTTCCTTGTATCTGTTAATTATTAGTTAAATATAAACTAAGCACTCTGCTTCTAAACAATGTATCGCTTAATCTTCTGTCTCCCTCTTATCGCACAGAAGGATCTAAAGCTTGAAAATATCCCCTCATTTTGCAGGTGGTCAGAAAGCATTTATCATGTCAATTGGTTAATGATGGGGATGTCTTTTGTAACTTTTAGTACAGAGGTATGTAAAAATTTTCAAAAATTGTAATGCATATATGATAATTATGTGAATAAAAGCAACGCAAGGGCATCCAGTCTTCAGAGCACTTATGGTGGGCGATCCCCAGATCATCTTAGCATCAACTTGACTTTTTTGGAAATAGTTAAGTGAAGTGATTTTTGCCCAGTTAAACATAGTTTGGTGGGAAGTTTGCAAATTTCTGTGCTATCCCTACTTCTAATGTCTGTTACTCAAGGCTTTTGGTGCAATGTGTAACAATACAAGGGTCACTTAGTTTTGGAAATAATAAATTTATTAGAATTTTATTTTTGGAATGAGAATTGCTGTTTTTTTGATGACTTATTGGATTTTAAATTTGATCTCATTCTCCTCAATAATGTGCCTGTTTGTGGGTTTGTGCCTGCTATGAATATACGTTTTTCTCTATTATTGATGGTACCAAGCCAAAAAGAGGAGAGTGCTGTCTTATTAGAGGAACAAAGCTAATTCAGCATGACTTCAGTTCTTCTTAATAGTTAATCTTAAAGAATAGTGATATAAAATGAAAGCTGACATAATAAATTTGATACAAGTAAACTCATAATCAGTTGTCTAATGTCAATAAATCATCTGGTGCTGAAGTCCTGCAGTAACAAGATAACGTTAACTGTTAAACTGTATTTAGAGAGTACAGCTCCAAGGAGAGTCATGTAAAATTTCAGACATTTGAATCAGTCTCTTAAATGACAAGCTGTAAAAGAAATGCATACATGTTACAAACAAGGTGATTTAGAGACTTGTATGTTAGGTTGTATTGTAACACCTTGATAATTTTTTTAAGAAGTTATTTCATGCTCATCAAATGTTACTTGGAAGATATTCTTAAACTCTGTAATTTTTTTTCCTGCTAAAGCATGAATAATTACCTAAATCCCAAATAGTTCTAATATGAATATCCACGTTCCAAGAACTGGTATTTGAACAATGTTTGATGGGTACTGAATTATATTTGAATCATAACTAGTTTGAGTGCTCTCCCAGAAGTTTCTGTTAGTACATTTCTGTCATTGAAAACTGAAAGTGTATTTCTGTAAATTTGTTAACTGTATCTGAACTGTAATTTGGCTTCTGATTTTTTTTTTCCTCTTCACTAATAAAGATCAACCTACTCTTTAACTTAGAATAAACTGTCAATTAAGACTCCTGTTATCCTTCAGTAACCTTTTTCTGCTTTGCTTTTGCATTTCACCTGAAGAGATGCTTCAGGCCTTTAAATGTGAATGCCAAAACCCAGTATTTTACTGCTTTTTCTTTATTTTAGCAGTAGTAGAAATAATTTGGCTATATCTTCATAATGTGCTGTTCTACTAGTTTAAGGTAATTTGATCAGGATTACTACATCATTTTGTTCTAAGTGATCTGAACTTGCAAGGAGGATGTTGTCCATTCATGCTGCTTTCCAACAATGTAGCATTAACATTGAACTTAGATAAGCTATGAGCGACTTTAATAAGAAATGTGAATCTTCCCACTGGAAAGAACCTTTTTTTTTTTCCCCTGTGTTTGGCTATTCCTGCTGGGTTGCAGACAGCAAACAAGAAGGGTTGATTCGTTTTCCTTTCAGGTTTTATTTTTACAGTGATTAAATGTGTTGTTTTCAGGTCACTACTGAACAAAATCAAGGCTCTTCTAGTCTGATAGACCTGAACTCTAATATTTGTGTACTTTCCTGCACTGTAATTATGGAATTTCCAAAACTCTTAATTGTTTTGCTTTAATAGGTGACTAGTAGAAGAGAGAGACCTGACTATGTCGAGGAGGAAGTTGGAGAATAAAAGCCTTTCTGGCTTATTAGCTACATCTCTGCAGACACAAATCAAGACAGACAATTTCCACAACTTTTATATGCTTGAACCGAAAGAGCTAGGAAGGTAAGATTATTCCTATTTATTTTATTTGAGTAAGAAGAATTTGTGCTGCAGAGAATTCATTGTGCAGTGATAGACCTTTTCTGGCAAACCTTTATGGTAGCAGATGGGGAATGAAGAGATTTAGCCTGTTCTCATGGACATGTAGATATGGGATTATGTTCTTTTCCTTCCATTTCCCCTGCCTAGTCACACATCACGTTACAGGTATATAAATTAAAGAAGAGATGACATAGGGTAATATGAATGGGGGGGTTGAGTTGGTTGGTTGATTTTTTTGAAGTCTAGGAAACAAAGACCTTTTTCTCTCCGCCTCACACCCTCAAGCAGTTAGTGTAAGTTTCTAACCACCTGCTGCTTCAGAGTAGTTTTGCAGCTTGCTTCACTTGCTTGTGTTTGCAACAGTAAAATAGGAAATAAAGGGCAAAAACCCCCTTGGTATTTATGATTCTGTTTCAGACATCCGAGTTAATGCTTTTTGAAATAATTGTGTGAGTTTCACAGTTGTGTCTTGCTGTGCTACAGAGCGATCCTGTGCACCTGTAATTTGTTTTGTCAGCAAAGATGCTCTTCTACATGTGATTTTGTAAGCTCTTCAGCTTTCACTGTTCTCTGGTTATCTTTTTTTTTTTTTTAATTTTTTTTATTTTTCCCTAGCATGTGCTGTATCTGGTACACTTTTACCAAAGTGCACCAAAGGCTCGCAGCTTTCTTCTTTTCTTACCCCTCTGTCAGGGCTAGTTTTGAATTCCAGGCTCTACAGAAGCAGTTTATATACACCGTCATCTAGAACTCCATTATTCTTAACACACTGGATTTTCAGATTATACATACTTGTGAGATGATGTCTAAAGCAAACAGTATAGATTTTATGTGGATTCCAGAACAGTCTTTAATACTTCCTGCACATGCAAAACCAGGCATAATAAAGTAAGTGCCAAAATGCAAAGAAGCGGAAGCAGAGTAGTATGTTTTCTGAACATACTTTTGACTTTTCCTGGCCTCACAGTGTGCGTATGCATTTTTAAAATGTTTTTCAAAAATGTTTACAACACTGAAATATCTGTCTATCTTTGCAGTTTCTCTAAAAGGTTTAATATACTTGCAATTTTCTTCTTCCTCTTCAGGCTATGTAGTAAATAGTTATTTTGTCCTTCTCTGCTTAAGCTTCCCAAGTCCCATTCCTTCTTCACACACCCTGATCTTTTAGGTCCTTTGGTATTTAAGACAGTGACTCAGGAGGGAGTCAGGTTCTGTTTAGTGGGTTAAGCAGTTTTGTCCCCAGTGTGTGGACGGCTTGGCTTCTTTTGATGTAGTTGAATTTCTGTGCTTTATAATGTGGGATATGAAAACAACCTGAAATTGATTTTTATCTGGTAAAACTGGGCTGTAAAGTGTGATGGTTAAGCAGTTGCTTTGCAGGCAACAAGGCCTGGGAACCACTTTGCTTGCTTCAGTGTAACACTTCAGATCTGGGGAAATTCCACCACTCTAAAATGATTTTGTTGTTGTTGTTTGTTGTTGTTGTTTGTTTGTTTTGTTTTGTTTTTGTTTTGTTTTTTAATCATAATAATTTTGTCTTAATTGGCACACTACGAATACAGTATAAACAAGTAGAAATTCTTACATCATCAATCTGGAGATAGTGCTGATCCTTCAAAGCTTTTATACTCGCAGCAACCAGAAGGAAGATGTGCAAAAACTACAGGGGAAGGTCTTGCTGTTCTCATGAAACTCAACCAGTTCCTCTTCCTTAATTTTAGAAAACTTTTGTGGTTGACAGGATGATGTGATGTTAAAATGAGAATGTTAGCTGTGGGGGAGTATCTTAAACTTTTGTATATTATGAAATTCAGCTCAATAACTTTGAACGTTCTGCAATAATAAGCTGATTTAACAATTAGGAAAGAACTCAGACATTTTGGGCTTAGAAATAGTTGCTAAAATGAAGAGTGTGCATTATCAGATTGTATATAAAGTTTAGCTCTTAAATTAGTTTTTCTTTTGAGTTTTGTACTCTTACCTTTCCAAATTTAGTGCTTAAAAAGAGGACGTAGAAATCATACAACTAATTTGCTGTCAAAGTAACTGATGAAAGAGAGGCTGTTTTTGTTTTTTTTTAATTTATTTCTAAATAAGGAACAGCAGTTTGCTTAAAGGTCAACTTTACATGTTTTATGATTGTCAGATTTGTACAAACTGTATTTAACATGGTTATTTGCAAATGGAAATCTGATTTTCTGTGAGATGCTCATACCTTTTTTGATTAAATACCAAAGTCTAGATTTAAAAAAAAAGCCTNATATTTAAAAAAAAAATTTTAGAATTTTTTTTTTTTTTTTTTTTTTTTGAGAGAGAGAGGGAGGGAGATAGGGGCTTTTGAACAACAAAAAAGGCAAAGCCTGCAGGGCAGCATAACCTTTTTTAGTGAAGAAGCTAGTTTAGTTGAGAAAGTGCAGGACAGATAGCTCATACTGAGCTTTAACAGCTTGTTCCTAGTATCCCGTGGTAACAAAAAAGGTGGTTTTTCGAAGACTTAAGTGTAAACCTTGTTCCTTGCACACAGTTTTATAACTGTTTTTAGAACTTTACCCAATTTATTTTAGCTCTTCAAGTTTTTGGTTTGTTTTTTGAAATGAAGTTTCTTGTATCATTTGAAAACACTTTGCAAGTATGCACCTAGGCATTTCTGGGAATGCAAAGATGTTGTTCTTTTCTGGAGTTTATAACTTGGCTTAAAAAAATGGATTTTTTTCCTCTAATTTTTTAAAAGGTCAGCTCGATGATTTATCTAGAATATGTGGTTTTCTTTTAAAAACATTTATTTGCCAAAATACATTTTTGTTTCCGTACCTAAAAAGTTCCTAGGAAATAAAGCAGCACACTTTGTTGAACTGAAATGGAGAAAGAGAATGCTAAGGAGGAGGTGTTTTCCTGTTGAGATGTTTTTACACATTTTGCAGATACCTGGTTTGGGGGAGAGGGGGTGTTTGTTATGTGGGGCGTTTCTGTTTGTTTTTTTGCTTGCTTTGTTTGGTTGGTTTGGGTTTGTTGTTGTTTTAGCAGTCCTACATGATTTGTGGAGCAGAATTATTTTTATGACTCTCAAATTTTCTCCTCAAAGCTTTATCTGGCATAGTATCATTTCTCCTGCATTGGCTGAAAGTGAACATTCAGGGAATAGTCTAAGAACAGCCAAACGTAGGTTTCCCCTGATAATTTTTTTTCTTTGTTTCCAATTATTTGCCATGCCTTTTTATTTCTGATGTCAATTTACATACTTCTTATGTTTTAGGTCTTAATGTTTTCTCTTATTTTACAGAGGGAGATGTGCTGTGGTTAGAAAATGTATAGCTAAATCCACAGGCCAGGAGTTTGCAGCTAAATTTTTAAAGAAAAGAAGAAGAGGTCAAGACTGCAAAGCAGAGATTCTGCATGAAATTGCCGTGCTTGAATTAATGAAATCTAATCCTCGCATAGTTAATCTCCATGAAGTCTATGAAACAGCAAATGAAATCATCTTAGTCTTGGAATAGTAAGTATGCCTTTATCAGATGATCCAGATTTGTAGCTACAAATTTGCCAGTATACTAATTTTTTTGCATGAGTTGCTTGAACACCCAGAATTACAACAGTATGCTACCTACATTATGCTAATATTTTATTATGATAAACTCTATAAACTCTTAGGGACTTTTTTGGGTATGATTTATTTTCATGTAAATGCAAGAGTTGAATCAACTGCTGTTCATCTGAATCTTTGTTTTTGTACACGTGTTTTGTTACATCTACAGCTAATGAGTTATGTCAAACAATACAGAATGAGGCATCAAGCAAAATACACCAAAACCTATAGTAGTTCATAGCATAAAATTTAAAAAAATGGACTGAAAGATTTTTTTGGACAAAAAGCTATACAAACAATTTAAAGAGATTCTTCTTTCCTCTCCCTGCATAGGTCAGTTTCATAGACAAGTTCAGTCAATTTCAAATTACAAATAATTTTTATGCCTTTAAATACTATCTCAAGAGGGTAATTTTGAATAAGATTTGCCTGCTTAATTTAAGCAGATTATTTCTTCTGCTAGTTGGATTTTTTGTAAAACAGCTCTGATCACCTTTCAGGTCAGCCTAACCTAATGGAAAACCTGAATACAAACTCCAGGCTGAAATTTATTATTATTTTTTTTAAAAAATTAACTTAAAGAATCTTTCATGCAAGCTGACCAGAGAGAATATCCTTGAATCCCCCAGAAAGTGCATAGTGCTTTGATATATCTTAAATCATAACAACAGCAATAAAGTATCCACTGATGCCAATTACACAGATTTCAGAGAAGCTGGGCATGTGCATGTTCTATGAAATTCAGTCACTGCTTGACATGTTTTGGTGACTGAAAACTCACAATTCATTTGTGGGTTCTGAACTTCTAAATTTAGGGGTTTTATTGTTTTAAAACTGTTTGGCTTTTGGAGTTTTTTTTTCCAAAATTCCCATGGCTTTTTAGATGCCCTTGTGGCTTCTCATAAGATCTGAAAATAAGTCTAATTTGGAAATCTAATTTGAATTGTCTATCATATTTGTTGTATGTGTGTTTGGAGTGTGGGGAACAAAAATGCAGTTTGTGAAAATTTGGGAAGTCTCTGTCTCCCTTTCTCAGTTGGTGCTGAACTATAGACTTTTTTTTTCTAATGATGAAATTCAGGCTTACTAATCTGTAGTTTTGAATGAGCTCTTAAGGATAGAGGGAGAAACTTCAGGCAGTTTAGAGCAGGTTAAATAATGATTTCAAACCCATCATGAAACAGCTGACACTGCAGCAAAGTGCAGAAGTATAACTAATAAACGACATGCAACACGGTTATTTCCATGCTTCCTTTATGCTGTACTAATAGTAGGGGTTTCTGTAAGTAAACAGGAAGACATATTTGAGATGCTATGTGAAAACATGAAGCTTGTCCATCTCATCTCTGTTAGTGTGGAAATTATAGATTTCAAAGCAACAGAGCTGAGTCTTTGTATTTCTGAGTATTCTGTGTGTACTAGAGTTCTGGCAGACACTGCTCTCTAACTGGTTAGGCAACTGGATATTTAATCAGCAGCAGCCTGCTAGATTTTT
>VWYH01007022.1:1200-18136 GCA_013399365.1 Pampusana beccarii | reverse complement strand
TGGCAATGCCCCTGCTGTGTCAGTATCTCACACGAGATCTGCTGTTTTCTGGGCAGTCTCTCTGCATGTCTGCAGGTTTCCATGGCTTTGGGTCTGCCCCTCTTGTCTCCTTGATCTGTACTCTGCAGCAGAATTTACCGTAAAGCTTTGAAAGGGTCATACAGACTGTGCTTTCTCTTAAGAAATAGCAACTATTAAATCCTCACAGATTGTTCATCAGAAGACATGGGTTTACCATTAACTGTCTCAAGCATAAAGCTGAAAGATCTGATGAAATCTTATGAATTATTACGCAGATTAAATTTGTTCAGTTCTGTTAGTAATGGTGAGGGACAAAATAGGAACAGGACATTATACAATTTCTAACAGAAAAACAAAATTTAAAAGTGTGTCTGTTCAAGGTCAATATCTGTTCTGAAGATCTCACAAGAAGCTGCTTTCCAGAATGCACAGACAATATGCACACACACAAATGAAAGGACAATCAATACAGCTTATTCCCATTTTGTTTAAATAATTTTTAATATTGATTCAAGGTAAAAAATTAGCCTCTTCTGCTCTTGAGTGCTATGGGAATATCTACCGATGTTTCTTCTCTATCACTTCACCCTCTTTTTCTGCTAGCTCTTGCATATGTTGGTTAACTCTAGAGTGTATACCTCACCCTTATGTTTAATCTCTTCCAGATACCTCTTTCAAATGTTGATGAATTCAGCAAACTTCTGCCTGGAGCATATCCAGTGCTGAAAGTGTAATTCCTTGAACTTGCTTGTCCCAAAGACTTCTGAGAAAACCTCAAGAAGAGTATGTCTGGATGTCAGAGAAATGTAAGGAGAATTATTTCAAGGGTACTCTGTGTCTATCTGGAAGCTGTAGGTTAGTGAATCAAGCGTGTTCTGGGTGGAGGCCTCATTCCTTGAAATCCATGTATCAACACGAAAACAGTCCTACCCATATGCTTAGAAGCAACTTGAGACTTGATAAATACCCTGTCAGGCAAAGCAGATGAGAATAGACTGAAGTTATGCTGCTTATGATCTTCTAAACCGTCCAGTAACATATTGTACTTCCTTGGGGCATGGTTAAGCAAGAGCAAAAGTAAGACAATTGCAAAGATTTTTTAGAGAAGAAAGGAAGGGGGAAAAAGCAGGAGTGTCACCGTGCAGCAGACTGTGCAGCATATTGGCATCCACTAGCAAATAACTATTTCTTGATGAACTGTCTTTCACTAACTACCCAGTATCAAACCTTACCTTTTCAACGTCAGATTTGAGAAAGTGAAGATCAGGTCAATAAAGACACACTTTACATTTCAGAAAGGTAAGAGACAACCTTAGAAACAATAAGATGAAGGTGAGGTAGGTGTTTGAATACTCCTATGAACATAACTCTTTGGGCACTACAGATACACAGAAGAATCTGGAGTCCTGCACAGAGCTCTGAAGTTGTTGGACAGGGTCCAGAGGAGGAGCACAAAAATTATTAGAGGGATGGAACACTTCTGCGAGAAAAGGCTGAGAGAGTTGGGGTTGTTTATCCTGGGGAAGAGAAGGCTCTGAGGAGATGTTATTGCAGCCTTTCGGTGCTCAAAATGGACCTGTAAGAAAGATGGAGACAGACTTTTCAATAGGGCCTGTAGCAATAGGACAAGAGGTAATGATTTTAAACTAAAAGAGGGCTGATTCAGGCTAAATATAAGGAAGAAATTTTTTATTATGATGGTGGTCAGACACTGGAACATGTTGCCCAAAGAGGTGGTAGATGCTCCATCACTGGAAACATTCAAGGCCAGGCTGGACAGAGCTCTGAGCAATCTGATCTAGTTGATGATGTCCCTGCTTATTGCAGGGGGTTTGGAATAGGTGACCTTCGAAGGTCCCTTCCAATCCAAACTATTCCATGATACTATGATTCTGAGAACTGTATTTTATGTTATCTGGGTCTGATTTAGAAAGACACCTGACTGATTCTCATCTTGGTTGCTCTCAGCCTGCAAAGATGGGATATAATGAGTAATACTCATCTATTTATTTAAGTTGATTCCATATTTTCTCCACCCATATTTCCTCTTTTGCCTTTTCTACTGACCCAAGAGGTCTTTCGGATTAGAAGCTCTGAAAAGCTCAGGGGAGACCTTATCACTTTATACAACTACCTAAAATGAGGTTGTAGTGAGGTGAGAGTCAGTCTCATTTCCCAGGTAACAAGTGATAGGATGAGAGGAAACAGCCTCATGTTGTGCCAGGGGAAATTTAGATTGGACATTAGGAAAAATGTTTTCACTTAAAGGGTTATCAAGCACATGACAGACTTCCCAGGGAAGTGGTTGAGTCACTATCCCTGTAGGTATTTAAAAGTAGTTGTGGCACTTAGAAACACAGTTTAGTGGTAGACTTGACAGTGCTAGGTTTGTGGTTGTACTCAATGATCTTAAAGGACTTCAGCCTAAGTGATTCTATGTTTGTATGATTCTATGTTTATATGGTTCTATGAAAATGGGGCTTTATCTTTTCAACAGTTGATCTGACTGTTTTCATGCTTCAGCAGAAAGGACTCCTGTTCTTTTAGCATCTTCTTGAATGAAGGTCTTAGTTTTTAACACTAAGCCTTGGTCTTTGTTCGGAGTGACAAACACGTTGTGTTGTGATTTACCCCCACTCTGCCCCAGATTTATTTGTGACAACCTCATAGCATTTTAAGCCTTCTTAAGCCTTCTTCTTTTCTTGGTTGGGATGATAGAAGCATGAACATAAGTGAACAGGGAGAAGGTAGAGAGAAGATAAGACCATCAGTTCCATATGCAGGTGAGTGGAAGAGTGGCTGCTAAGTGAGTGTTTCAAAGCTGTAGAGATTAGCTGGAGGCTAAAGGCAAGTGGGTGTGTATAATTAGCTGACTGGAACAGGAATCTCGTGTGGACCTAAAATATCAGGATGGCTGTGAGAATATCAGAGGACAAACAATTAGGTGTTGCATCCTGTTTACTGTAAGGGCATATGGTTAGCTTGCATGAAATAATACTCTATCAAGAAGTTCAGTCTTTGAGAGATTGTGTATCTGAGCTCACTGAGTTCATTAATGTGACTACAGCATTTATCTATTTCAGGAAGAACTCCAAGAGTTTTTGTGAGCACTGGAAAACAACAAATAGAAATTTCATAAACTTTCTGTGCCATGGGGACTTCACAGGGATGCACCGAAATCAGGCTGTCCTAAAATGCCTAGGCGCTTTGGAAACTGTTCCTACACAGACTGATTTAATCTTGTGCAGCCTGCAAGATGAACCTAGGTCTTCGTAAGTATTCAAAGCCGGTTCATTTTGAACAAATAGAGCTAGTCTCAGATGCTGCACTATGAATCCAGGACTTGGATTTTACTTTCCTCATCCTTGAGGCAACACTGTTGTGTATATAGTTGTGTAATTTCACTAAAGAAGAATAATAATTTAGTATGCACGATACTCTGGTGTATTGGATAGAACTTTGTGGATACATAAGAGCTAGTTTCTCATGGAGTAGAAACATAGGATGTTGTAGCTTGTTCAGTTTGAATTTTCACACTGTAGAATTACTGCATGATTGTGTGTTCATCCTCTCGGCACATTTTCTGCGGAAGTTTCTAGGGCTTTATCTTTCATACGGAAGTCCAGATGTAGCCTCACATCTCTCAGGGTCATACATGATACCTTTTATTCTTAGGGAATTATGACTTTTCAGAATATTCATATTAACAGCATGGAGAGAAGAAGAGAAANAAAGAAATTGCATTGCATATACAAAATATTTTACAGGCTACTACTGTAACTTCTTGTTTAATGTGCGAACTGAAGATATTCAAGTAGACAGAGAATAAGAGAAGCTTCAACAACCAAGTAGAAAATACTCATGATTGTAAAATATTACATAGTTTCACAAAGAACTGATAGTGGACTTCTAGATTTCATAATCATGTTTCATACTTTTGCATTAATTCCTCAATCATCTATGGCCTTGTCAGTATCTTCCCAGTTTAAAGCCACAGAAAAGTGCTATTACAGAAAAGTTCTATAAATTGATACATTATGTTTTATTTTTAGGAATATTTACTAAGAATATTTTATAGAGAATATGTCGTGAAAAGGAGTAGTGTTTGTCTTACCTAGAATCCATAGTCCCACAATCAGGAAAAAATGCAGACGATTTGACTCCTTGACCTCCATTAATTGGATTTTCACTGGAAACTAACATCATAATGTATAGCAAAGCTAGTAAAAGAATAATAGAATTTAAGAACGCAGTGTTAATGAATTTTTAAATCTCAAGAAGGTAAACATTTTAAGAAAAATACACAAGGGTTTTAAGGGTTTCATTTTTTTATTTTTCACTCTGGACAAGCTGAGTTGAAAGAACGTAAAATGCCTCAGGTGATTTTGATGGAAATTCTATTATGCACAGCGAATGTACTGATAGGTAAATATTTAAATATTTTAAAAATACTTGAACAGACTGCAGTTGAAATCCGTTCCTGTTTAAATTTAAACAGCAAAATGGTGGGAAAGGTCAACATGATTAAACAAGGTGATAAAAAGAGCAGTTCATGAAAGAAGTGGAGAGTATTAAAAATATATACACGTGGCATAGTAAAGAACAGGCTTGGAGATCTAGAAAACAACATGCAGAAGTAAATTAAACTGATAACTGCAGGAGTAAAATGAAATACTGAAATCTGAATTACATGTAATGCTGAGATGTACAAATAGTTCTTCAAATACAGTGGCAATAGAGAACTAAGAAAATAAGAAAATTGGCCTACTAAGAAAATGACAACATAATTTTGATAGTAAATGTGAGATTAATCAGTAATCACTTTTAATTTTGGTTTCCCGAGGAATATTTTTTATATGACTCTTTTGTCTGTTGGTGTTCTCCAGTAACTTTTGAAGAATTAGCTGTTTCAGCCATATTTGACAGTGGAAATGAGGTCTTTTAAAATGCCTGCATTTTTTATGTTAGTTAACAACTGTTGCTGCTGAAAATGAAAGGTTATGATGAGCACTGACAAGTGCCTGGTTTAAACGGCTGCTTGGTAAGCCTACATGTTTTAGTTGTTTTTTCTGCAGTCAGACCCAGCCTTTCATGAGTCATTTCTTGTCAACCAGGAGACAGAGGAAAGAGCTGACAACATTTTGGAAAACAGCTGGGGTACAGGCAGGGGTTGGGAGTGCTGCATCAGAAGTGGAAGCAGGTCACAGTGGGTGAGTGTGTGGAAAGTATGTATGGGATGTAGGAGCAGATGGTGGAAGGTGGTGGCATCAGAGAACTCAGCCTGATTCCTTCTCATAGGCTGGTGTTAGGAACTAGAGAGACTATCCTGTGTTGAGGGAAGGGAAGAATTAACTCCCTTAAAGCCTCCCTCCTTTTCTGCCTACATGTTCTGAAAACTGAGTAGAAGATATGAAATGCTGGTCATATCGTGTTCAATTTGTGATTGCTGTGCATAGGTAAGAGCAAAGTTTAACTCTGTGCTGTCTACTCAAATACAAAATTAATCATATACCCATGGAGAGGTTTTCTGGACAGCAAAGCCAGACTCTATTTAAATTGTCTTTGGTGTCACATCTTAGACAAAAGAAATACAAAGTAAATAGCATCCTTCACAAGGTGTAACTGTAACTCCACTGAACTTGCTTCTGAACCTGGCAGATCAAAACTAGGCTGTGTAGATTTATCTAAGCTGCAGGGAGCTTTACCGAAGTGCACCACTGTGTTTCTAAAATTCATTTTTGATTTTCCACATTGCTTAAACTCAACTTAATTCCTGACAGTTTTATTTCTTGCTAAATAGCTCATAGGAAGAAAACTGGCAGCAGGACTAGAAAGAAGAGAATAGAGAGAACAAAATGAAATAAACAAAATCCACAACAAAAGTTTATTCTAGAACTGCTTTAATGCATTGCATTTGTTTCTTCTCTAATATGAAAGCCTGATTAACTGAAAACTTGCATGTCATTTCCATGCTCCACACAGGGTAACAGAGGCCAAATCTTGCAGAAATTTGCACTAATTTCATCAATGGGATATAAATGAGAACAGGATTAAAGCTTCATCTGAATCCAGTATTTCTTTGCTACCATTTTGTCATATTAGTACTTTGTACTTTAGTAGAAAATGTTTATTCCAGATCACCAAATCTAACTTCTCTTATTTGAAGTAACAACATGCTATAACCACATCCAAAACCTAATAATCATTGGACTAATTGCATTTATTAAAATTCTGTCCCAGGAACCTTGTTTCTGATGACTAGACACCTCCCAATATCCAGCCTAAACTTCCCGAGGGATAGCTTATATCTACTTGCATCAACATTGTCCTTTATGTATCTATTTCTTCTTTATTTCACATACCTTCACTCACTAACTAGTCCAACGAGTCAATATCTTGCCTTTTTTTTTTTTTTTTTTTTTTAATACAAGGGACTTTGCAGTGCCTTAAACATATCAGCAGGTGTCATCTTCACCTATTTCAATTTTCAGTTTAACATGAAGATACCATGTATTTAAGATGGTTTTGTAAAATCACAGAACCATAGAACAGTTCAGTTTGAAAAAGACCTGAAAAGATCATCTGATCCAGCTTGTGTGAACTAGAGGTTAGAAGAGATTATCTAGCACCACATCCAACTGCATCTTGATGCTCTCCAGCAATGGGAACTCTACAACATCCCTAGGGAGAGTGTTCCAGTGATTGATTGCTCTTATTGCAAAAAATTTCTTTCCTGTGTTGAGATGAAACGTCAGTGCTCAGGAATGGTCCTTTTTTTCTATTGGAAATATCTCGTTTGCACTCTCCTTGAAATGACACAATTATCATGTAATTAAGCTTTTTCATTTCCAATCACAGCCAGTTGAGGAGCTGTCACTCTTCAGTTAAAGTTCTTGGTAGTATTTTCTAGACAAATTTCTTTAAATTTGTGGCACTGTATGTCACTCCATACCTATAATCTTTATGGCATCAAAGTTATTAACATTTTCTCTCGTACTATCTGTATCGACAGATACATCTTGAATTTGTTCCATGACAAACTGAATTTCCTTGTTGCTTTATTTTGTCCAGATTCACTAATGAAAATACTACACAAGTTCACCTTCTAGATTGCTCCTCACAAAACTCCTCTACTGATATCCCTTGAGGTCTTTGAAAGGTCTCTAAACAGCAATGCAAGTAACTGTTTACTCAGAATCACAGAATCACAGAATCACAGAATGTTAGGGATTGGAAGGGACCTCAAAAGATCATCTAGTCCAATCCCCCTGCCGAAGCAGGACACCTAGGTGAGGTTACACAGGAAGGCGTCCAGGCGAGTTTTGAATGTCTCCAGAGAAGGAGACTCCACGACCTCCCTGGGCAGCCTGTTCCAGTGTTCCGTCACCCTCACTGAGAAGAAGTTTCTTCTCAAATTTAAGCGGAACCTCTTGTGTTCCAGCTTGAACCCATTACCCCTTGTCCTATCATTGTTTGCCACCGAGAAGAGCCTGGCTCCATCCTCGTGACACTCACCCTTTACATATTTATAAACACTAATAAGGTCACCCCTCAGTCTCCTCTTCTCCAAACTAAAGAGACCCAGCTCCCTCAGCCTTTCCTCGTAAGGGAGATGCTCCACTCCCTTAATCATCTTAGTTGCCCTACGCTGGACTCTCTCCAGCAGTTCCCTGTCCTTCTTGAACTGAGGGGCCCAGAACTGGACACAATATTCCAGATGTGGTCTCACCAGGGCAGAGTAGAGGGGAAGGAGGACCTCTCTCGATCTACTAACCACCCCCCTTCTAATACACCCCAGGATGCCATTGGCCTTCTTGGCCGCATGAGCACAGTGCTGGCTCATGGTCATCCTGCTGTCCACCAGGACCCCCAGGTCCCTTTCCCCTACACTGCTTTCTAACAGGTCATTCCCCAACCTATACTGGAACCTGGGGTTGTTCCTGCCCAGATGCAGGACCCTACACTTTCCCTTGTTATATTTCATCAAATTGTTCCCTGCCCAACTCTCCAGCCTGTCCAGGTCTCTCTGGATGGCAGCACAGCCCTCTGGTGTGTCAGCCACTCCTCCCAGTTTAGTGTCATCAGCAATCACATGGGCATAACCACTCACCCATTTGATGTGGTTTAGTAAATATTATCTTCATTTTAAATACGCCAAAAAAGAAACTAAGAACAGTTTAGTGACAGCTTCAAGACCAGATATAATCTAAAGTAGGAACTAGCATCAAATTCTGGCTGATTTGTACCAAATACAGGCAGACACAAATCCATACAACGTTTTATCTTTCGAGAAATAAGTACGTTTTAAAAGATTGGTTTATTTTGTATATATTTGCTATTATTCATTCAAGTAGGAATTCAGATGGCATTTACTTCAACAATAAGACATGCTTAAGCCCTCCAATTTAAAGGATGTCTCCCTTACTCAAGAGAGCTTGAGCCTGATTTTTGTTTAAGCTAAATGAGAACTTAATGCACTCAAAAATTGAGGGTTGTTCACAGAACAATGGCATTTAATGTGACGGCATTCACATTTTTTTCTGAGGAACCTGATCTAAAACATGATTTGCTTTTCTGAATTTAAGTTTCAGTAGTATAACGCATACCTAATGAAAATCCCAAATTGTCAAAATTACTATTTGGAAGATGAAGTACTGTGTACCACGATAAATACATTCACAGCACTGCCTGTTATTATTTCTAAGATTCAAACTGTAGGTACAATTATTAAAGTTTATTTGTAAAACAACAGATAAACTCATGTTTAGCTTAATAATCCAGTAAATCTAAGAAAAAATTTTCACAGGTCTGTGGACTAAATTTTTCCACTGCTTTAAAAAGCTGACTGATGTTAGTTGGTATGGTACTTTGTGCTGGTTTGACTGAAAGTGATTTAATTATCTTCATGCAGATAGAAACCTTTTGTTTTCACAGCTAGCACAATTGTTGTTGGGATTTAGTTTGGGAGCAAGAAGATAACACTCCAGGACATAATTAATGTTTTTCTTCAAGTAACTTTCCAGTATCTTTGAACTGAAACTAAGAGAATGTAAGAACTTACTGTTATCTTACTTGTTGTCTGGGAGCCAGGGCCTCTCTGAGTTCTCTGCCTCCAGGTGCGAGGCAGCTGGGAAAGCAGGCATGGATGGGGCAGAGCTTGACTGACATCCAGACTGACAGATGAGAACATTCCATGCCATTAGTGTCATGCTTCATATTTAAGGAGAGTCAGATTTTCCAGCTAGTAGGACAGAGACAAAGACCCATTCCCGTTCTCCTCTGTTTCGGTTGAGTTCTGTTCAGGAGTTCCTTTAGTTTGGCCTTTTGCCATTTTGCAGAGAGCCTCTGGGCCTTTCTGCCATTTTCCCTCTTCTTTCTATGGGATCAGGTGCTGTCTTCCCAGGACTAGCTTCTTGGTGCAAACACAATTCATGAGGAATTGCACTGAGTATCTTTTCTATTTCCATTTTACATATAATAGTAGTAGTAGTAGTAGTAGTAGTAGTAGTAGTAGTATGTTTTGTTATTTTATTACACTGTGTTTGTCTCAATCCATAAGTTTCTCCCTTCACTTTTGGTTGTCTTCCCTGCTTGGTGGGAGCATGGGGGGAGTGAGCGAGCAGCTGTTGTGCTTTTGAATTGCTAGCTTGGGCTAAATCATGACTGTCTTTTTTGGTACCCAATGTGGGTCCCAAGACACTAAAATGCAGCACTAGACAGGAGATAAAATTTGGAGATTTTGGTGTTTTTCTTGCTGTGATGCAAGTTCAATTTTCTTGGCAGGGTACCAATTCACGGGGTTGAGATAACCACGGATCTGTGTTCTTTGGACATAATTTGGCAGTGTTAAATAAGATTGTATTTATTATATTGATTAAAATGCTGTGGTGAGTGTCGTATGAGCTGCTCTCTAAAGTGTATTCTGTGGTACCTTATTTCTGCTGGGTATATTTTACCAATACTTCTGTGCAGTCTGCCACCTCTGGACTTTGGTCTACAGTGATGGATTTGCTGTGTGGTTTAGCAACAATCTACTAAATCATACTTCAGCTGAGAGTGAATTTATATTCGTTGTTGTACCTTGAGAGCCCTCTGGTAGAAGTTAAAGTAACTATGTACCTAGGTACCTATAGAAAAGCTCTCTGAGAATGCCTTTCCTTTTTCTTTAGGACAGATTACAGAAGTTTTTGAGAATTTTGAATAGCCTTAGGGATTTGATAATACCCTGTTGGTGTTGTCAGGTCTGTGACATGTGTGTCAGTTCTTGCTAGTGATAGAACTACTGAGGGAGATAAAGCTAATTAGGAGGACTGCAGCTACTCCAACTCCTGCAACATACCTTGTATCTGCTTGAGCCTCAGTGACACATGTAGCAGCTACTGCGGCTCCCAAGACAGCCACTGCAGCCACTGCACGCCCCACACTGGGCAAGGCAGACACTGGCATTACTTCAGTCCTGGCAATGGGCAAGGCAGCTACTCCACCCCACACACTGGGCACTGCCGTTACTCCAGCCCCGCAACAGGAACTGCAGTTACTCCACCACCCACACTGGGCGTTGCAGCTGCTTCAACCTCAACAACAGGCACTGCAGCTGTGCCAGTTCTGGTGATGGTCACATTGGTCACTCAAACCCATGTGACACGCATTATGATTACCCAGATTCTGGAAATAAGTCAAAAAGATGATGGATGAACCTGTGTCAGCATCTGTTGCCCCTCTAAAGAGAGTCACAATAAAGACTACTCATGCAGCAGTTGAGGACACTGTAGGAAAATGACTTTGTTCATCCAGGAACAAAAGTGTTTTAACACTCTCCCTTAAACATACTGTTGATATATGATTTTTATATTAAATTCACTCTAATAGTCTAATGAAATAGTTTAATGAAACTATCTCCATGCTCTGGATTGTAAGAAAAAAAAAAAAACAACAAACAAACAACGAACCAAACAAACAATCTTTTAAGAAAACAAACACAGCATAGTAAAAATCAACTGTTTCTTTTACATTTCCATAGTCTTGTTACTTTTCAAATTTATTATACAGTTTTCCATTTCTTTCAGCACAGTAGGTAGTTATATGAATTTTCTCAATTTTTCATCATTTTCTGTTTCTTCTTAGATGTACCAGATGTAATTCTTTGAGCCTGATGCATTTTAAATTCAATTGGGTTTGACTCAGAGGACCATATGAATGGCGCAAATGAGTCACACCAAAGATTATCTAGTCTTCGTGCATTTCAGATATATAAATTTATATCTCATTTCAGGCAAGACGTTAAGGAATCAATGCCTGAGGAAGAACAAAAGAAGACTGTAGGTTATTTCACCCAAGTACCCTCCTAGTTTTGTGTAAATTGAGTATGTTTTAATGGGACTATAAATGTCAATAATACTACATCTGATTTACCTGTATATAAATAAGAGCTTCATGATGACTGATTATTTAAATTTTTCTTATGTAGGATGTTTTGACCCACAATCATCTAACTTTCTGTGATGAGTGGTTCCTATTTTTCTGTTATATCGTTTTTGAACATCTTCTCAATAATAGCTCTTAAAATCTTAATACATCCTTGGAGTATAATATTCAAGTTCGTCTTGGAAATTAGCAACAGTTTTTCTATGAAGTTGACAAAATTCAAAATTTCTTTTGATAAAACTAAAAAGCAGTGTGGAATAAAGATGCTTAGATTTGTCAGATCTTTAATGATGAAGATATACTTTACCTTATAACTTCAGGTGCATTTGTTCCAGAGGCCTGGAAAGCCCTTTCCCAGTCAGTAGGTTGCATAACCATCTCAAAAGAAGGCACATCACACTTCTCTAATAATACATTGCGTTCAGACACATTATTATACATTTTACTATATTAAGTTACATTTCAACTTTCAATCTATGGTGACAATTATCTAAGATCTCAATCACACATAACAGTTTATACTATGCTATATTTATTTTCGTCTTGAATGATTTTAAAGCACTATGGTACCTGGACTTCCCATTAAAATGAAAAACAAAATAAACAAAAAATGCCTCTGAATCTGACCCTTTGCCAATTAACCAAACAATAAAACCCTTACCTATGCCTCTTCTGATTTAAAGTAGATGGGTTTTGCTTCCCACAGTATGTTAATCATGCAAGAAATTTCAGACCTGATATCTCTCCAAAAGTGATTTATGTTTACCTGAACCAGAGTCATTAAAAAGACCCAAAACTGTTTGTGTAACTTAGTTGTCTTTTGCTTACAATCTCAGGCGCTTTGTTGCTACCTCTCAAAGCCTAAAGGCTGTCCAGGTGAAGTGGGAATGTGTACCCACTAGAAACGTAACTGAGAGACACATTTGCTATGTATTATGGGTGCTGAAGTACGTGGCAGAAAGAAAAAAAAAGATTGGTTTTGAGCTTGTACTGTGCTCTTAACAAGAAAATAAACAAACAAAATTCTTTAACTGGAGTATAAATTTCAACAACAAAGAGGCATTGTCTTCCCAAGAACCTTATGATCCCCATTTTGCAAATAGTACAGATGAAGATAACTGAATTTTAAACACCAAGAATGTGAAAGTCACTAAATCAGTGTCTTTCAAACCTGATATTTTATTTAATAACTATGGGACTTTAAAACTTCATTCTGAAAAGTATTTAATACCACTGTAATTTATATTTTCTAGCTACAAAGAATGTTTTTTTAATGATATGAGGTAAATGTTAGATTTTGAGATTTAGAACTCAGGCTCTCACTCTATTTCTTAACCAGTAAAGGTTTGCCAAATCATTAGTTACTTTGCACTATTTTTTAATTGTATAGGAGCATGTAATCCATTTCTTACTACACACGTCCTCCACCTTTTATTTTTCTCCATTGCATCACATCTACAGGATCTGCCACTATGTCATACAATAAGACAGTAAGCACCAAGGTGGCCTGTCGTAGTGCAAAGGCTTTGAACAGTAAAACTCAATGGTAGACGCTAACTTGTATTTGGACTGAGACACTCTAAAAATGCAAAAATGTAAAGTTTTTATAGTTATTTTGAATTTCAACTATTTCTAGATTGAGATTCTAGATCTGGATTGAGCAGTTAAGCAAAAAGTCCTTTAAAAAATTACAGGAGATCCTTTTTTTTATTATTCATTAAAAAGTATTATCAATACTTATTAAAAAACAGAACCACACTAACTACCACTTTTGTTTTTTCTTAATACGTCTGTATTTTCTGTTGGATACTTCTGTTAGAACACTGGCCATCATCAGAGATGTTACTGGAAGTTTTTGAGATGTGAGAAGACTGCTGTGTATGCTGTAGTCATTGCATGGGTTATTGGCATATAGCAGGTTTTGTACAATCAATTAGAACCCTTTCTCTTTTAGTTAAAATATACGTATGAAAATATTAAAATACACATATGACAAAACTTGAAATGTATGATTAACACTTGTATGAAGTCAGAATATCTCACTTTTTATAAAAGAGTGTGTATGACAGTGCTATGATTTTTGTTGTTCTGTTATAATATAAAGGGAACAGAAATACCGTTCCAGGGGGAATTTGATTTTTATTTTGAAGTTAGCATAACCAAATTTTGATCTTTAACATTTTTCTCGTAGTTTAAATGTTTGTGTTTTATTGTGCTCTTGCGTAATATCGTTTTTTTGTTTTTCTCTAATATTCAGGTAAAGGTAACCATGGTACACTGTCTTTTCTGTTGTGATGAGCTTTATTGTTTTACCTAGAATATTATTAAACAGCAGATGCTTCCTATTTATTCCTCAGAAATCTACATTTACAATACTCAGTTCTGTCTAATTTTGCTGACTTCAAAGAGTTTATAGGAGATAGGAATTAGTCAATATCTATTATTTTAAAAGATAGATATCACGGTACTACTTGGAGATTATAGTCAGATGTAGGGTCCCCTCAGGTAAGGTGATACACAATCACAACAGATTATGGGCCTTGAAGAACACTATTTCTGATAATTCATTTCATATTACTCAATCTGACAGTGATATTTTGAAACATTCAATTATAAGTGATAAACCTGAGAGTATTAATTTCTGTTTACCTAAAATCTAGTGTTTAACACTAGAGGTAACTTAAGGTCAGCAAAAAAGGTAGTACATCTGAGTCTGTAGTAATTTTTTAGTATTTGTTAGCTGTTTACCCACAAATAGGATAGTGTTTTATTCTTATGTGTTATAGCTATCTTTTAGGTAAAGGTATTTAGTTGTATGTGTTTGTACCGGTTTTATGTGATACTGTGTACACTAGGAAGTTTTGCATACATAAAGATTGCCAGACAAGTTAACTGAGAGCCTCTATGCAACAGACAAAATTAAAGCATCTTCATGTTAACTAACAGTAGCTGGTGTTATTCACCTCTTCCATTCAATATTAGGAATAATAAAAACCACCACCAACATAAATGCACAGTGGTTTTATTTATTACTAGGACTGTGAGTCCTAACACTGTTAACAATTATATTGAAAATAAATACTATTAATCCATCTAAATTATATAAATTAACTGAAAAGCAGTAATATATGCTTTTAAATAGCTTGCTATATCATATGTAAAAAAACTATGAAGCCATCCAAGTTATGAGAAAACTTTTGAGATATTTTTGTCCCATCAAGGATATGTTTGATGTCTTTACTGTGTTTAAGTCCGGTTTGACTAATGTTTTCACTTGTGTAAGATTTTATATTTCTATATTTTCCAGCAGACATTTGTTTTGTAAATTGTATGTCAGCATTGAGTCTCATGACTCTATGTGATGGCCTTGAGGCCTCCCTGTTCTTTGCAAAACAAAGGCCTCTTTAATGGTATATGTTATGCCTTAAACAGCTTGGGTTTTCTACCTTCTGACAGGAACAGATAAGTGCTGTGGAGACAGAATTTGTCTGTTTCTCAAGGTCTTTGCAAAATGAAGGTGTAAATTTTTGAGATAAAAGCATTTCCAGTGTTTCTTCCTTGAAGCCTACCAAAGCCTCAGTCCTTATTCCTGATTAACTGGCTGGAAGCAAGGCAGGGTCATTCAGCAATCACTAAGAAATAACGAATCACCAGCTACCCCTAGAGGACAAAACAACTCACTTCTGGGCACTTTTGAGACCACTTACCTATTTTCTGAGACCACTGACCTATTTCTGGAGCAATCTCCTTAATTAGCATGAAGAGCGAGCAAAGGGAGGAGATGACCCACCCTCTCCTGTCTCACCTGAAAACAGACTAAAGTATAAAACTCCTCACTGGGGACACCAGGTGTGTGCATGCTATCATTGAAGTTTTCATCGCACCCATTTCCAAGAAAGCCACAGAAATCTTTGCTGGATTAACAGAACCTTGGAGTGGTGAAATTTTATATTTCTTCTGATATCTTAAACTATCTCTCTTTTCTCTTTCTTTCTCTCCTTCTGACTTTATTCTGGGCATGTAAGGGTAGTATTGTTTTGAGTTTTGTTGCTGAAATCTTGTTAAGTTTTATGATATAGTTATAAACTTTTGCCAAGCCACCTATTGACTGTAATTCCACTGAGATTTTAGTAAATTCATGATTTAATTGAACCTCTCAAGTAATTGTCATTACTCCAGGTTACCGTATTCACAGATTCCACTGAGTGGGACAGGACAGTCTAAACACCAAAGTAATAAGATTTCAAAATCCAAAATTTCAAGTAAATGTTGTAGCCACCTGAAAGCAATATGCCCTGCAGCAGGTCAGCTGTGAGTGATGAGCACAGCCGCTGCTACATAGCAACTGCAGGAGATCTAAACGCAGTGAACCAACGTACACAGCAGCAGCTCCGGTAACAGGTGAGGCTGGGCACAGATTGAGGAGATGAAGAGGAGATACCGGAGCTGCGGTTCTGCTGACAGAATTGCCGTGAAAGCAGTGGATCTCATGAGAGGGGCTGACATAGAGGAACATTGCCAGGAGCAACCAGGGGAGATATGAACACCCTCCTAGAGAATGCAGGCAACCAGGAGCACAACAAATAGGGCCAGCAAACAGGGGTGAAGCAGTCAGTGCAGCAGTTTGCACAGGTAGGTTAAGCAGGCAGGGCAAGGAAGCTCTGCCAGCTCAAGTGATTTACCTCACTTGGTTGTTGTGACTCTCGCAGAAGGAGCCGACTATGGTATCCATTTGGGGCAAAGGTAAGTACCCTGTACTCTGCAGGAAGGAAGTGGCAACTCAGAGCTGCCGCAAGAACATGCAGCCACCCAGGCCTCAGGCTGCAGAGAATGCCAGAGCCTTTCACTGGTATGGAGTAGTAATAGAGAAAAGAGTTGTGTGAGGTGTGAGCAGGTGGATGACCTGCTCAGCCTGCTAGTAGAGCTAAGACAGGGCATGGAAATTTTTTGCTGGCAGCTGGGAGAAGTCTCACAATCACTAGCCCTTGTTCTTATGGCAGATCTCATCTAAACGCCTTTTAAACACTCCCAGGGATGGTGACTCCACCATTATCCTGGGCAGCCTGTTCCATGACTGACAACCCTTTCGGTGAATAATTTTTTCCTAATATCCAATCTAAACCTCCCCTGGCACAGCTTGAGGCCATTTCCTGTTGTCCTATCACTTGCTACTTGGGAGAAGAGACCAACACTCTCCTTGCTACAACCTCCTTTCAGGTAGTTGTAGACAGCAATAAGGTCTCCCATCAGTCTCGTTCCCTCAAAGCTAAACAACCCCAGCTCCTTCAACTGCACCTCATAAGACTCGTGCTCCAGGCCCCTCACCAGCTTTGTCAGCCTCTGCACTCTATCTAGTACTTCAATGTCCTTCTTATGATGAGGTGCCCAAAACTGAACACAGTGTTCAAGGTGGGCCTCACCAGTGCTGTGTAGAGCAGCACAATCACCTTTCTAGTCCTCCTGGCCACACTATTCCTGATACAAGCCAGGA
>VWYH01007017.1:5603-19304 GCA_013399365.1 Pampusana beccarii | reverse complement strand
GGGGAACAGTTGGACTCGGTGAGCTTGAGGGTTTCTCCCAACCAAAATGATTCTGTGATTCTGTAGTTCCCACTGTGCTCAGGCAGCTCCTCTGAGAGCAGTTCAATAGTGAGTGTCCCTCCTGCTGCAGCAGTCAGCCTGTTGTGCAAGTGGGTTTTGTCTTCAGAAAGTGTGTCCTGAGTTTTAGGATTATATATTATGGACGGAGCAAGTTCAGGCACCAGTTAGTAGGGATCACATGGAATGAACCCTTCTGGTGGGATAGAAACTGGTGCAGTTGATACACTGATCAGCTTCAGGCAAGGGGGGTCAGCAGACATGGTGAGGAGCAGCACAAACCATTTGGGCTTGCTCCTCTGAAATGTGGGATTAAAAAGAATTTACCTTAGAGAAATTATCCTATTTTAAAGACAATGAAGTCACATTTCTGAGAAGCTCTGAGGGCTGAAAGTGACTTTTACTAAGCAGAGAACTGGCCACAGGGAACCGAAGTGTTAAAAACATAGCAAACTGCATAGAAGCACTGAGAAGATCCTGACATATCAAAAAAGACAAAAGCATTGCAGGTAGCGCTCTGTCACCTAGACTTTGTCTGTGCATTTTGGAGCTAATTTAGTTGTCTTCAGACATCTACGTTTACTTAGAGCAACAAGTATTTATATATGTATAGGTCTCAGATGACCGCAGACATTTTTCCATGGCAGAATGTCATCAGGAGGATGCTGGGCTGGTCCTGGCTGCCGGTGGGCGCGGTGCTGGGGCAGCTCCGAGGCTCCTGGGGCTTTGGGCTCCCATCACGGTGCTGTCAGGCTGGTGTGTGGCCGTGGCAAGGCCTTGGGGTGTCCTGTGGGGAGACAGCGTCCTGGGCTCCCGGCTGGGCTTGGTGTTGGAATCGTCTCTCACTGGGTTGGTGCTGGAAAGCATAAAGCACTGACAGAGTCTGTAGTTTTGTTGTTGTGGGTTTCGTTTTATTTTAGTAATTTGTTGTTAAATAAGAATGACTCATTTTTATTTTAGTATTTGTTTTGCTGCCACAAAGTTTAGTGGTAAGGCTCATGAGAATTTAACCCATAATCATAAGCCTGCAAAAGGGAGAAGAGCAGCAAAGGGAAAATGTTGAGCTGTTTGCCTGCTTGAAAAGGTGTGAGACTAAGTCTTCCCCCTCAGGTTCTGCCCAGAACTGTTCCTCCTCCAGCGTTGTGTCTGGGTTCCTCGGTGCTGCAATGCCCAGGCTGGGGTTGTCACGCAGGGAGAGGCTCCAAGCTGCTGAGCCCACGTCCCGTGTTGTGAGGGACACGTCCCGTGTTGTGAGGGACGCAGCCTGTGTTGTGAGGGACGCAGCCTGTGTTGTGAGGGATACAGCCCCATCGTGAGGGACGCAGCCCCATTGTGAGGGACACGTCCCGTGTTGTGAGGGACGCAGCCCCATCGTGAGGGACGCAGCCCGTGTTGTGAGGGACGCAGCCCGTGTTGTGAGGGACGCAGCCCCATCGTGAGGGACGCAGCCCCGTCATGAGGGATGCAGCCCCATCGTGAGGGATGCAGCCTGTGTTGTGAGGGATGCAGCCCCATTGTGAGGGACGCAGCCTGTGTTGTGAGGGTCGCAGCCCCGCTGTCAGGGGACCTCCTTCCCACCAGACTGCCTGCAGTGCTGCTGCGTGGCAGCAAATTGCGTCTCTGCCAGGAGAGTGGGGGATTCCAGTGGGGTCCACCCAGGCTGGACCTTGGATAAACTTATTTTCAAGGCAAGCCTGTGCTTTTTTGAGCAGATTCCCTCCCGATCATTGCAGGAGAGCTGGAAGTCAAGCTGTCTGTGGGGAGAAGTAAAATTCCCTGTGTTTGGTGAGAGTATTGTTCAAAGCACCAGGCGCTTGCCTGCCATGCCAGCGTGCATCCCAGGGAGCAGAGAGGAGCGTGGTTCCCTGCTGCTTTCAGCAGCATCATGTGTGAGATGAACTCATTACAAGCATTGGAGGATACCCACAGTCATGGAGTGTGTTTCCTGGCACGGGCTGGCAGCAGCAACTCCAGAGCCACTTGGTGCAGGGTCAGAGCCATCTGGACACTCCACTGACCTGGTAGCAGCCCACAGATTTACACACTTTTTTGTGGTGTTTGCAGGGCTCCCACTGCACCAGGGCACTGATCTGTGGCTGCTGCACACTGGTTAATGTGCACGGAGCGGCTGGTTCGGCAGGAGTGCTGATGGATAGTGGAGTTCCCCGTTTCGCATTGTTGTTTTTTTCTGGTCATCACGTGGGGCATCAGGAGGCTTGTCCAACTCTGCATGTGGTGGGTGAGGGACCAGCATGGGAAGGGGGGGTGAAGTCCTGCAGTCAGGAGGGGCGTCGTGCCACCAGCAGCCACCATTTCTCGCAGCTGGACATGGGGAAGGGTGCTGGGCAGATGGTGACATGAGCCAGACCAGAGGAACATGGTCTTGCATGGCATCAGCAGCAGCAGCCCCGTGCCGGGCCGGGATCAGGTGTCTGGGGTCCAGCATGAGCCGTGCCGGCTACCATGACTGCTTTCTTCAATCATGAACGCTTTCTTCTTCTCGACCCCTCTTCTGCTGGGAGAGTCCCGCTGGTGTCCCCAGGCACTGGGCCGAAGGATGAACTTGACCTCTAGAGAAAGCTTCGCAGCTTTCCCAACAAACCCCACAACCCAGCCGGGGTGGCCAGGCCGGGGTTGGGGACTCGCGGTCCCACACGCCCCCAGTCACCAGCAGCACCAGGCAGGTCTTGCAGGCCGTGCTGCCCCTCCCTGAAGCGTTGTTGTCATGGCTTACAAGAACGGATCCTGTCTGCAGTTGCTAACCTAAAGATATGTAAATCCTTTCAGTTTTAGGTTGGTCTGCTCATATAACAAAGATCAAAGTGACTTGCAAAACACTTGATCACGAACTACAGACAGTACCGACCTTGCAGCTTTTTTGGGGGGGGTTGGACTAGATGATCTTTTGTGGTCCCTTCCAATCCCTAACATTCTGTGATACTGTGATACTCTGACATTTTCAAGCCGCACAATTAGTTGAGTCTTGCTTTAACACGTATCTCGAGACTGTTAAATAAAGTGTCCTTTAGCTGAACGTTGTTCATTATACACTAAAAGGATTATGTAATGCAATATGCAAATGTGTAACCAATTGGCTCTTCAGGGCATGAATGTAATGATAATATTTGGCTGTTACTTTTCTTGCTGTTGTGCTGGCTTTATTTCAGCATCCAGACTTGCACAGCTCTGTAATACAATATCTCATCTCTGTGTGCTAAATTTGGCTCATTTGTGTGCACAGTGGGTAAATACCCTGTTTTGGGACAACAGTGTGACCCTGCCGAACTTGGCCTTGCTCCACGCTGCCAGCTGGGAACTGGTGGATGCCCCTGCCAAGGAGGTGACCGCAGGGGCTGGGACCCTCCGCCGGCCCCTCAGAAAGGGGCCCACATGCTGCTGAGCAGCTGCCCTCGGATCTGCCAAGGGACGTGCTCTCCTGGAACGCTCTGGCGTCCCCTTGGCCGTTTCTGGCTGCCAACTGTGGTGTGTCTGGAGTTCATGGCAGCCCATCACCCCGGCAGCGCATTCCTCGTGCAGACGTCTGCTCCCTAGAATCACAGAATCATTTTGGTTGGAAAAGACCCTCAAGATCATCGAGGCCACCTGTTCCCCCACCCCTGTCACTACCCCATGTCTCTGAGAACCTCATCTCCATCTGTTCAGCCCCTCCAGGGATGGTGACTCCACCACTGCCCTGGGCAGCCTGTTCCAATGCCCGACAGCCCTTTGGGGAAGAAATTGTTCCCCAGATCCAACCTCAGCCTCCCCTGGCACAACTTGAGGCTGTTTCGTCTAGTCCTGGTGCTTGTTCCTTGGGAGCAGAGCCCGACCCCACTGGCTCCAACCTCCTTTCAGGCAGTTCAGAGATCAGAAGGTCTCCCCTCAGCTCCTGTTCTCCAGGCTGAACCCCCAGGTCCCTCAGCTGCTCCTCCTTCTCCTGCCCCTCTGGGAACAGGGCCATTGGTATCTCTCCAGCCGCTGCCGTGCCCGGCAGTCTCGGTGTGGCACCGGCAGAAGCCTCATGCCTGCTGGGGTGGCTGGTGAGGACGCCAGAGGGGTGGCTGTCTGCCGGGGTCTGGCAGAATGTGGGGGGACACCACAGTGGAGGACATGATGATGTACTTGTTCATGTGCAGCCTTTGAGCCCCAGGGTTAAGTACCGAAGTTTTAATTGCCCTGAAAGAGTGGAGACCTCAGAACAGCTTGTTTGGGCATTGCTGGCCCATGATTGGGGTGCCAGGAGAGGGAGGTGGGCTGGGGCAGCAGTGGGGGGAGCACACTGTTAGATGGGTGCTGAACCCCCCTTGGTCAGAGCCTGCAGAGCTGTGTCTGGTGGCGACCTGCATAGAATCATAAATGTCCTGAGCTGGAAAGGACCCACAGGATCGTGGAGTCCGGCTCCTGTCCCTGCACAGGACAACCCCACAGTTCACACCGTGTGTCTGAGGACGTTGTCCAGTCTCTTCTTGAACACTGTCAGGCTTGGGGCCGTGACACCTCCCTGTGGAGCCTGTTCCAGTGTCCAGCACCCTCTGGGTGAAGAACCTTTTCCTCGTGTCCAACTGACCCTCCCCTGGCACATCTTCTGCCGTTCCCTGGGGTTCTGTCACTGTCACCAGAGAGAAGAGCTCAGCCCTGCCCCTCCTGCTCCCCTGCTGAGGAAGGTGTGCATGTCCCTGTCAACACATGGCCTCTGCCCTGGCTGAGCCCTCTGTGCCCTGTGTGCTCTCTGTGGTCACCACTGACCCTGTGTCCGTTCCTGCAGGTGCTGATGGAGCCCGTTGATCTGCCGGCGGAGCTGTGGCGGCTCATCCTGTCCTACCTGCGGTTGCCGGAGCTGGGCCGCTGCAGCGCGGTGTGCAGGGGCTGGCGGCAGCTGGTGCTCAGCCTGGACAGGACGCGCTGGCGGCAGCTCTGCCTGGGCGTCCTCCAGCACCGGCCCCCCAACTGGCCCAACCGTCCCGCCGCTGAGCCGCCCTCTTGGAGAGACGCCTGCAAGCAGCACTACCTGGCCTCCAAAACCTGGACCAGAAACATGCAGGACCCCGAGTCCTCCACCTGCCTCTCGCTCTTCCGCAGGAGGAAGGGCCGCCGCCGACTCCGCGTGGGCGCAGGGGCCGACTTCAGCAGCCTCCACACTGCCCTGGCTGCTGCCGGCCCCTACGACCAGCTGGTTCTGCTGCCCGGCGTGCATGAGGAGCAGAGCGAGGTGCTGCTGAAGGTGCCGGTGGAGCTGGTGGGGCAGGGTGGGCTGGGGGACGTGGTGCTGCGGGCCAGCATGGACCAGCACGGCCCCACTGCCCGCCTCTGCAACCTGGTCCTCCTGCCACCACGCTCCTCCTCACTGCTCTACAAGGTGAGGCTCGGCGGGGCAGCGGGGATGGCGAGGCCACCACAGTGTCATGGCCAGGAGGGTTCCCGGTCTGCGGGTGTCTGGGGGTTCATGAGACTCCCAAACACATGGGACTTGGGGCCTTTGTCCTCTGGATGTGTCTGCTTGGTTACAGATCGCCACAAATGCCACACAAATTGCCACCAGCAAGAATGCCTTTAATTATGCAAATACATAGAATCACAGAATCATTTCAGTTGGAAGAGCCCATCAAGATCATCAAGTCTACTCGTTCCCCCACCCCTGTCACTACCCCATATCCCTGAGAACCTAATCTCTGGCTGTTCAACCCCTCCAGGGATGGTGACCCCACCACTGCCCTGGGCAGCCTGTTCCAATGCCTAACAATATCAGGTGATTGCAAATTACTATCAGCAATCAATGGTGCAGTATCAATCAACAGCGTGGTTGCAATCGGTAATAAGAATTGTATTACAACAACTGATATTACAGCAACAACCAGTAAGAGCGGCAAACAAGCAGGTATATACTATTACAGGTTACTGCAGGCTTGCCACCGATACAACAGCAGATATGCTCACAATAGATTACTTATATGGATATATAATACAGCTACAAGGAGAATTAGATGGATTTCAGAAGGGGCCAAAACCTCTGTTCCAGGTGAATTATTAAGAGGTGTCATCATTGTGGGGTAAACTAAAAGGGTTTTATTAATGATTAAACAATGTTCAAATGATAATTAATCAATGAATGAATAATAATTAAATGGTAATCAAATGGTGACTAAGCAATAATTGAATGGTAATGAAACCTGGATATGACGATGATTTGACACTGATTTAAATTATTATTTAGATGGCAATCACATACTCTACTGCTTACTACACTTTTTACAGCTAAGATATAGCTGTATGTGGAAGTGCCACTGGTATACAGTACACTGTTAGACCTGATGTAAAATGTGGCTTACCTCGTTACAGCATCTGATGCTGGGCAAGGGGTCTCTCAGGTCTCTCCAGGAGAACCCTTGAGGTGTCCACGCTCCAGGGACATCCCTGCTCCAGGGATATCCCTGCCATGCAGGATTGCCCCACGGCTCTGGGAGCTGCGGGTGCTCACAGCCTGAAGTGATGGGCTTGCAGTCAGCCTCCTCGGGTGTTTGTGCAGGTCTGCAGCTGCAGCAGGTTTAGTTCTGTCTGGTCCAAGCTCAGGCTGGGACTGGGAGAACGAAGGGCCTCCCACTGTAGGAGAAGGTCATGTTTGAGACCATCTAAGGAACCCAAGGGTACATAAGTCCGTGGGACCTGATGAGATGCATCCACAGGTCCTGAGGGACCTGGCAGATGAAGGTGCTAAGACACTCCATTATGTTTGAGAAGTCCTGGCAGTCTGGTGAAGTTCCCACTGACTGCAAAGGTGAAAGATAACCCCATTTTTAAAATGGAGAAGGAAGGCTGGGGAACTACAGGCCTGTCAGTCTCACCTCAGTGCCCAGCAAGATCATGGAGAAGATCCTCCTGGAAACTGCTAAGGCACATGGAAAATAAGGAGAAGGGCCAGGAAGATGGTGAGAGGGCTGGAACAGCTCTGTTGGGAGGACAGGCTGTGAGAGCTGGGGTGTTTAGCTGGAGAAGAGGAGCTCCGGAGAGACCTTAGTGCAGCCTCCAGTTCCTGAAGGGGACCTACGAGAAAGCTGGAAAGGGATTTTTTACAAGGGCAGGTAGTGACAGGACAAGGGGTGATGGCTTTAAAATGAAAGAGTGGAGATTTAGATAAGATAGAAGGAAGAAATTCTTCCCCATGAGAGTAGTGAGAGGCTGTCCCAGGTTGGCCAGAGAGGTGGTGGATGCCCCATCCCTGGAGACATCCCAGGCCAGGCTGGACAGGGCTCTGAGCAACCTGAGCTGGTGAAGATGTCCCTGCTCATGGCAGGGGTGGCACTGGGGGAGCTGGGATGGCCCTTCAACACAAACCATCTGTGATTCTATGAATTTCCATTTTTCACCTGAAACAGGTAATAAATGATGGTGGTCTTGTTCTTTCAGAGCCATTTTCTTTTTCTAGACTGTTCTGTATCTCAGGATGTCTCTGGTTTCTTAGAGATGCAGCTGTGCTTCTCAAGGGTGTTTCTGGCTCCCAGCTCCCCAGCTAGCAGGCATTTTCATTTGCTCAGCGATTTTCCCTGTCTCACCAGCCGTATTTCTGTCTGTGCCCATGGACTGCAACAATGAGACCTTCCTCATGATGAGCCAGCCCATCATTAGTTATAAGTTATGGTTTAATTTCCTTTTCACCATTTTATTATGTGACATATATAACTTAATCAGCCTGAAAGTCCCCAGCAGACAGATTATGCTCCAGCATGTTGTGGGGAAAACGAGTTGCAAATGTGGTGGAAAGTCCCTGTTTGCCTGTGGCCACGTTCTGGTTGCTGCAGCAGACATGTGGTATCTCGATTGGCAATGTCTCCTGCATTTGGCTGGTCAGCGTGGCTGCGTTTCACCTTCCAGGCTTCTCAGCGCACAGGGGTGACGATACAGCCCTTCAGCTGCTGGTGGTGGAGCCAGGGTGTTTCCTCCCAAATCCATCCGCGAAAAATGAATTAAAAACCAAACTTCACCAGTCCTACCAGCGGTCATTAAAACCCCATGAGCTGCAATTTCAGAAGACCTTTCACAAGCAGACTCTCAGAAGCTGATTTGATTGTGTCTCTTCTGATTAACTTTTTTTTATTTAAAAAAAGGGAAAGGTACAGTTGAGACTGGAGCAGGCCAGCATTCTGAAGGTATTTCTGCGTGGTTGTCTTTGGGTACAAAGAAATGCATTTCAAAACTTTTTTTTGCAGCATGAGCACTTCTGAGAGTGCTCAAGGCTGAAAACAAATCTCAGGATGATGAGTTGGCTGCGAACTGCAGAAATGTCTGTAAAATTGCCCCAGGTCACCTGTCACAAATGATAGATCGGTCTGTTTTTCATGCAGTACGCTAGGCAATTGAGGGGTAACCTGAGAAATTAATGATTTAGGAGATTTCTAGTCAAATCAAGAGCACACCAAAGTTCCAGGCACCCTAGTCAGCTTTTCTGACCTGACCCCTCTGTACTTTGTCGCATTTCTGTTAGCCTTTTCTGTAGATAAGCAGAGACTTATCCTGCCTGTGCAGGAGAGAGGTATTTGGCCGCGCACCATCCTGGTGGTTTGCCAGTACCAAAGATTGCTGCGTGCCTGGCAGAGCAGGAAGGCCGTGTGAGAGTGGCTCACGATTCTGCCAGTACCAGCAAGTCAGGTGGGAGACCACAGTCTTTTGGTTTCGTCTGGGACAGAGTTAATTTTCCTCCTAGTAGCTGGTGTAGTGCTGTGGTTTGGATTCAGTACGAGCAGGGTGTTGATCACACACTGATGTTCTGGTTGTTATGGACAAAGACTTTCCAGCTTCCCACGCTGTGCCGTGTGCACGAGGAGCTGGGGGGAGCAAAGCCGGGAGAGTGACCCAAACTGTCCAAGGGCTGTTCCTTACTGCACGTCGCCATGCTCAGTGTATAAACTGGAGCTGGCTGGGTAGCAAACACCGCTGCTCAGGAACAGACTCTTGGGTCATAGGTGGTGAGCAATTGCATTGTGCATCACTTGGTTTGTATATTCTATTATTCTTACTCATTTTGTTCTCTTCCTTTGCTGTACTATCAAACCACTCTTATCTCAACCCATGAGTATTTTTTCCATTCCGATTTTCTTCCCAGTCCCAGTTTGGGGGATGATGAATGAGTGGCTGTGTGGTCCTATTTGCTGGCTGGGGATAAACCACGACACAAAGCCAGGGGACAAGGAGTTGATGGTGTCCCTCCCAGTGCAGTGTCACAACATAATGCCTCTGCAGCAGTATGGCACAAATTGTTAGCTGTTTTGCTTTGTGTTTGACGCATCATGTGTGCAGCATCCTTCCGCCAAGTATGCAAGCGGCTCAAGGGAGAATTGTAGCTCTCCAGGCAATGTTTGATGTTGTCTTATCCACTGCTTCACTCAATAAACCACTGAGTTCATGAACAGTGCCAGCTGGCAAATACATGTCTCTGAAGGTTGCAAAGTCATCTGTGTAGGGAGAGTTGCTGAGTTTTAGTGGTCTTGGCACAGCCTCTAGGCCCTCTCTGTGACTGCTGGGCTTTGCTGAGGCTGCAGAGCTCGGCAGGGAAGTTAAGGAAACATTGCCAGCAGGGAAGAAAGTCAGTAGGTGCCACGTGTTGCTCGATACTTGCTAACTCCACTTGCAGCCCTGTGTCTGTGGCGCCTGAACATGTGTCGTATTTGTGACTGTGAGCTCATTTGCTGTGGAAGGACCTCATGGTACGTCCAGAACTGCTTTTTCTTGCTCTGTGTGATGATCTCACCTTGTGCTTACTCTCCAGACGACCTCAGGCTATGTCCAGTTCGACAACTGCCGCTTCGAAGGCGGGCAGCTGCAGATCCACGCACCAGGGACGTGCCAGGTGAAGTTCTGCACCTTCAGCCGGTCCAGCATCCACCTGCGCAGTGTGGCCCTTTGCGTCCTGGAGAACTGCGAGTTCATGGGCAGCGAGAATGCCTCTGTGACCATGGAGGGCTGTCCCAGCTCCGACTGCAGCTGGGCCTGCAAGCACCTGGCCATGCTGGCCAAGTCCTGCGCGGCGTCCTGGCGGGAGCCCGGCCCAGCCAGGTGGGACAGCTGGGGAGACTCACTGCTGGGGCCGGGGAGAGCGTGTGAGGTTGTCATGGGGGAAGAACAGAGCAGCTTCCTCTCTGTTGTGGATACTCCAGCCCTGCTCAGCTCAGCCCAGAAAGACGGTGAGTTTGGAGAGAACCTGCGGACAGCAGAGGAGAAGGGCTACCCAGCCCTCGACTCAGACTCCAGTGACAGTGACTTACTATGCAACGATGAAGAGGATGCTCAGGCTGCACCCAGACTGCCCTGCCAAGCCCACAGCCTGAGTCACACGCTTGCTGACATTACACACAGGAGGCTTCACAGCGACAGGCTGCACAACTTCCAGAAGGACCTTCAGCTCAAGTCTCTGCAGCAGGAGCTGCAGCAGGACAAGGAGGCTGAGTCTTTGGCCAACTCTCTGCAAGGCTGCATCATCCGGCAGTGCCTTTTCAAGGACGGGAAGGGAGGAATATTAATTTATTCACAAGGGCAAGCGAAACTGGAAGGAAGCATCTTCAGGGATCTGACCTACGCGGTGCGCTGCATACAAAACAGTAAGGTGCTGTGAAGATTGCTGCGAGCCCTCTTCCCTCTCCCTTCTGCTCCGCCAGCTCCCTTTCTATGCAGGGCCGGGGTTAAACAGCTCACATGGAAAGCAGAACACTTGCAGCTGCCTGCTTTCTGCATGCATAATGTTGTAATTGCAATCAGAGGTGCTAACTCTGTGGCAGATTGGGGTTGTGTAGTCAGGCCGCTCTATCTGTCAATTAAACTCTCATCGTAAAAGTGCTGCTCGTTATCATCACCTTTGCTGCTGCCAGCACAGCCCATACTGTTGTCCCAAAACAGGGTTCTTTACCCAGTGTGCATACAAATGAGTCTAATTTAGCACACAGAGACGAGATATTGTTTATTACAGAGTTGCACAAGTCTGGGTGCTGGAATAAAACCAGCACGCCAGCAAGAAGAGTGAAAGGCAATATATACAAAATCTTATCCCTGTGTTCATACCCTAAAGAGCCAATTGGTTACACATTTGCATATTGCATTACATAATCCTTTTAGTGCATAATGAGCAACGTTGAGCTGAAGGACACTTTATCCAACAGTCTCAAGATACATGTTAAAGCAAGACTCAACTAATTGTGCGGCTTCAAAATGTCTAAAGCTGCAAGGTCAGTACTGTCTGTAGTTTGTGATCAGGTGTTTCACAAGTCACTCTGATCTTTGTTATATGAGCAGACCGCCCTAAAACTGAAAGGATTTACGAATCTTTAGGATAGCAGTTGCAGACAGGATTCATTCCTTTAAGTGATGACAACAATACCAGAAATGCAGGGACCTGGGGCCTGTGGTGCCAGTCCTGGCTGTCTCAGGAGTGTGGGCATGAGGGGTCCCTGCCATGGGTGCAGGTGGGCTGTGAGGAGGGAATTTGTATGGGAGCCTGTGCTGGAGGCTGAACTGAGACTTTCCCTCAGCACAGCATCTTCTGACCCTGTGTGCCCAGAGCTCTTTGCCTCTGTGCTGTGTCCTCTTCAGGCAGGTGGAGCTGTTGAGGATGGGCAGCATCGTGCTGCAAGACCCCCAGAGCTAGCGGTGCTGGGGAGCTCAGGAGGCTCCTCTCCACCACCTGCTCTGCTTGGTCAGGGCAGCCCTGGATTTGGGCCCATCTTTCAGTCTTATCACTTTAAAAGACTGAAAATAGAAGTCTTGTGCAGGGGGAAGGAGGGGAATGTTTTATGGGTGGAGGCTGTTCTATGATGGGTCTGGCTTCCCATCTGCAGTCTCCACAGAAGGACCACGGAGCGCGGTGCCCATGCCCTGCAGACACGCTTGGCGGCAGAGTGGGGCTCCTTTCTTTCCAGAGGTACCCATGCACGGGGGTGCCCTCCCGATGCTGACTGCCCGTGCAGGGTGGTGGGCAGAGGGAGTAGAGGGACCTCGCGCAGCTCCACGTGGTGCTCAGCCCCTCCGAGCTGCTTGGGGGCTGCTTTGGTGGGAGTCAGGCTAACAAGTGCAGGTCCCACACTTTGGACCACATTCTGTTTCTGTTCCCCATGGTTTGCTTCCCGTTTGCTCAGCAGGCTGGTTTTAACTGGTAGCAAAGGGAGGGAGGTGAGCCCAGCCCAGCTGCTGCTCTCAGTGAGGATATGCTCAGCTACAAATTAGCCCAGAGGCTCTTGTCAGGAGGTGGGTGTCAGAGCATTAGAGAACGGGAGACAGTGAAGTGCTTGGCTGCAAGGTGGGGACAAGGTGCAACAAGACGTGGGAACACAGGGGACCTGGCAAGAGCTTGGGGTCCTGGAGCAAGGTCTGGTGTGTGGGACCCAGCCAGAGCAGGTCCCTGTGTCCCCCCCTCCTGGAGCTCCTTCCTCCGGCAGCCACGCATGACTGATGAACACAGGCGGCTGTCAAGTCCCGCTGAGCTCCACGTTTAGTCAAGAGATTGAATGAAGCGTCTTTCTGGAATGAGCAAATAAAAGGAAGTATAATTTAATTACCTTCTCATCTGCGTTGCTCATTGAAGTGGGATATGCAACGGCAATTTGTAGATTATTTCTTAGCACTCAAAAACATGGATTTAAGACATGAGTTTGTTTGGCTGGAAAATATTGAAGATTGTTGCTGTGTAAATATTTAACTACTTTGCTTAGAGGAAACAAGGTTGTTATGAGTGGTGGTAGTGACTTCGGTTTGGCGGCTGGGTCGTTTCTGCCCCCAGATGTCACGATCTTTGCCCAGAAGGCGCAAGGCAGTGGATGGATCATGTGCTGAAGGTGTCATAGTGTGCTGGCCCCATCAGCTCCATGGGAGACTCAGGAGGCTCCGTGGCCTTGATGTGTCCCCTCCGAGCAGCTCTGCGCAGCAGCCTGGTGCCGGCTGTGTATGGCGGGGATGCTGGTGCCAAGGGGTCTGCCTGAGCAGGAACGGGGCAGGTCTGTTGTACCACAGCCGTGTGGAGGTGGGATGATGATGCTGACTGTGTGCAATGTGGTGGGTGAAGCCCTGAGGCACACCTGAACGTGGGCTTTGTCAAGCAGAGAGATGTGTTGGGCCATGTCTTTGCTCTGGCTGTGCAGCAACAGGCATGGCAGGTCCCTGTCCCATGCAGGACCGTGCCAGTGGGCGATGCCAACAGGCTTCACCACACACGATCTTCCTTTCTCTGGCCACTGTGCCTGGCACACCCCGGGCTGCGGGACAGGCAGAGAGCTCATGCGTGTGTAGAGTCACAGAATGGTTTGCATTGGCGGGGACCTTCACAGCTCATCCAGTCCAACCCTTGCCATGAGCAAGGACTGAAAGGAGGTTGGAGCATGGAGGGTGTTGGTCTCTTCTCCCGAGTAGCAAGTGATAGGACAAGAGTAAATAGCCTCAAGTTGCACCAGGGGAGGTTTACATTGGATATTAGGAAAAAATTCTTCACAGAAAGGGTTGTCAGGCATTGGAACAGGCTGTCCAGGGCAGTGGGGGAGTCACCATCCCTGGAGGGGTTTAAAGGGCGTTTAGACAAGGTTATTAGGGACGTGGTTTAGTGCTGGAATTAGATTATGGTTGGACTTGATGATCCTGAGGGTCGTTTCCAACCAAAATGATTCTATGATTCTATGA
>VWYH01007001.1:0-193554 GCA_013399365.1 Pampusana beccarii | reverse complement strand
CACCCGAGATCCTGAACTCCAGCCGTGCTTGCAAGGCTTGGGTCTTAGTAGCAGAGACCCCTCCCAACGCCTGCCCTCAGAAAAATAACCCAGCGGCAAGCTTGCCAGCAACAGGGCTTGCTGGGGGAATTGAGATGCCCCTGGAAAAAAACCAACCAATCAACCAAAAAAATCCCAATAGCTGATATGGTTATTGAGCTGAGAATGGTTGTCTCAACTGATGTAAAGGATATTTAAATACCATTTGTCCTTCTAGCCCTCAGTCAGTGTCTTAGGATACCAGCTGGCTTGGGACAGTGTGTTTGTCTTCAATGAATAAATGGAATTGTTTATAATTCCTATTTTCATCATTATTTAAATGTTTGCTTGGCAAAACAATCTGTTCAGCTTCCAGTATTTGTTTCTAAAGAGACTTTACACGTCAAACAAAGATGAGGGCCATGATGGGGAAATGGCAAAGTGCCGGCCAGGCTGCAATAGAGGCCACGTTCAACGAACATGGCAAATAACTTGCAATTGAGAAAGTGACCCAGCCTATGGGAACCCTCCCATAGAGAGCAGCAAGGCCAGAACAGAGATGATATCCACACCACCCCGTCCTGGTGGTTTGAGGATTCAGTAGAGATACCCCTCTGTAATGATAGGAATAGATTTTACTATCAAAGGATTAAGTTTTTTGTTTTCTCTGGGGGCTGTGGGCAGTCAGAGGTATGTCTCCAACAGTGCCATCGTAACCTCTCACTGTGCACAAAAGGTTTTGCAATACCAGGAACACCCAAAGGAGCCTTACACGTTCTAGACAAGGTGGCAGTGAGGTTTTGGGTCTCTGTTTGGGTGGTTGTCCTGACCCCACTGTGGGATGGGAATCTCTGGAAGCTGCATCTCTGAGGGTTGTGTCTTCCTCCATTCCCTTGCTGCACAAGACCAGCGTCCTGGACCCACCATGGCATCAGCGACTGTGATGGATGTTGTTTGGGGTCAATACACCACGTGGGCATTGTTCCATACAATACTGAAATTCTCCTTAATGTTGTGGAGTCACCATCCCTGGAGGTGTTTAAAAGGCATTTAGACAAGGTTCTTAGGGACATGGTTTAGTGCTAGACTTAGGTTAGGTTATGGTTGGACTCAACGATCCTGAGGGTCTTTTTCAACTGAAATTATTCTATGATTCTATGACAAGTCCTTATTTCCCTGAAGTTCATGTCCTGTGTGTGGAACTGGTAGTGTCAAAACATTTCATCACGCCATCAATAAGCTTTTGCTTTATCTGACAGAGATTAAATACCAATGCACTTCCAAGGTCTTACAGGAGTTGCAGGCTTCTCTGAAGATGAGGCTTTCCCTCCATCCTTGTGATCTCCTCATGGGCTGTGCTGCGACAATCCGAGTCATTCCAGAGGGGCTGCACAGTTAGCGACCTGCTCTGAGTGCTGAAGGGAATTGTTGCTGCTGGTTTCCTGCCATTTGCAGCGTCTGAGCAGAAGTTCAAGGCTGGCAGATCTTTGTTAGCGTTCAGTTTGTAGCTCTTCTTTAGGCAGGTTCCTGACCCTAGAAGTAAAACAAAACTTAATCATGCTACAGACTCTGTATGTAGTTAGAGAAATCAGCTGATTTTTTTTTGTTGTTGTTTGTTTTTTTGTTTTGGGTGGTGGTTTGTTGTTGTTGTTTCTGTTTTTAGGAAGATTTGGAGCATCACAAAAAGGTTGCTAACTTCTTTACTGCATCCTTTTAACTCTCCGTGGTCTCCTACTGCTCTTCCACCACCTTCTTAGAGAGCATCTTCCATCGTCACTGTAGGGGAGTGCACGTGTGGATGCACACAGACATATTTCTGATCCCTGCTGGAATAAATCAGATTTACTCAACTGTATGCTTTTGGCCAGCAGAGAAATTTTGTTTGTCAAGATAAGAGCCTGGGCCCAAGGGGGCTGTGCATTTTCAGTCTGCTGCTTCCTCAAAGTCCTGTGGAGCTGCAGAGTGCAGCGTCTGGATGGTGTGTGATCCAAGGTGGGCAATGCTTTGGAAATTGCTGCCTCTGACAGTGCTAAGGTTTGGGTTTTGCTCTGTGTGATTTCACGAGGCTCAGATCCCACATCGAGTGCCCTCTTTATCTCATCAGCAAAGGAGGAGTGTGAACTCCATCTCCGAGGTGCATGATGATGCTGGGACAACATTGACTGCCAGCTCTGCTTCATGGAGAAAGGCCGTGGGGGGTTCAGAGGGGAGTGTGGAGTTACAAAGTGGCTCCGATTTCAGGTGGAGAGTGAGAGCTCATAAAGCAGAGTTCCCCCAGGAGACCCAATCTCTAAAATAACAGCTGTTGGAAGTGTCCTGGGTAGGAGCCCCCAGCAACTGCTCTGAGCCTGGGCAGCTGGACCAGAGCTGCTTCTGGCTGCAGAGTTACAGCTACCATCAGGGAAATGTTAGAAAGTAAATGAGTGGCAGAGCTCAGCAGTGATGGACTCTCACTGCTTATTAAGAGCCCGGTGGGGTGGGTATTTTAGAGGGTGTGTGGACTCTGAGTATGAGAGAGAAGCCTGTGCTGAAAGCTCTTGACCTAAAGCTGTGTAAGCTTTGCGAAGGATTTGAGAAAATTCAGCTGTGATGCCAGTTTCTGCTTCAGCTTCTCTCTCCAGTTTGGATCTGACAGCTGTGAAGTAATGCCACATTACCAGATGTTCATATATTCATGGGGTAGCATTTTTAGAACAGGACAAAGACTGGAAAAGTCTCTGTGGATATTATTTGGAACCTATAAGCAAATTGCTTTACCTGCTTTTTGCGTGTATGCATTTTTTATGAATTATCTAGAAAGAGTTTAACTTGAGCAGAGTCCAATCCAAGAATCTCAAGGGAGCTCTGCAGAACTGTAATGGATAGCAGATTTCCCAGTGGATTAATTCGTATTGTCTGTAGAGGGAACCTGATTTATAAAGAATTAAAGCCACTCTGCTGAGGAACAGGAAGGGCACAGAAAGCAGTGAAATTAGTCAAAAGGGTTACTTGATGGGAGGGAGGTTTCTAGAGGTTTGTTTTGTGAAAGCTCTTGTTGTCAGTACCTATATCCTGTGCCTATCGCTAACCTGGAGGCTGCGAGGGTGGTGAGGACCCTGCAATGTGGGAAGGTCTCTCCTGGATACAGCCACAAAGAACAAAAGTAGCAAGTTCCTCTGAATTAACTGGGTTGACTTAGATCAACTGAGGAGGATTTAGACCTATTTCATAGCTGTTGATTGCTTTTCATGTTAAAAATCAAATGCATTGGAATGCATGAGTCTCTGCAAGGTTGTGGTGATAGTGGAAAGGACACTTTAGAAAAACATGCCTGAAATTGCCAAAAATTCTGAACCATGATGGAAAATTTTGGTATTGGACCCATGCCTCCTGGTTTTGTCCCTGGACAACATGTCGTACAAGGGATTATGCAGAGTTGTAGTAAACCTGGGCTGAAAGTCTTTCTTTAGCTGAGCATGTGCAGGTTCAACGTATACATCCTGTGTTACCCTACCTCCATCTCCATTATTTTGGTGTTGGAAGGTCTTGTCATGGCCCGTTAGATCTCCACAGCAGGATTTAAAGCTCAGCTTTGGGAGGAGCCCACTTGTTTGTTAACCTTGTTCCAGGTTTTGTTTGCTGGAACAATAAAACGCAGGAGAGCAGTTTGGCTGTGGGACCTGCCCCAGCCAAAGCTACAGCTCTGAGGCTGCTCTCACACAGGCAGTGAATTCTCCAAGTGCCACTTTATTAGCGTATTTCCTCTTTTACCACAGATCTAGATCAGCCTTTTTTTTTTTTTTTTAATCTGGATTCTCTGTGTGAAAATTAAATTCCTTGGTGGGATTTTTCCATGGCCTTTCTTCCCTGAAGCACCCAAGCCCAAGAAGTTCAGGCATGACAATTCCACCCCCTCCACCGCTTTGCCACTTTCCCCTAATCGCACTCAGCTTTCAATTATTTATACTGCTGGAAAATCGCACGGAGTTCACACCCCCAGCCCTGAAACACAATTCTGCTTTTGTGCAGGGAATACAATCGTTCACTTTCATTAAGTGTGCGGAGACTGAGATGAGAAGTGCCTGTTGTGTTCGCATCCCTTGGCTTGCGATGAGAGGAGCTGGTTGTTTTCGCAAACGTCCTAAATAGCCCTGCAAGGGTTATGGAGAGTTTATTTACATTATTGCATTTAAGTGCAAATAGAAAATTGCCTCGCCATAATGGAAAGGTTATGCAGGGCTCTGTCAGGGTTCTTTTCCCTGCCACCTCGCCCCTCCCAGCCTTCTGCTCCTGCAGGCTCAGATGTGGGAAGGCTGTGTCTGGAAGGAGCTGTAGGTCTTGGTCCTGTTACACCAGGCTTTGCTTACAGGACAAACAAAAGTATCAACTGGCATCTCTTCCACTGTGGATTGTGTGTAGTCCTGCCTTCCGTAGGAAAGGCTCCTGATCAGGCTCACCTCAGACTGATTTATGAGTGTTGGGTGCTATTTGCTTCTTCCCCGTAGCACTTGAACAACTGACCTTTTCTGCAGAAGCAGCCTATGGGCCGTGAATTTGGGAGTATGGTTTCTGCCTTATTCCTTCCCTGCGTGCCTGGAGTCTGGCGTGCTTCTCCTTTTCTGCAACCAGAGCAGTTTCATGGCTCGTGCGAACACAAGTATTCCCACTGCACAACTGTCTTTTGCAATTTCCCCTTTCCCTCCTTGAGGGGAAGCATCGATGAGTCTCCAGTGGAGTGGTCAGGGCAGCAGAACCCACAGGGAAGCCACGCTGCTGAGCAGATGATGGCAAGTCATGCAGAGAGCAAGAGTCCTCTTGCGCTGGGGGAACAGCTTTGTGTACCCTCCTTACTGGGTGCCCTGTTTGAACAACACCCCACCAAGCTTGGGACTTTGCTCTCTGCTTTTTGCTTTTCATTTAAAAGGAGAGAGCTGGTCTACAGGATCTGTGCAGGAAAGGACTTGAACTCTTACAGCACATCAGATCTTTTGGCACTGGCTGTGGTTTTCTGAAGCTGCCCTATTTAACTGTTGGGTTTGCATTTGCTCTTCCTTGCCTGTCCCCAGGAGAAGCACGGCAGGGTTGGTGGTCCCTTGGTAGGTGTGTGAGAGGAGATGTGTCCTGGGAGCATCCCATGGGTGTGTTTCTGACCCACAGCAATCCCAGGTCCAAAGCCCAAGGGCTTAATTCTGGGTAGGAGCTGCAGGTACGTAGCAGGTGGTCACACTCTTTGGGCCTGCAGCTGCAGCAGGGCTGGTGTGACCTGCAGGTGGGTCCCTAGTGCTGCAGGTGGGTCCCTAATGCTGCAGGTGGGTCCTTGCACATGGGACTCGTTTGAGCGCAGCTGGGACCCTGTGACAGTGCAAAGCCAGGGGAGCTGGGAGCTGCAGTCCAGTGAGAACATCCATGCTTTGGAGTGAGTTGCTGACAAATTCTTCATTGGCAGAAGCTGTGAACAAGCTCACAAAGGATTAAGCAGAGACTCAGAAAAGTGTCCCTGTGTGTTTAGGATAATTCCTGTAAATCTACAGTGCAAGCGGGACTCTGTACCAAAGCCATTCGTGAGGCATCAGTGTCAATGCAGAGATGTCTCTGATTCACCAGGTGCAGTCAAGGGCAGATGCTAATCAATTTAGCAGCATTTTTGCAAACTGAGTTAAGATTAGAGATGTGAGCCTGGGTCTGTGTACATGTGGGGTTTTTCTAAGGGTGTGTTAAGAAAACCAGTGGGACTTGCTGAGCTGCTACCTTCAGCCAGGTGTTTTGAGAGAAGAAGGACAAACCACGAAACTACTGTGTGAGGGAGAGAGAGGAAAATACCAAATGGGAAGGAATTAGAAAGCAAAGCAGAAAGCGACTAAATAAAATAATAACAGGGAGAAAAGTGTTTTGAAGGACTAAGATGAGTTTAATGATCAAAGTTCTGTCTTATAGGGAGCATATTTTACCTAGCTGGAGCAAAAATTATTTCACAGGCTTTTCTTTCTACGTGGCTGATCTTTGTTTTTGACAGCCCAGTGAGCTTTGGCCTCTCTGTGGTCTGGGGAGCTTTGAAATCCAAGTCAAGGCTTGTCCTGGTCACTGCAGTGATGTGCTGCTGCTGCCTGAGCAAAACTGGTGCGTGTGTCTTCCTGGAGAGAGATTATGCTCTGGGATGACGCACAGCAAACCCCAGTGTCCCCGGAACAACTCCAGGTTGTCTTGTAGTTTTTGGTGCATTGGTGACTGTTGGTACAGCTTTGCAAAAACCTGTGTAGTTGTCTGTGACACTTGTTGTTTGACCATGCTGGAGGTTGGAGGGTGTTAGTCTCGGATGCATCTCACTTGCACATCAGGTTAGGATTTAGCATTTGGTGTTTCAGGAGGTGGCAGAGATTCACTTGCCATTGGGATCTGGAAATTAGGCAGATGGAGCAGTAAAGGGTGGTGTGCTCCACAAAGGTGGTCCCTGGCTATCCTTAAGCAAAGGGAGAAGTTTACAAAAAGGATTTCCAAGGTGGTGGGAAGTCCTGCAAAGTTTTGGGCTCGTTCTGGATGTGGGACAGTCCTGGCTTACACAGCTGAGCGGGCGTGTGCTGCGGGCTGCAGGAGCTCTAGGGCTGTAGTTCCCTGTCTGATGCTGTTAAGAAACCTCGTGTCAAATCCTGTTCCACTCTTAGGTCAAAATATATTTCACTGACTTAGTGTGGGGATGTTTTTTGTGCAATTAGGAGACGAGAGTCTGAGATGTGGACTGAGGAGCGGGGAGCTGCTGGTGTGGCAGAGAGGTTATCTGGAAATACCCACCCATAAAATGGGGGCTCTAATCAGCCCTCCTGGAGAAAGTTTATTCATTAATGTTTGTAAAATGCTTTGAAGTTTTCAGCTGGGAGTCTTTTTAACAGAGCCAAATGTTAGTTGTGTTACAGTAGCTAAGCCAGACCTTAATGACCACATTCCCTCTCCTCCCCGCAAGCCCCCAGCCATTTCTAACAGAGTTTGGTGAAGAAGTGAAATGTCAGCAGAGTGACCAAATAGAAGTGAACTGCTCAGCAGAAATATAAACAGTGTTTTTCTTTCTTGGGGTTATGTCCTGATCCCATGGACTTTTGCTGCCAGGAGTGGAATTTGTAGAAGGGATGAGGAGTTTATTTCCAGGCTTGTATCGTGTTATCCCGGTTGGTAAATGGTTTAGGGTCCTCTTGTGTTAGTACTCACTGGTGCACTTTGGGTGATTGAAGTCATCCCAGCTTGTCTTGATGGGAAGTCACCATAGCAAGACTGGCATGCTGGGGTGGGATGGAGCCATGGCTGTCGATGGGGTGGATGATGACCAGGGGAAGGACTTCACTGGGACACAACCAGGAAGCCCCACAGCAGGATGCAAGGGAAGAGCTGGTTTGATGGGGTGCTCAGCTCTGGCTGCCTGTACGTGCCCCTTGTTCCATGCCTGCCTGTTTCCTACAGCATGGCCAGTTTCCTATCCATAGCAGAACATCGCGTGCTGTTTGATTCCTTCTGTCAGGAGGTGAGGCTTGCTGATGGTGTTGGTGGCAGCAAGAGCCATTTTCTTTCCCATGAAGGGAAGGGGGCAGGTTCAGTCCATGCTGAGCAGTGCCAGTGGACGGGGTCACAATGTGGAGGTGAGCGGGTAACCGGCTGTGCCACAAGTCGTGGTGTGAGAACACGTCCCAGAGCATGAGCTGCTGTTACAAAATTGATCTGTGGGCTTGCACCTATTTGCGCTGGGTGGCAACTAGGAACATCTCATTAGCGTGGCCTGATGTGTCACATGTTCAGACACGGCTGAAAACCTTCCTGGCCAGCTCTGACACCCCAACTTGTTGTGTATCCATTTCCTGGCCTCAGCCAAGGTTAGGCTGCCATGGCTCCTGTCTTGGGGACTGCATTGCTAATCACTGCCTGAAGATTTGAGTAGCCTACACATGTCTTTGTGTGGGGGAGGCTGCTCTGGCTTGGGGTGATGGGTCTCAACTGGGTGAGAAAGGAGATGTCTCCAGCCTAGGGGCAAAGCGTGCTACCATGCATGCACCCCATAGTGAGGGTGCTGGGAAGGGGGCTTGGCAAAACAGAGAGGAACCAGCATCTTCCCTAGAAACCTCACATTTCTAGTGATCCATCCTTCGAAAGCGCCTTCTGATCATGGAGCTCGCAGCCAAGGACCGACCCAGCCCTTGCCTCTAATCTCATCTTTCCTCTTCGGCTTCGGTCCCTGGAAAGATTCAGCTCTCCAAGAAGACATTCCAGGGGGATTTAATCACTGTGCTCGCTGCAGCCCTGCTGCGCTTGTGGTCTAAGCACCTGCTGTTTCATTTAATTAGCAACAAATGGGAGGCGTGGGTTGGGGGGAAGAGAGAGCAGCACCCTGGTGAAGTATTTGCTGTGATGTGATGTATTTTATTTTGGGTTCGGAATGGAGGCCATGAGGAACATTTTCCAGAGGGCTCCATAAACCACCTCCGTTCACAGGGTGATTATTTGAGGAGGGAGGGGAGTGTGGATTTAAATCGGTGCCGCTAATTTCTGCAAACAACCGCATTATTTTTAATTCATACTCCAGACTCCCTCCACCCATGGCTTGATGTTAGGAGCTGTGAATTTTCCACATCATAACAAAGTCCCTCTATAAAAGAGAGCCCTTTAAATATATTTTAAAAATTTGATTTCAGATACTCCAGGCTCTCAAATAAGTCAGTCTTCAGAATGGAAAACTAACTCTTTCCTTTTCTCGTGGTGACCTGTTAGTTTATTTGTATTTCAGTAGCACATAGCAGCTCTGAGGAGAGGTAGGTCTCTCTGGTGTTAGGGGCTGGAAAATGCATGAGAAGCCACAAGCCCTGATGAATACAAGTTGAAAGAAATAATCCCTTTGTTCCCCATTATTAGTTAAGCTTGGGAGTTCTCTGTTGAGGTAAAAGCCTTACACTGCTAGCAGCATTTTACTGGTGCAGGGAAGGGAGATGGAGACAACTGGGGTGAGACTTCAGGATGGAGCCGCTTGCGCTGGACGCTGGCTGTGCCCCTGCCCGGGGGAGCTCAGCAGCCAGAGCGTCGTGCAGGGGAGGCCACAGTCCCAACTGCTCCAGCCCATCGGCACTGGGGGGTGTTTTCCTCTGTGATGGCGGCAAGTTTAGCAGCGATCTTTTGTACTTCTACATCTGGTGCAAACTGTATTTCATAGGGTAAAAACACGTAAGGTGTATTTGCCCTTTGTCTTAGGATGTTTAAAGCATCACAAGGAAGAACACTTTGTGGTTTTTTTTTTTTCTTCCTCTGTTCTGATTAAAGCAGAAAAACTGGATTTTAGAGATTTGGGCTTTGGATTACTTATTCTGCAAGACTTTTCATCTTCCATGGGTTTTTGAAAGGATAAATTCGTTCATGGCCATCAGGTGCCCAGATGCAGCAGTGACTGGGGTCATGATGAAAACCCAGACTGATCGTTTTGTTGTCATGTGGAGTTTTAAATTCAGTCCCAGGTTTCGGGTTCTGGTCCAAGGACAGTAAAAGTTCACAGAAAATTCTCATCTTACGAGATTGTCATCATTTCGAACACCAGAAATACAGGCCTTCAGTATTAGAATAAAGTATTTCAGTTGTAAGGGGACCTACAATGATCATCTAGGCCAAGTGCCTGAGCATTTCACAGCTGATCAAAAGTTAAAGCACGTTGTTAAGGTCATTGCCCAAATGCCTCAAACACCGACAGGCTTGGGGCATTGACCACCTCTCTGGGAAGCCTGTTGTAGTGTTTGACCATCCTCTTGCTAAAGAATATAAGCCAGTTTGTAGTTATTCATTGCCTACACAATCCCAGTATGCTCACTGCTGTCAGTGGCACTGTAATAGCTCCTGGAGACTTCCCGTTCCGAAGGCAAATGTAAGAGGTTTCCCCTGGGAAGGGAATTTGGTTGTACCTGAAAATCCAGTGGCATTGTGGGGAAAAAAACATCACCTTTGCTTGAAGTGCCTGAGCATGGAAAAGTGGTCCTTCTACAACCTAGAAATCATTGATTTTGCAGAAATCGGCTCTTGCTTTTCTGAGCAGTTTCGTTGGTTTTTCATCTGATTGCAGGCACACAGGGCACCTGCACATGTCCTGGACCTGGTGGACTCCTGTCAGTCAGCATTACATGGAGAGTCAGCCCCAGGACTCCCAGCATTATCTCTTTCTCCTCTGAGCTTTCTCTTTCTCCCTGTTCCTATCTGTTGTTAGTAATAGCTTCTTTCTGTGTGGATCAAATTTGGAAGCAATACCTCGAGGGACACATTCAGGCTCAGGATATAAAGTTTGGAGTTCTTTTCCCACCTTTGACATTTGAGAGATGCTTTTAAGTAGATGAGATACGGTTACAGTGTCAGCCCATCTGTCATTTGAAACATCGATCTTTGAATCATATTCTTCTGCTCAGTTTTAACAGAAAGGCGAGTGAAGCTGTCTGCTGGTTTGGCTTGTTGCATGTCTTAATATAGCTAGGAAGGGAAATTTGTTTTCTTTTCAAGCTTCTGTTTTATTCGCACCATTTAATGCTGTTCTGTCCTACACCCAGGCAAGGGGACCACCTGCCCAAGCTGATCTTGCTGCTTGTAATGGAGAACAGCCCCTCTGCTTTCCCCTTTGCCTGCTGGTGCTTGCTGTCGAAATATGAGCATCTTCCTCCAGCTTCAAATCCTTCTCCGTGTTCATACTAATCTGCAAGGTTCAAAGCAAGGGTGAGATTTCAAAGCCTCCTTAACCACGTTAGATCTGCAGTGTGATGCTCAGACCGTGTTGAAAGCCTGTGTGCTGAAGCACATATAACCACATCTCAGCACCTGTTAGAGCAGGGAAAATTTCTTCTGAGTTCTGTTTCTGCTTTCCTTAAGCTGCTCTCAGGTTTTCCTCCATTCCTGTCCGGCACGACATTCTCCTGCATCTGACCTCATGGAGAGACGTGCACCAGCCGCAGATGAGGGGCTAGAAACAATCATCTGCACCTGGCCGAGCAAAATAGGTTATTTGTGTGTATGCGTGTGTGTCTGGTAGTGTAATTTATTTGTTCAGTTACTCGAGCCAAAGTTTCCCCCCAAAGGAAGCCATAATTAAGCGAGATAACTTTGCATCTGGGTTGCTGGCAAAGAGCAGTTTACTGTATTTGCGTTTGTGCTGGCCACAGGTGTGTAGCTGCTGCCCTTCCATGCCCTTTTCTATTCCTGTTTGCTAATGAAGGTAGGTTAGCAGTAGCTGGGAATGGGTGAGGTTGGTGTCTTTCTTTCTGATGGAAAACAGGCCATTCTGTGCTCCAGAATAGTGTATCTTACCCCAGCGGGGTACATACGTGGAATCTCATTTTCAAAGCTGCTTGTGTCCTGGTAGAAAGCAGTTGGTGCGTTGTTTCTCCTCCCACCTTCTCCTCACTTCACTTCTTTTTTGGGATGCTTTTTTTTTAAAAAAATGAAGTTTTGGGACTAAGTTCTACAGATGGCTGAAGAGGCGGTTCCCTAGAGAAGCTGTACTGTCATCCCTTACAGCTATAATGCTGAGACAGTAGAGACTGATCAAATAAATAACCCTATGGAGCACACAAGGATCAGATGGGCTCACAAAACCAGCAGCCAGGTCTAGATACCGCAGTGCCATCGGACAGCTTGGCTGCTGCTGGTAGGGGAATTACAGGGCCTGAACATGGCCAGAATCTCGTTGCCTGGATGCTTTCTGTGACAAAGCATTGCACAGCTTCTGCGGGGAGAGGTCTGTGAAATGTTAATTCCCTGCCCAAGCCAGGGGCTGCGGTGGAAGAGAACTGCACAGTACCTGCAGCTTGTTGGTTAGACTTCGACTTTCCAACACATCCTTAGGGATGTTTCTGCAGTCTAATGTCTCCTGATTGTGGATTTATGTGATGGGGAGGAGGACAAAACAGACAAGTGTAAATCCATAGGGATGATGAGGAATTAGCCCTGGATGCCTGCACAGTGCCCAGCAGAGTTACTGCAAGATGACTGTTAGGCTTGTCTGGCCTGTCTGTCTGCCCCATCCAGCTTCTAAAGCTGGTCACACGGCATGGAAAGGCAAGGAAATCTGCATCCTCGCTGGTCTTGTCTGTGTTGGACATCAGCCTGGCCACCAAAGCAACCCATAGGTCACCACCATCCCCTCAGAAATGCTTGGAAAGGAGCTGCTGGATGGGGTGAGTTGTGGCTGCCTATTCCCTGCAGCTTGCTCTCTCCAGGAGCCTTTCCTTGCATCACCCAAGTAGACCTGCATCATATAATTAATCTTTCACCTGACTGGATTGCATGTGTGGACAGACAGGCTGAAGAAGACTTGTGTTTTCGTTTTATGACAACATACATGCCCAGTAATGTACAAACAGCCCCTGGTCATGCACCTTTTCTTGTGTCACTGGAAGAGCATCTGCCAGAGGAGAGCATGCATACGTGCTCATTGGCAAGCCGAATGTGTATCCAGCTGCCTATGAAGCAGGGGGTGCTCAGGTGCAGCCCACGTGGCTCTGTGTGGCCACCTTTGACTTATAGCTCAAGAAGCCACTGTCCCCACAGTGATGGGAGAAACATCTCCTGCGTGGGTGCAACAGCTCTGGCTTTAGAGGCAGCGCTGTCCTGCCAGTTGCAGAGAGCAGCATACTGGATACCTGCTGCGCCTGGTCCTGCTGGCCACCGTCCCACCATCAGGTCTTGCAAAAGCCACCAGGCAGGGATAGAGGCTGGAAACCTCCTGATGGGAGGATGGAACGGGAAGGAGTCCCTCTCCTCCCTGATGCAGGCATCTGCCTCCGTGTGCAGTTTGTCTCTCATAAGTTGCAGCAGTTTTATCATCTGCAAATTTGGAAAAATCACAGCCCTGACAATGTGCCTGCACCACTTAAAAGCTACTGAGATTAAAAAAAGACCAAAAAGCCCCCCACTGTTGTCAAAGGCTTCCGTCAATGCTTTTAATACCCTGCGAAATATTACATGTGATTAGTTGGTATAATACACAGAATACCATCTGGTCTGCAAGAGGTGTGTCCAGGGCTGGATGATTATTATCTGAATGAAAATCCTGGAGTAACACATGAGCACGAGAGCGTAACACAGAGGCCCCGTAAACACTCACTATGCCCACCCTGCTCTGAGCCACGCACACGCAGCCGCCGTGGCCACCTTCCAAACCCATCTACTTTCCCAGGATTTGCTTTCATTCTTAATTAAATTAACAAAGCTTCTTGGGCAGACTTGTACTTACAAAAATAAGGTTTTAGTCCCAGCCTCCCTTCTCAGGGGGCTGGGTTGGATTTGTCCTGTGGAACATGTTGTCCCTCCTTCCACTGCAGTCTTGCGTCACGGTCTGGTCCATCCGCAAGGTCCTCTGGGACAGCTATGTGGGTCCCCTGGGATCCTTCTTCAGGGCATGGGCTTTAAAGATGCAGATGTTACCCAAATACCCGTCTTTTTTCAAAGAGAGAACAGTGTCCATGGTGCATGTTGGGGCAGCAACTGGAAGGAGCTGGCGTGGGTTTGAGGGCCCAGCTCAGGTGGCTGTGCTACTGACGGGAGATCTCTTTGAAACAGTCTTTCTGATAGCTGTGGACTTTGTCTTCCATGCCCAGAGACAAAGGTACAGAGAGAAGCCTGACCATGAGGTGCCATTGCAGTAGGCACTGGTAAGGACAGACTGTTGCAAGCCTAGGTTTGTTACTGTATTCCATCCCCCAAATCCTCCCCTTCCTCCATTGCAAGCCCAGGTGGGCAACCCCAGCTTTGAATCTGTCCTTCCCGTGCACCGGACACCTTTGCTGTCCCTACGTGCCAGATGAGCACGCTGGGCAGATGCCGGCACCCAGGGCTGGGCAGCACTGGGGCTGGGGACACAAAGGCTGGCGGCTGGCGCTGAACTGCTGGAAGCCGCCTGTCCTGCTGGCTGCTCGCTTGCCTCCCCCGAGGCCCAGAGCGAGGTATCTGTTACGCGTGCAGCTCCGCCTGCCTGCTCCTGCGGTGGGATTTGTTGTCTGTGCGCCTTTCTAAATCCCCCCCGAAGATGGGAGACACATGTGTTTGGAACCAGATATGCAGGCAAAACATCTTGGGGTTTGGAGATAGGGAGAGAGGGAGAAAAGAAGACAAAGGAATCTCCTCCCAGCATGGAGTTAAAACCTGTAGTTATGTTGTGCTTGGCACGGTTTCTTCATTGTACTGAGCTGGGCGGTCGGTCTCCCCGTCTCCCCAGAGCTACGAGCAGTGTCCTATGGAGATGAGTAGATACCATTTCAGATGGAGTTTCCGAAGTAAAATGTGCCATTGTGTTTGGAGCTATTGTTTCTGTTTTCAATATTGAAGTTACTCGTGGTTTCCCGGGGACAATATATCAAGCAGAGCTAACAGGCTGTAGAGAAGATGTAGATTATGAAAACAGAGGGATTAAGTTTCATATATTTGGAGCTGAAGTCTCATCTCTCTTGTAGTAGTGTAAGCAGAGGAGTAGTCTTGCAGGCTCACAGAACTCTACCAATTTAACTAAGGGTGTGTTTTTAAGCAGGTTTAGTTAAAATCGTGGTCACCACTGAATGAGTGGTGGAAGTTTCTCTAACGATGGATTCTGTGGGTGCACAATCAGGGACCATTCGATGTATAAATTGGTTTCAGAGCATTCCTGCACCAGGCTTAGTATCAGTTCGAACAGAATCAGTTTGCAAAGATGGGATCTGTATGGCTGGGTAGTCCCCACCTAAAACACCGATTAAATCAGCAGTTACATCGTTATGAGAAAGGAATGAGGAAGGGTAGAAGATGGTATTGTATGACAGATGTGATTCTCCAGCCTTTGATACCCCTTTTGCTTTGGGGGACTTCCTGGACCCAGGAGGAGTCATGCTGGCACACAAGAGGATGCTTAAATGAAGAACCAGCCCCCCTGCAAGATGCCATCCTAAATCTGTGATGATGTGGGGCCGGTCAGGAGTTTTGCTCCCTGGATAATCTGACAGCACTGGAAAAAACAGACTGGGGCAAAAACCAAACCAGCCTGCAAATTGTGCTAACCTTAATATTTGGTGCATGTTTTTGCGAACAGCAAGTGTGTAATTAATAGCAGCACTCTGCTAATGGCTCTGTGCTGCTTTTAGGATGCACCCTCCAGCGCCTTGCTTGCACCGCAGTGCGGTGCTCACCGCTGCTGCCAGGGGTTTCCTAAAAACTCGAGGGTTTGAAGCCCTGCAGCCTCCCACCAACCCGCCCAGCCTTTGCGCTGGGCTGAGCTGCTCCTGCCTGCACAAATGGTCTCTCCTGGGCAAGATTTAGGCACTTGCAATTTTTACACTGTGAGACCTTTGGAGTGGTTCAATAAGGTTAATGCACCCATAAACTCAAAAAGCTCAGTGGGGCTATGCTGTATTTCAACTGTTGGCTTGAAAGGGTTGAAGTTTAAAGAAGGATGGAAGGTAAATATTTTCTAAAGTTCCCAGGTGATGGAGGAAGCGGTGATTAATGGAAGTGACCTTGGTGCTTTGCTCCATTTCAGTGAAGCTCTTAGGGTTGCCATCATATTTAAAAATGGGGCCTTTGCTCTGATAGTGCTCTTAGATGTAGTTCTGTTGCTGTCTGGAGGCCAGTGTTACAGGGAGCTTGGTCCTGATCCCCTTAATGTCCAAAAGCAATTGCCACTATTACTGCAGTGTCTGTCACTGGAGCACGTTGGTCTCTTGCTGCTTGCGTGCAGTTTGAAGGAACACTTAAGGCCTGTGATTTTTGTAAGGAAAGCTGCAGGAGGTAAGGAAAGGTATTCTTCTGTTGAGGTCAGCTCTTTTCCCCAGCCAGGGTTTTCACTGTGACCTGCAGCAAGGCGTTTAGGACGTGCCCATTTTGTACAGCCTGAGCACCTGGGCTGGCTCTGGATGTGCCAGCTCCAGAAAAAAGGCAAAATGCTTGCACCCCATCATGAAATTATGAGCTTTCCTCAGAAGATAGTTGACCTAAGGGGACATGACATCACTGTAGATCAGACATCTCTTCACGACCGTGCTGTACCACATAACTGCAGCTTTCATTTCTAAAGCAGGCATTATGGTATGGCCATGCCTCCCAGGGATGCTGTCAGGCCAAATCCGCTGTAGATACCAGAGCAACAAGGGATGTATAATCGCCATGGGTAGATGGAAAAGTATGAAGTAGCCTTTGTCCAAGCATCTTCCAGTGTGGTTAAGTTGGATGAGGCCAGTCTAATTTAGCACTGGGGGAAGAAAATGCTTCTGGCAGGAGACATCAATAGCTGCTCTGTGAAAGGACAGTGTGGGCTTTCTGAGAAGCTCTTCAAAGATGCACCAAGTGCCTCTGTCATCCCAAACCAGCACCTCTGAATGTTTTGCCAGTCTGTGTTAGCCACAAACGCTGGGCTCATTCTGTGGAGCCTTTAGAGGAAGCTGCATTTCTGTATGAAAAATACTAAATGTCTCGGCTGGGAAACAGCATTCCCTCTTTTGATGGATCATGTTGGGGAAAGACCCCTGGTCTTTGCTCCCCCCCTTCTCCTCTTGTGGCTGTTTTAGTTGGATATTGAGAGGTTTGTAAGATTTCCAAGATTTCTGGTGGAAATTTTCAGACCTGAGAGAGGCATTTTCCCTTTGGGGATTACACCATGCTGTAAATGTCTGTTCACTTTATTTTATATGCCTTTTCCTGCTTTTGTTTGACTTTCTCACGGATTGCACTGTATTTAATTCGGAACATATCCTATAATGCTGTAATTGTCAGGCATGTCAGCCTGTTATCTGGAAGGTTTTTGCTTTAATTTTTTTTTCTTTCAAAATAAAAGGAAAGCCAGTTGCTGCTGCTTTTCAGGGATTGAATTAGTGTACTTCTCTTACATGCTGTGGCATCATGTAACACCAGGAGAGAGCCGGTGTCACTGGCTGCCTGATATAATTAATCCTGCTGCACTGTGGAACTGGTTACTACTTTAGGAAGAGATGGAGTTTCACCTCCTTGTGCTGCATAAGATGTCAGTTATACATGTAAATGGCCAACAGATGGTCTGTGCTGTGCTCGGTCTGTTCCATGCCCTCACCCAAAGATCTCCAAGTCTTTTGCAAACTCTTGCTAGTTGATAGTGTGCTCAAGAACAGCTCTGGTTTGGCTGATTTTGGAGGGGTGGGAGTTAGACCTCCTGCTGCCTTGTGTCTGTGCAAGAAAACTGATTTCTTGTTCCCGTGAGAAGGTGAGCAGAGGAAGAATAACAAGAAACTCGATGCAACCCACATCCAGGGGAATCCTCCAACAGCTGTATCCTGCTGAGGGATCTGTCCCAAGGGCAGTGGTTTTATTCCTCATCATGCATGAGCTTCTGTCATTGATCTCAGCAGCTACAGTCCTGGGCTGAAGGCAATCAGGTCCTTCCACTTACGTCAATGGACATTGTGCTGATTAACCTTAGCAGAAAATCTGTCCTGAAATCAAACCATTGAGGCAGTGATCTTCTCTGAACAGGCGTATAGAAGGTAAACCTGTAGAGACAGGCTCACTTGTTCTCTACTCTCTTGCTTTTTCTCACCTGCTGGCATTTAAATGCTGATATACGTTACCTAATAGCATGACATCCATTTGCTGGAAAAGGTGGCTAACCATCTTTCTTTAGTGAAAGACCCTCTTGGATGCTCCGGTTAACCAGGATTTGGAATATGCTACAGATGGACAAGCCCACAAATGGGAGAATAAGCATATCTGAAAACCACAGATAATACTTTTCCACTTGCTGCTGTCCTGCTGATTTTAGAAGAGTACAGTTTCTCTGTATTCAGTCTCTGATTCCTGCTCTGCAATATAAGACTCAGAGCATTTGATGGCTCTTAATTAAATCTTATACCACCTTCCTGAGATTTGTCCCTCATTTTGCAGATGCAAAAGTGGATCAGAGAGGTTGATCCATGGGAAGACTCTGGCAGGTGACAGAATTCAGCCCAATTCTGGCCCTTCCCTTTCTTGCAGATCACACCATTAATAGCTCAAAAAGTATCTGATGATGCTGTAACCATCGATCGTGTCAGTGAGCAGCACAGCTGGTTTTCAGCTTCAGAATGAAAGGAAATTGCTGCTGCTCCTCAGGGTTTTAATTAGCAACCCTTTCTATTCTGGTATGTTACCTCCTCTTCTCGTATAAGCTTTCCTTATCTACATCAGGGACTTTCAACCTTTTCTGATTTGCAGATGCACTGAAGCCCTCCTGCTGAGGGTATGAGTTCCGTCATCACCAGTTTCAGATCCCCAGTAGCACCTTTGCTTTTCTTCCAGTTTCTTTGGCAGCACTTTCTTAGAAGTGTGCATGCAACCCCCTACGTGTACAGATGCCTCCTCTCCTCCACCTCTCAGCTGGCTGCAGCCCCTTTTTCCTCCTCGGCACTCTGAGCCCAGGTCAGCCTCGTGAGGAGGAATCACCAAGAGCTGGGATTGCTGTGTGCCTGGTGCCCAGCTCTCCTCCTGTTCTTTGCCTTTCAAGTCCAGCAGTGGCTAAATTAAAGTCATTATCAGCTTACCTAATTTTAATGAAAAATTCATCTTCTAATGGGCACTGGAAAATTGGAAAGCTAATATGTCTGTTGGCATTCAGTGGATGAAGAGCCTTGGGATGACTTGATTGACTGAGAGTGAGGTGGCAAATTTGCTGGGGTTTCTGGGGGCACCTTGCCAGAAATCTGCTGCTCTTGGTCATGGTTTGATTTTCAAATGTTATTTCTCTGGGACAAAAGTAAATTAGACACTGCAGAAAGGGAGTGAGGCCCCATCTCTCTGTGCGAAAGGTTGGAGTCCTCTGCCCGTTTGTTGTTTTGCTTTCCAAAGTGAGGGGTTTGGATGAAAGTTGTCCTCAGGGTCTTTGTGTGTGAAAATAAATCTCCCGTGATTGCGGTGCTGACCTCCTGCAGGGCTTTGATTTTATCCGTGCACATGGCAAATCTACATCCACTTGAAAAGGAACCGGCCAGATACGCATGCTGATAAGAGATTATGTGGGTGTCCTAATTTGTTCAATTTAAGAGATGTGGAGAACTTCACTCTTCTGACTGGGGGAGAATTAAAATTGCTGCAGGAAAGGAAGGGGAGGAAACTCCAGTTGGAGTCTGCAGTGTAAGGCATAGGTGGAGGTCGGGTAACTGTCTCAGTTTTCAGGGAGTTAGATTTAGTTACAAACTTCCAAAACCTCGAGACCGAATCAGTAACGTGTTTCCCACTGGCAAATTCCACAGTATCAGGCCATTGAACAGTTCATACAGTTCATAGCCCCCAGCGTTGGTTGGCTTACAGCAGAGTGAAAGCCTCTCTTGCAAAAGAGAAGCCACCCCTTAGTGTCAGGTGCTGTAAGTCATTATATCAAAACCCAGAAAGAAATATTGTTTTATGGAAATCTAACAAAGATAAGTAAAATGTAGTAAGTAAATAATTATCAGGAAGTTGCTTGGCTTCTTGTCCTCAGAGATGCTACTTGTAGCATCTCAAGGGGCACCTGTTTTTCTTTGTTAGATTTTTGATCAGGTGGCACTATCGCAAGGCAGACAGGGGCTGAATCTTTTCACAGCAGAACTGACATGAAGTGACTGCAAATACCATCAGCTGGTGACTGCTGAACCCAAACGGTCCTTGTGTGCAGGAACGTCTTTTTTCGTGGCGTATTTGCATTCTTAGGTAAAGGTGGTCTGAAGGAGGAGAGGTGAGAAGGAGGTAACAGCTTGGCTATGGGATAGCATGTTTACGTGTGTGAGATAGCATCTAGAGCTCTTTACATTGATATCAAAAGCATGGAGACACTATGTTATTTGCCTTTCAGTTTCTGGACCTTTAAGGGTGAATTTGGGTCATGTTTGCAAATTTATGCTTTACACCATAAAAGCTAGTTTTAATTTGGTTGGTTTTTTTACAGCAAATGTTAATTCTCTATTTATCACCTCCAGGAGCTGGGACTTCAACAAAAAGGCCAGTTATTATGAGAGTTGATACCACTGATATCTTCCTTTTCCATTCTTGCAAGTCAATTGATTGCATGGTTATGTGCGAGTAGTAAGGACAGGAGTGGGCCTGTGCTCTGAGCCTGCTTTCTTTTCAATGGGCAGTAACTCATATGAATAGTTACCTTGATTTTTAACAGGATTAATTGCATGATCATTTGCTGACCACTGTAAGAAAGTCATAATCTGGACCACAAGGTTCATAGCAGATCTTCTAAAAGACTTTAGCGCGAAAGCAAGAAGGAAGCTGTTCAGAGCAGAAGGCAGGACAGCATAGAAAAGCTGTTGGCAAACCCATTTTGGAATCACAAAGCCTGGGTAGGTGGTTTTGGTGGTGAGCTATTTGTGGATGTGCATCTGTTGTGCCAGAAGCAGGAGTGGATGTGTTTGTTCAGCCTGGCTCTAGACCTGCTGCCCAAATGGGTGGGAAGTTCACTTCCCAGTTTCCATATACCCTCCCTGTTTCCAAGCAGATCCCCCACCCTGTGACACAGTGGCATGGTAAAGGATTTCTTTCTGTTCATGACACGAGTCATATAATTGGAGGCTCCCCCATGGTAGGATTCACATGCTAACGCTTGTAAGCAGATGAACTGAGTATGAGCTCCCTCAAGTTTGCCAAAATGCATTGCCTGCTTGTGTTTTCTTGCCTGCCCAAAGCCAGCTACAGCCCTAACTCCATCCTTCGGGACTGCACATCCAGATGTTCTTTCTTCCCCTTCATGCTGGGATGGTTTTACTCTCATTCAGCAAATCTTGTCCCTAAGTTAAATGTCATTCATCAAGGATGTGAGCAACAACTTGCGGAGACTGCGCATGTCTGAGCAGAATAACATAGAGCATTAAGTGAAGGATTTTTTTCATCAGTCATATGTATATTTGCAATAATAATAATTTGCTTTCATGGAAAAACATTTATTAGAGACTAAAGAGTTTTCAACTTTCAGATGCTCTGCAGACATCTAATTAAGTGAACTGAAAATCTGTTTATTGGTCTTTGGCTGTTAATAATCCATGTGGGGAAAGTGCTGTGACTACCAGGAGGAGTATCTGTCGTTCAGCCGTCAGCTCTCTCCGTTGCCCGGCTGCTCCGTTTATTTCCATGGTTAGTGTCTCTCCTCTTATCAGAGTTGGGCTGAGTGGGGCTGCTAGGCACTGACTCAGGATCCCTCATCACCTCTGGGAGTTCTGGGATGTTTCATTCAGGCCCATTGCTGGAGGTTTTTTTTCCCTTTCATACATCTCTTCCTCGTCTTCTGCTTCTCATCCTTCTCAGTGGGTGGGAGGGTACAGAATCCTGCCTTTCTGCAATTTTAGATATAGCTTGCACTGGCTTATAATGACAGAACTTGGTGCAGGGAAGTGCTGAGGAAGGCTCTGTGCTTCTGCTACTCTTTGTTTCTCTTCATAACCTGAAGGGTTTCCTGCACCTCAGAGCTGAAAGGCAGTCATTACCTTCCAGTCTGTGTTGCAGGTTCTCTGCATGGTTAGTACCTTGTTGGGCTGGGACTGCTTTTTTAGGCATTAATGAGAACAGCCGGGCATAGAGGCAGGGGCATAATTGCTGGGCTGCAGTTAAGACCTTTCTCAGATCCTTTTTAGGTCTGTTGGGTGTCCCATGTCACGCCTGAGATTCAGCCAGTAGTGTTCTCCTGCACAACTGCCCAGCACCAGCCCGCCTCTCTCGCTGGGCCAGCACAAATGCCAGACCCAACTCGCTGGTCCAGGGACCGATCCACAAGCCAGTGGCAAGTGTTGTCTTGGGCTCAGGGGCTTGGAGAGGGACTGTCACACTCCTTCATGGTTGCCCAACCTTGTATGGCCTTTTAGAGGAGCAGCAACTTCACTCCTTGTCTTCAGTTTCACACAAACGCGTGCAGGTTGCCCATTGGGATGTTGTCTCGTATATTGATGAAGAAGAGAAATCTTTAGTGCTTCCTGAGGACTTTGCACTGGGACAGGCTGTGTCCCCATGAATTGCTTCGGTGACCTCCTGAGCGCCTCTGCCTCCCTCCAGCTCCTGCCATCCAGACCCTCTCAGCAGAAACAAGATCTGAGGTGGAAAGTGTAGTCTAAGAGAGTTTAGCCAAACTCTTCCAGCTGCAGTTTATTGTATCTATTTTGCTGATATCCACCCTTTAGATAAATAGAGCTAAGTTATACACGTTGTGTCTCTCTTGATGTGGTTAAAAAGGCTTGTATTAGCCAAGCTAATCTAACTCCAAGAATAACCATGGGAATTTGACTGTGTCTGTTCCAGCTCGAATCAGTCACCGTGTAGTAAAGTGAGAATCGCCTTCCTGGCTAAAAGTGTAGCAACAGGGAAACTTCAAGTCAGTCAGTAGGGATTCCCTCCCCCTCTTCTTTTTTTCTTTGAACAAAACTCCTGCCCATGCCTGACCTCAGACACCCAGAGCTCTACCTACAAGAAAACAAAATTTCCCATTTTCATTAAAAACTACGTCTCTGTCGGCAGAAAAGTGAGTTAGCTAACAATCCGCAAAGCTATGGTCTATTTATTTACCAGGCTGGCTCCCTGATGGGAAAACATGTGGGATCTTTTAAATTTTTCTCCTGCACAGATGTTCCTCTACTCCCAAGTTTCCTCTTGATCTTTGGTTTGCTGTACCCATATGGTGAAAATGCTGGAGATGTGTGCGGTGGAAGAGGAGAAGGATTATGTGTGCTTAAAACAAAAACAGTAGAAAAAAATAATTCTGACTGTTTTTTCCCCATGTTAGCAAAAAAAAATATTTTTTAAAGGAAATCTGTCGAGGTAGCAAAAATGCTGTTAACTCACACACCCCCACTGTTGGACACACAGCACTGCTGAAGTTAAATGCTGATTGACAAGCCCTCCCCATGCAGCTTTTGCTGCCACTTTAGGTATTTGTATTGAGCTGTAGATGCAGTTCAGGTGAGGAGACAGGGGTTCTGCAAGGTCAAGTAACAGCACCGCTTGCTTTCCTTCCCTACCGTCCTCAGAGGCCGTTGGGCTGCTGGGTTGAAAGATGTCTCTCCTAGTCTGTTGGAAATGGGTCACTTGGCTAGCAGAAGCTTTAGTGTTTCCCTAGCCCAGGGAGACAGGCCTTTTGTGTAGGATCAGCAGGGGCATAGAGCATTGCAATGTACATCTGAAACATGGGAGAAGATTAAATAGAGTATGAAGGTTTGGGTATTTATCTTGGTAACACCATGGGCTGTATGACAGCAGAGGGTACAGAGGGGGAATGGGAGAGGCGAGGGGGTCTGGCAGTTTTGAGGGCTTGGGCAGGCCCATGAAGGTGCCACTGGAACAGGTGCCTCCTTCTCTTCTGCTGAGATTGCGTGTAGCCTTTCAGCTGGTGTTCAGCCTCAGTGGCACTGGTCCATCCAGGCTTATCACCCAAAAAGGAATTCTAGGGCTTATTTAGGAGCATTGTGTCAGTGTCCTGCTTTTTTAGGCTTGCTTCCTTAGAAAGTCACTGGTGGCCAACAGTCTGTTCCACCGTGCAAGTTGGCCATAGCCATGAACACTCCTTTGAGCTCCTCAGGTTGAAGGCTGGTTGCAGCTCTGCAGTACTATGGGATCCTGAGCCTGGGGTATGTTAGAAATAGGTGGTTGTGGTGGGCAGGGTTTAGGAGCTGGTGGGACAAGATTGTAGCTGATGTGTGTGAAATTTTGGTGTTTTTTAACTGCATGCCCAAGACTACTCGTCATGAGCTGAGGGCACATGCACTGTGAGCTGTGCCTTCTGTCCATCTGTCTGGGATGCTCTGATCTCCTGGGGCTCCCTCCCTGCTCCCCGTTCTCTGATGCTGTCCCCCATGTAGGGACAGCAGTGGAAGATATTCCCCCAAGCCCGTTTCTCCCTGGGAAAGCAAGAGTACTCTTACTGGCCCACAGCAGTGGGCAGTGTCTTGCCAGCAAAAAGGCAGAGTGGGAGTTTTATTAAATAACCTTTAATCTGGTTGCTTGAACAGCATTTTTAGCCAGGTGGGTGGTCTGTTGCAAGAACAGGTAAAAACTGTATTTCCACCAATGCGGACAGGCTGTGGATTAGAGACAAGCGTGTGTTTTATAACGAAGGATGAGAACCTAATTTTAGAACAGCAGCAAGGCTGGGCTCGTGTGTCTGCCTGGGCCCTGTCCCAGCTCCTCTGTGATGCCAGAAATTTGCCCTTCCTTTCTGGGAGTGAACTGTATCGTACCTTTTTATGTACAGACTCCACTGCAATGAGGCAGAAAGATTTCTGCAGTTGCTTTGCTTTGCTAATCCTCTTTTAAACCACACACAGACCAAGTGATCCTCTTGTCCTTACACTGCCAGCCCATGTTTTTCCCCTAAGGTGTTTGTTCTGTTTCCTTTGCAGATGCAGCTTCTGGACAAGTTCCCTATTGAAGGAGGACAGAAAGACCCCAAGCAAAGAATCATCCCTTTTCTACCAGGTAATGATGTGGGGAAAGCCCTAAGATGAGTGAGAGCAGTTGGGAACTGCAGTTCTCCAGCCACCCTTTCTAGTACTTTTTGCCACCAGTCGTATACAAATGCCTTTTCCCTGGGATCTCGTACGTGCAGCCATGTGATACCAGAGCTCCACCTCCTACTAAAATAACTGACATGGTGTTTAGTGCTCCCAGGAGATCTTGCATCAGCTGTTCAGGTTCACTCATGCCCTGCCACACAAAGGGATTTGATGGCTTCTGGGGGGCTCTGCCTGTGGGTACAACCAGACACCTTGAGCTTGGGCCACCAATTGGGAGGCCTCTGGAGACCAGGGACACCATCTTCGCTGTTTGTGGATGCTGTGGCTCTGCAGACACTGTTACTGTACAATAAAGAATGAATAATTAGGGTTGCCACCAAGATGTGAAGGAAACTGCAAAAAGGTTGAATGCAAACAGGGATTTCTGCAATGCTGGCGAAAAAGATAAGTAAATATGTCTTTGGACTGAGCCACTATCCCTCTGACAGCTTTCAGAACAGGGCTGGACATAATGGATATTGTCTCCTCAGGGTAACAGCGCACACTTCCACACAGCTTCTTCCAGCAGTGACTGCAGGGATGGCACAGGGGAGATGAGCCAGACCGCAGCACGCTCTTGGAAACGCACACTCGGGCCAGCTCCCTATTGTCTGACTGCACGATTCTGGCTGTTGGTTTAAAGTTTGGCTCGCTGCACTGCCTGCTAGGATAAATGGAGTATTTTCAGCCTGTTCTGTCTTTAACTATGAAAAGGAGAACCCAGCTCTTTCCTAAAGGTTTGTAAAGAGAAGCTGGGATAGGAGGGCTTTGTCCTCTCCGGGAGCGTGCTGTGGTCCCTGACACTGTTTGCAGGCAGAGCAGCTGTTCCAGATGTGTGGTGAGCAGAGCTCCGGGGCTAGTGAGGAAGCTGGGACTTGGAAACCAGCAGCACAAATATGTGACGCAAGTATCGGAACCACAGTAGAGCAGTACGGCAGCTTGGCAGCCTCCATGGGCCTTCTGGAAAACAACCCCAGGCTGGGGGTTTGCTCTCTACAGTGCTCTGTGCCTCATCCAGACCCTCTGCAGCCAGGGGGAGGTGGTGTTCCCTCCATTTCCAGCCTGGGATGAGGAGTCCAAGCGTGGGCTCTCTCTCTCTAGCTGCACTGCCAACAAACTCATAGACAAGTCACTTTGTGAAACCTCTGTACGATGAGGATGGGTACTGCTGGCCTGCATTTCTTGCTGGAAAGCATTTTGAGATCTGTAAAAAACACTGTACGGGAGCGCAAGTGGCTTTAGGTGAGGTGCCGAAGGCAAATCTCTGTCTGCAGGTAGCAGTTGTCCTTCCTGTATTGACCAACACTGGCCCATTTCTTTTACTTTGTCCTAGAAAAACATTTGCTGAACGCAGGTGACTGATGCTCCATCTGTGCAGTTCTTAGTGATGGATGTTCTGATACATGGGTGGGTGATATTTGCGGAGATCCCATATGTCCATTACAACACTTCCCACCCTCCAAGAACGTGAGAGATGGTACTGCTGCATGTCTTTGAGGGCGAGAGTTATATCTGGAAAACATTTGGGTTGACTTAATGTCCTAAAGAGAGGAGCTGCCAGAATAGAGTAGACCTCAGCTGTATTTAATTTAAAATTTCTGTGATATATGTTCTACTTTTGATATCGAATCTCTGCCTCTTTCTTGTTGAACTGCTGAAGAGCCCTTGCTGCTTTACCCGGGAACAAGGTGACTCAGCTAAATGTCAAACAGTGTCAAACTGTTAAATAAACTAGCTGCTGTAATTAGAATACGCATGGCATTTCTGCAGCTGGAGACATGGATTACTGAAACGAATACCTAGCTGTAAACTGTCCCAATTAAAAAACAGCAGGGCAGATGTTTGTACTTAAATCCTACTTTTATGAAGATGTTATGATCTTGCTTGCTTGTTATGGGCCAGATTGAGCCAAGCTGGAGTGACTCTGTGTGCTGGGTTCTGAGTGCCCGGGGTTTGCCTGTGCTGCTCGCAGGCTTGAGCGACTTCCCCCATCATGTCTGGGTTAGAAAGTCAGTGCATGCCAGCCCGTGACTCCCGCTTGTCAGCGATGAGGTGGTGCGCTCCTGAAACGAAAGCCTGGGAATTGAGAAGTCACCTCTGCAGGTCACTTTACCATGGCAGAGGGTGCGTACAGGGCTGGCCGGCAGGTCACCCGCAGCGTGGTGGAGCCGCGGCAGCATGGCACAGCCACTGCTCCGTGGGCAGAGGTGGAGTGTGGTGGTACCTGAACCTCCTGCTGCAGCAAAGGGCTGGAAAGGAAGAACTGAGGGATGGCCACAGCTGCTCAGACTAAAGGGCCACCCAGCCCCGGTGGTCGCCTTTTGTGGGTCCCGAAGGAGAAGTGCAGTCTCTCCCTTCCTACATCAGTTTGTGCTGTGGCCAGAGCAGTTTTTTAGTTGGTGGTATGACATTTTTGTTTGGAAGAAGGTTGTGGAAGAATTAGAATAAAATTTGCTGCCGAACCCCTTTTGAGACCAAATACAGTTTGTCAGTGTGACAAGACAGAGGTGAAAAGCACTGTTGGGTTGTACCAGTGGGACTGTTGATTGAGCCCATTTGCAGTGCCCTGATTTCTCCATCACCTCTACTGCTCCATATCTGAAGAACGATCTTTGGACTGCGGACCAAAAGCTTTGCTCCCTCCCTATAAGATACTTTTGTATCTGCATCGGGGATTTGGGCACACTTGAGGTAGTTAACGAAGGAACTTCAGCTAGAAGGAGAAGACTGGTCTGTTGAGCTTCTGGTGAAAATAGTGGCAAATACAAATGGCAGAGACAGGGCTATACAACCCTGGGATTAACAGTTTTGCAGTGGTTGACTCGAGGCTCCGAGGCTTGCACTGGTTTTCGTTTCTCTTGGCACTAAGTGGAAGAGCCATCTGGAGACAAAGCTGAAGTTGGAGGGATGTAATCTCCTGCAGCTCTACAATGTCTTCCAAAGTGTGGCCTTGGGGAAGATGCACTGCACAGCGTGAAATCATCCCCTCACCCTGGCTACGGGGCTGCACGTCCCTACCCTGGAGAGAGGCTTGGGCTTTCCACGGCATGAAGGGCTGGGCACTGGTGATGGCAACCCCTTGCACTTTCTGCCTAGGTTCCAGCTTGGTCCCTGCCTAGACTTCGGACCAGTTTTGAGCACCACTGAAAAAAATTGAAGTTTTTGCATAAGCTGTGCTGAAAGAAGATCCTCACAGGGTGTCTGTTCTACAGCTTCTGTGCTGCCTAGAGAGGGAGACATCCTGCTCCAGGAGACTGCTTTATGTGCCTGATTTTCTTTACCCCTGGGAGTGAGGGAACACAGGGGGGTCAGCACAGTCTGCCATTCCAGCTGGGTCAGGCAGCTGCAGAAGCAACAGCCCAGCCTGACTCCAGTCCCTGATTCCAGCGCTTGGGAGCCTCTGCCAGAGAAGCACCTTCTCTTTTCCTTTCTTTCACACTCAGATTTTCCTCCTCCTTGTTTAGGCTGAGGAAAGAGGTAACCAGCATTTTGGGGGGGTGTGTGGTATGCTGCCAATGGACTTTGGTGGCTGCATCCCAGGGCACCAGGAGGGATGCTGGCATGGTGGTCTAGGTGTCACTAGCTGTTGTCTGGCCGCACCATGCCCCAATGACCTGCTTTCTCTCCAAGAAGGGAAATGCCACAGCATCATCTCAAAGAGGTCTCTGGGGCTTTCTCTTTCCTCGTGCCCAGGGCAGCAGAAAGGCAGAAAGATCCCTGCAGTTAGTGCAGATTTGGCCCCTTTTTTTTTTTTGCTTCCAAGCTGCGGTGTGTGGATTGTGCCAGCAATGGCAGTGGGGAGCGGGGTGAGTTGCTCCATGCTGGAAGGGTTTTGCCCAAACTGCTTAATCCCTGGGCGAGGCTTCTGGTTCCCCGGAGGAGCCCCAGCCTCTCCCCCTTGAGGTTTGCGGGGGGCTGTTCCCTGAGCAAAACAAGAGCCAGGGGCATGAGCCTGGCCCTGCGCATGAGTCAGGAGGCTGCGGAAGGGAGAGGTGCAGTGCTGAGGGCGCGAGAGACATCTCAGCACCGCCCAGATACCTGGGGCTGGCAAGGGGTGCCGGCAGGCGGGGAGCGCCCGTATCAGGCGGGAGCCTCCCCATTTTGCACAATGCAGGAGGACGGAGAATAACCTCTCGCCAACGCTGGCCGGCACCTTCCTCGCCTTCGTTTCTGCTGCTTGTGAGCTGCAGAGGGGAAGGAGATCTCCTGCCGATGAACTGCATCCCAGGTGGATATGTCTGCTTTTCAGTTTCGGTTTGGTGTGCTGGTCTGTTTGGTTTTTTTTTCCCTTTCCAATGCTGTCTTTTGGGGAAGAGGAAGCTGAGGAGAAAGGCTTGAGCAGGTTTGCAACAACAGGATTTCATCCGTGGTGATGAGAGCAGCTGTTTTCCCCTCTCGGTTTTGTATATGCCAGCTTTGCTCCTTTTGTTTTGCTCCGGGCTGCAGGAGAAACAGCGTTTTGTTCGGAGGTCTTAGGTGGTTATTCTTGCACTGAAGCAGAGATGATGGGCTCATCTGAAGAGCTGGCACTGCGGTGACCTTCAGATCCAGTGCTTCATGTTCCACCTGTGTAAATCAAGACCAGGATCAGCAAAATGAGGATGTGGCCATGTGTGATTTTGTCGAAGGTGCTGCATTTCCATGGTGGTCAGTGCATGCAAGGTGCTTTCAACATTTGTTCTGCCCACCTCATGAGGCAGAGGGCACGGTGACTGCAGGGAACACGCAGGCCAAGGAGGACCCTTAGAAATTTCAGGGATATTCTTATTGTAGGCTATTTTCTCTTTTGGAGGAGTTTTTCTAGCTAGGCATTTAAAAGGAAATAAACTCCCTGTCCTAATTCTTAGCTGGATTTTATGTGCAAAAATTGATTTAATTTCAGACTTCTTTTCCATTTTTGATTGTCCTTTCCTGCAGTGCTCTGAGCCAGGGCAACAAAGTGTTAGTAAGTGATTTTAAATTTTTTTGGAGTAATTTTGAATTCCTGGACTACACAGAAATACATGGTGTTGCAGCAGTTCCGAGCCAATCCAAAAGTAGCTTAAAGGTTAAAAAAAAAAAAAGAGTAAAGGAGATATCAGATGAATTTGTCTTCATCTTAGACCCAGTCAGATCTTTTTAGATGAAAATAAGAATTAAGTTATCCTAAATAGCATTCCTTTAATATGCAGGGGTAGTCTTGCAGGCATGATAGTCACACACACAGACACACAGAGTGTCAGATGTCTGGTTTGCTGAGCCTTGCCTGTGTGACACAAATAACCGGGATATTCAGCTGTGCTTTCCTGAATTTGATGCAGCAAACTTTCTCAGATGGAGAAGGAGGGGCTCTGCCCCCCATCCCCTTCCACTCACCTGCTGTAAATGAGTATCGCAGTTCCCTGTCCCCACCTCAGAGGAGCTGCCAGGGAGTGGGGAGCTGACCCATGGCACTGTGGCATGAGATGCTGGAGGCTTGAACAGCTATAGAGTTTTTTGGGGGCCACTCCATAATGCAATATAATTTCCTTTTAATATACGTATTTTCGGTTTTCCTGCCTGTTCTTTGAAAGGGGAGAGTGCCTCCAGGTTTAAAATGTACTTATATTTGAGCCAGGGGAATGTGTTAGCAAGATGGCTAACAGGTCCTTGGCTTGTTTCCACTCCAGCTTGTTTAGAACTTGGGTGATGCCGAGCTTCTGCTGAGCTGCTCTACAGCAGCTCCTATTGTTTGAGAAAGCGGTTTCTATTGTTTCTTTCTATTTTCTGCCTTGCTAGAGAGCTATTGCGGAAAATTCATCTCCTGTCTCTCACAAGAGGAGAATGGATTTCCTGTCGGCTCCAGGCTTGAAGGGGACGCAGGGCCTGCCGGGAGGAAGCGGCTGTTCCTCAGCCGGGCGGCGGGAGGATTGATGATTTTGAGGGGGGCAGGAAGGCGTATTATTTTCTTCGGGCTCTGTGGAGATGTTTTTAGGGCTTAAGTATTCTCCGGTTGAAAAACTGAGTTGTCAGATGTGAGGTCATAGGATGCCCTCAGGCTGCTTCCCATTGAAGAAGCTGCGGAGAAGGCGGCTGCCAGCGAGCTGCCCACCGAGGAAGGGGCTGCAACCAGCCCCATGTAACAGGGTGCAGGGGGAGCTTTTTGCTTTGCATGCTGAGCCTGTTTCACAGGCAGTGTCAGACCTTCTGGAGGTCTTTGAGCATCAATAGGGCTTGAACCAAGGGCCTCATTTCGTTAAAAAAGGAACAAAAAAGGAAAATAAAAAAGTGATGCTGGCATCTGCCCAAGTACCTGCTGCTCTTTCCTCTCTTCTGGTCTTTTCTGAGTCTGTTTTCAGTACACAGATCCAAAATCCACCAGCCAGCAGCTAAAACGAGGGCCTGGCATAGCAGAAACCTACAGAATCTTTTTCTGGGGATTGTACCTGCTCCTTTCACATGGATTAAGACTTGCTATTTTGCTCAACCAGAAAACACCTCCGGGCAGAAATTAGCATATGCAGAACATGACGTGCCTCTCGTTAGATCATTTGAGCCTCCTGATGAGAGTTTTGTAATGATCAAAACACAGTTTCAAGGAAAAATGAAGAATAGAAAGGGGGTTTGGTTTGGGTTTGCTTGAAGCCAGACCTAATGGGATTATTTTTTTTTCAGTGCTGGATGCTAGACTGAAAAGGCCAGGGCAGGTTTTCAGCACAGTATAGCTGCTTGGCTCCTTGGGGAAATATACAGACGTTTTTATTCAGAATTAGTTGGATTTTGATTCTTGTTTTTAAAGGCAATAAATAAACACGATTATAAACTTGAAAAGCAGTTTGAGCTGCATTGGGCTCGTCGTTTCCTCAGGCAGCCGTTCCAGATGAGTGTGCCCTCTACTACTGTAATTACTTCTTGAAAATAACTCTGCAAGTCTGTAATCTAAAGTGGGTGGTATGTAGCAAGTCTGAGAGCATTCTATATTCAACCCACAGGCTGGGGAGAGGGTGGCTTTATATAAGGGTTTGCTTGTCTTCATCTCTGGGTTGAAATCCGACTTTTTCCCACAATCCATCAACAAATGGCTCATATAATGAAAGTGCTTTTTAACACGGGAGTCAAGCTTGCCAGGGACGTGGATGGTTTGCAGCCCCACAGGCTCTAGATATTCCTTCTGGATGTTGTTTCTATGCCTGATCTTGTCTCTGTTGTATTCAGATTTAAGCTGCCTGGACAATAGAGGAGAGCAGGGCCCAGCTAAGACTCACAGCTAAGTAATAGCCTAGACACATGTTTGAATCTGTTTTCAGCCCAGTTTGCCTTTTGGCTGGGCCAGCTGATTTATTTATACACTCACATGCTTAAAATAGGTTGTGATTATTTTTTTTCATGAGGATTGGAAACAATGAACCTGGGAATTTACTGCTTGATTGCAAGTGATTTCTCCTACTTTATTTTCTCTATTTATTAAGCTTTTTGGGTGCTGATGTTCTCAAGCGTGGCATGTTTGCAGACCTCCCTGCTCCGCAATGTAGCTATTTTCAGGCTCTCATGAATGTGTTTGTCTTTACTCATAAGGGGATCTTTATACTCAGGAGCAGAGTGAGGGGATACTGTGGGCAGGGATTTGCCAAACTGAATCTATTTCCACTATAATGAAATGACCTATAGCAGTGTCTGCCTCCCCTGTAATTTTTTTAGAGTTCTAGTCCTGTTTAATGGGAAAGATGAAGTGGAGAGAGGGAAATAACATTGGAATTAGAAAAAGGAAGCCAAGGGAAGGTAGATGAGGAAAAGAAAGTAAGTCCTAGAAGTGGGAAATTCAATCCTCTTGAGTTTCTCCCATTCATAGAGGTACTAATACAGGCCCCAGGCTTGTACTCAGGATGGAGGTAATTAATGTTTGCTCTCAAATTTCCTTGGGTCTGAAGTTAAGCACTTTCACCATGTCATTTTCTATCAGGGTTTTGCCACCTCTAAATAAAGAGCAGAAAATTGCATTCCTTCTGCTTTTACATCCTGAACATTGGCAAGTTCACACTTGCAGGTTCCTTCTTATATTCAGGGCTCTGAACAGCACAGGGCTGACCTGGAATAAGCAAAATGTTTGTGATCTGGCTTGGCCCTTGATGGGGTTTTCTTGCAGGTGTTTGGGCTGGTGGACAGACTTTGCTTTTCCACTGGCTGCACCATTAGATGTGATTTTCACCAAATTTTTCCAACTCTTCCCATCAAATGCCGTCTAGCTCGATACCCTCTCAGGCAAGCAGTAAAACCATCAGCCCAGAGTACAGGGTAAAGGCATTTGTACCTATTCCCACTAGGCAATGTCGTCACCGCTGCTCTATTTAAATCATTAGATGCAGAGAGCAGAAGGGAAAATGTTCCTATCTTAATCCCGGCTCCTACAAAACACAGCAAATGCAGAATTGTGTGTTTAGTGGATTTCCTCTTGGGAAGAGAAGTCTCCTATAGATAATAATCCTTTTAGCAACATCTCCAGTGAACGGGGCTTTGTCCGAAGAACAAAGAAAAAGTCGCAAGCTTGAAATATGCCTGAATTTCCTGAGTGCGCTCGCCGCTGCGTGCAGGCAGGAAGCTGTGTTAGTCTGCTTTGGATGTTTGCTCTGAAGTGGCATAAACAGAGTGTTGGGACTCCCAGGATCCTGATCGGACCCATGGACCAGGAAACAGTGGTTCCTCTGAGCTGTGGAGAGAAGAAAGACTACCATAGTCACGCTCCTCTGTGCCCATGTCTCTGACTCTGTCCCATCTCCCTTCTGGCCAAATCCATCCTCTGAAGATGCTGGGTGGATGCAGGAGCTGGCAGCAGAGATGAGCGGTACAGCCGCAGCAGACCCAGCACAGGCAGGTGTTAAGCTGCCAGCCAGCAGGGAACTCATTTCCTGCACAATTATGAAAGCAGCTGATCTGTGACATTTTAAGAAGGGGGAGAAAATACAGGGCAGGGGAAGGAAGGCCCTGGCTACATAAATATTTACTTTTGTACAATGTCCCAGGCACCCCATTCTCCCAGGACTGGGAGAAGGAGGGGTTGCTTGCTGCTGGCTCTGGTACGTGGTGACAGGGGACAAGAGAGCCACCAGTGGGCTGCCTGTAGCTGGAAGGAGCATGCTCCCCACCAAGCAAAAACTGCTCTGCTGGAGCGCGATCCTGCCCTGCTTGACCCTGCTTCTCCCTGCTGCATCCCACAGCTGGTGACGTGCTGCTGGATCACCAAGAGCTTGCTTGAACCACCTACCTGGGCCTCTCCTCCCTCTCCTTGGTCTTGCTCTGATGAAGCCAAGGTAGCAAGGTATCCCTGCTCACCAGTTCTCCCTGCTCCTTCCCAGAGAGCAGCCTGGGGAAACGAAGGTCTGAAGCTTTCAGGGGAGCACTGCTGCAGGCTGATGTGGTGTCCAAAGCCTGAGGACTGCATCACCTTGTGTGACACTGCCACCATATTGCAACCACACAGTCAGCTGGGCCTGGAGTAGAGGTGAACCACATCATCTGCAGAGGGGCCCTAGCTAGATTTGATTGAAAAAGACTCCAGACACAGGGAAAGAAAAGACCCTCAGAGACAAGGAGAAGATTTTATTTCGATCATGGTATTGTTCAACCTGATACAATCCTAGTTTTCAATTTCTTTTCCTCTCCTTAGACAAAAATGTTGTTTTTTCTGGACCTGTCAAAGAGAGGGTGAACTGATGTTCTCTGGTCTGTAAATGTGGCTCAGTTGCCCTTTTATTAGCCCTGTTGGCTGGGGTAGCTGGTTCAGTGCCATGCAGACACTGTGTACATTTGACAGAGTATCTGACTGCCGGGGCAGCTCCGAAATCCCTCCCATGTGTACTCAGTGGGTGGAGGGAAGGCTGTGGCGTCCGTTGCCTGACATCCAGGTAGCCTGTGTTTGTAGCCAGGATTGCACCGTCCAAGCCGTGTTTCTGCAGCACGGCAGGCTGCGATGGTTGTGTCAACATGGGGTAACCCATGTGCAAGGAGATTCAGTGAGTCCCAGTGACATTGATCCACTGGTGGATCTTGGTGTGTTCTGCTCTGCCGGTGGTGTCTATGAAACCAGAAGAGTTGGAAGAGGTGGGATTCAGAGATTTGTTTCATGCAAGTGGTAATAGAGGTGCCTCCAGCCTGTTGCCCTCGACTCCTTTCATCAGGGAAATATTGGCTCAGTTCACTCCCCAGGATACACACCATCACTCAGTGAATAAACACGAGGGATTTGTGTTGTGTGTTAATTCTGCTGCTGGAAATCAAACCCCATCTGTGGTCAGATGACATCTTTTTTTCTTGGAAAGGGACCAAGGTTAAGAAGACAAGGAAGGCAGGTTAGTTAAAATATGTCAAAGTCTCTTGGGTGTAAGTAAAGATTATAAATAAAACCTTTTAACTTGGAAGAGAACTTTAGAGTGATATGATCAGGTTCAATTTAGTCCAAATATTGCTTTACGCCATTAAGCTGTTATCAAGTTTTGGTTCAATTGCAATAGTTTTATGGTTTCAGTGCAGTGGGAATAGTTGTAGCCTTTATGCAAGTAAAGCATTTCCCCTGAAACGTTTGCAGTGAAGACTGCTGTATTGTGCAGGAACCTGGGAGTGAAACTGCCTGGAAACAAATAGCCAGGGAGGTGACCTTCTCTAGCTCTTTTCTTTCTCCATTCCTGAGTAACGACACAATCTAAGGATTTGTATTATGAACAATGGGGGGCTTTAAATAAGTTTTAATTTTACATTCTTGTTAATCAATCCACAAACTTAGTAATAAAAGCTGAACATTTTTACTTATTTCCTCTTAAGCTGCAAGCACGTCTGATTCAGCAAAGTCTTGAGAAGATTTGTCAGTATGAGAAAATAAGTCACATCCCTTTTCCTCTTAGGATTAATAGGGAACTAGAATAATTCTGTACCCATAATATTATTTCAGTGGGTTTGCATAAGAGCTTGGAAATGGTTATACTCAATGCAATGCTTTGTAATGACAATGTTTCATCCTTTGAAGTTAGATTAATTCATGTCACAGAGTCGGATCTGCACAAATAATAAAACGCATACTATTTTTTCCAGTTTTTCTTAATTAGCCCTCATTTTCCGATTCACGTTTTACTGTGGTCAGTTAGAAGTGAGTAGATTTTAATGCTGTTTCTGCAAATTTGCAGCACCATCGCAGCCAGGAAAGTCCCATCTCACATTTGGTGAATTTACGTGTCAGTGTGGCTCTGGGTTTAGGAAGATCCTGGTGTTCCTAAGCAGTCTTGCTGTGTGCATGCCTCCGCTCTGCAGAGCATTCGTACTTCCACCAAAATCACTGTAGCTGACCATGTCCGTGAGCCAAGCTTTTCTACAAGCATCTGGGCCATTATTCTTGTCTTACATTAGAGAAAGTGAGAGAAATCAGCCCCTCCTAATTACTTACAAGCTAGGCACGTATGTGAATATTTTCAGGGCCACAACTTGGCTCTTTGTTTTTGATATACTATGTTATTAGTAATCATTTTTGAAGAGATTAAAAATCCCACCCGTAAGTTTCTGTAGCATCTGACCTACTCAGCCTTAACCTCTGCTCCCAGTGGTATCATTGGATTTACTGTTGACTTCAGCAGGAGCAGTCACAGCGGGTCCGAGTGCTTTTGAAAACCCTTTCCCTGTGTTTTTCTGTATAATGCCTATTGCTGTAGCTGCCAGATTGTATGACACTAGGGTTTAAAATGACTTAAGAATGAAATCAAACTGATAAGAAGGCTAAGATATAATGAAGCTAAGCAAAGTAAATTAGCTTTCTTTCCAAGACAAAGCGACTTTCATGAGGTTTTGATTTTCTCTGGCCCAAGTAGAAAAACAGTCAGGTTTGGTTCGTTCTATGCATGCGTGTTGGGCATGTGTTGATACTGCTCCTGTGAAACCCCAGAGGTGACATCCTGCACCCACCACCATGTGTGGGCTTACCCCGGGCACATGGGAGCAGGTGAGGGGGGCTGGTGAGGGGCTGGAGACCACTTAGGGGGCTTGGCTTCAATTTCCCTCTGTCCTGCAGCCATAGGATATGATATGATCTTGGGAATCATCAGTTGAGCCCATGTTTAGTTATTAATTCTGCTCAAGATTCATCCCTAGTTTTGCCCACTGCCAGAGGTGTTTTACAAATAGGAAACAGAAGATCTGAGGACTCAGGTGGGATATAGGGGGTCCCAATCTATGTCTGTACTTCTTTTATTGGGGAAAAAAGGAGACAAACTAGAATTGCCGTATCTCCCCACAGTACTGAAAGAGTAAATCCATGAAATGCTGTGTAACACTCCAACGCTTCTGTAATTACCTATGCCTGACCGGTGCCTTTATTGCTGAGTTTAAGGCTTACACGCTCACATCTGTTTGCAGATGTCCTCTGGAGCAGGGTGGTCTCTTGCTGTAAGAGTGATGATAAATACTTTGCTCTTATGGATTAGATTATTCCTCACCAAGTTGTTCTCTGTCTCACTGGAGGTCAGCTATACTCCTCATCTGTTAAGATTTTCTCCCCCTGCCCCCCCCCCTTTTTTTTTTTTTTTTGCAATTAAACCAGGCCCTTTGTTCTGCGGTGTCAGCAGATAGGAGCGTTCCTCCAGGCAGCCATGAAGACAAAAACATGCGGGCAAGGGTGTTGCCTCTCTCCACGGGTTTCTGCTCCTCTTCTCCCATCGCCAGCTCCCCACGCACAGTGCTCGCTCCGAGAGGTGGTTGTGTCCTCTCCAATCCATCCACTCCCTGGTTCACCTCCCCTTGAAAAGAGAGTCCAGATGTTATAATCCTCTGGTAAGCTCTAAAACTGGCAGGATTTTTGTGTTTGTTTCCCTCCTCCTGTCTTATTTTCATAAGCCTATAGACTGACGTTGTTTCTCTTAAATGTTTCTAGGCCAGGAGACTGCTATTCATCCACTTTTAATTAAAGCAATATAGGGAATTAGGCCTTTCACAGGGGTAGTTCTGGTGATGACTATGAGTGTGTTTGTTAGTTTTCCTCCCTTCTGAGCAAATGCTTGGAAGTGTGAGTTGGAGCTTAAGCTTTTTAATTACCAGGGAGTAAAATTACATTATTATGGTGAAGTGATTTCTTTGCGAAGGACAAACTGTTTCTTGGCTGCTGCCGTGTGCAATAGCATAACTAAGAGAGGATGGTTCATGCTGCACCCTCAGAGGACAGGGGGGTGGTGGATACAGGGAAGGAATATAAATTTGGGCATCAGAAGGCTGGGGCAGTTGGCAGGGTGGCTCAGGGTGATCCATGGCTTTTGCAGCACAGTGTGAAGGAGGGAGATGGTGGGAACCTGGTCCCTCCTCCTGGCAGTGGCCGGCTGTTTCCTGCAAGAACCTGGCTTAGATTAGGCTGCCCAAGGCACAGTTTCTCTTTAACCTGATACCGCACTGAAAGAGAATGGGTGTAGGACTGAGGGCAACACGGGAGAGCAAAGCACTGCCCTTCCCACATAGCTTACAGTCTCTCGCTCCCTTTTTTTCCTCCTTCAAAGCAATGCTCTTGGGCTTATAAAACACCACCTTATGCAAGCAGAGGCTGGTGCAGACAGGGTGTAGAAACCTCTTATTGGTGTATGGGGATCACAAACTGGGCTTTTTCTGGATCTTTGGGAGGGCAGCAAAAGCTTTCTTCTCCAGAACATGATTATTTTGGGTGAGCAAGCAAAGGATCTCAAGAGCAGGTCTCTGGCTGACCTGGGGAAGCAGCTGGCTTTTCCGCCTGGAGTGTCCAAATTATTTCGGGGTAGTTTTACAGTGTGAAAGACTCCAGCAGGAAATTTTCAGAAGAGCCCAAGTGTCATCTGACCCCAGCTCCTGCTTTCTGAAGTGTCAGTGTGTTCCTGGTGTGTGTTTGTGTGTTTGGAAATTTGACTTCTGTTTCAAATTGGTTAGCTATTTTAATACAATGAAAGGAAAGCTATTACCCTGAGTGTCAAGAGCATCCGTATGCTTGCAGGAAAACCTGTATTTACCCGTGGGTCCCTGGGGATGGGGGATAATCCTCTTCAGACTCATTAGCTTCTGTCTCTTGCTTCTGTCCTTCTTGCACGTTGCTTGTTTCCGACACAAAGACACAGCTTCTCTTGGCTTCCTCAGCCCCATGAGCCACACGTAGGTCCTTGTAGTGTTGCAAGTAGTCAGCATGGATGTTTGTGTCCCCTTCTGAAGTCACTTGGGTCCATCTCAGTGCCAGCATGCAATGAAGAGACTGTCCCCCCCATGCTCCTCTCTTTTCTTCTCTCATCTATAGCCTGAAATGGTTTGCTGTCCCCCAGGGACTCACTGATGCTGTATGTGTTTTTAGTCTTGTGGCACAGCCATGCTGGGATCTCACTCGCAGCAATGAGACGTTGACTCCAGTGTCACTCATTTTGGTTCTGATCCATGCGGGTTGCAAGGCCGGACTCTGTTCCCATTAGCGGCTTTTTCATTCAGAAACGTGCACTTCCCTTTCTGCAGCGTTTCCCTGTTGCAATGCCTAGAAAGGGCCAAGAAAGGATTTTTCTTTTCACCATTTGTGATGCTCGGGGTTCCTCAGGGGCTCTGGGCCTACTGGGTGGTTTGTTACTAATGCAGGTTTCCTGGGGGTTATAGGATGCTCTAAAGCAACCTGACTTATTGAGCTGACTCAGAAGTGACCCTCCTGAATCACTGCCAGGCAGCTGAGCTGTCTGAAGAGTTGACTGCAGAGGAGCGATCTGCTTGTCATCAAAGCTAAAGTGTTCTGTAGCCTTCAAAAATATCAGAAATAAGTTAGATTTTTTTTTTGTGAATATTTTCAAAAAAGGTCATTTCAGTGCCCTCTTTTTTCAACTAGTAGTTATTTAATTAAGCTCCAATGCAATATCTGAAATGTACCTGTCTTGGCCTCTTGGCACATGAACAAAAATTAATAAAATGTAAGTTAAAATAAACAATGAGGAAAACCGTGTCATCCAAAGAAAAATAAAAAAAAAAAAACCACAACCTTCTGAACTACAAAAGAAAAACCTGTGAAAAAGACTGATCTGGTACTTTTTCTGGGTAAATAACACGAAAAGGAAGGTACTTGAAACAAGATTTGTGTATTGACCCAGAGTGATTTGAGGATCTGCGTGGAATTCAGATGGCTCTCCTTTCAGAGTAGGGAACATAAGAAGACTGGAAAGTGCGTACTTATGAAATGTTCGAGATGTATGTGTAAGCTAAGGCTCGACACGGCGTCAGTGAGTGAATGAAAACAGTCCTTTCAATTCCCCTACACTCTGGATAAGGTCTTTGAGATCAGGCTCATTGCACATAGTGCTTTGTCCCCTGTTGGTCTTCTCCTCACTATGTCCCTTCCTTATCATGTCAGATTCACCTTGGAGAGCAAAGTCCTTGGAACTGGTCATTACTTAAGTGTGTGCTAAGGTCGATTTACTCAAACCATGGGCTTAGACCAGGTGAAAGGGAGAAACACAGTGGTGAATCAGACCTAGACTTTTCTTTGTGTCCTAAATATACTGAATGTACATCCTCCTTACTTGTGTAGTGCATTGGAAAGGTGATTTTGCCTGAGGAGGTAAGGAGTCTCCGTCTTTGGAGATCTGTAACTACAGGTTAAACAGACTTCTTCAGTACTGCCATAGGTAGAGTTGACTGTGCCACGAATCAGGGTAATGGATTTGCTGGTCTCTTGAGCTCACTTCCAGTGCTGTATTTCTGTGATTTGATTATTCAGAGACATACTGTGACAAGATTGTGATGAAGATTAATTCAGAGTGTGTAGCAATTGGACATAGCAATTGGTTTAGATGAGGTTTGTGTAGATGAGGTTCTTAGGGATATGGTTTAGAGGTGGACTTGATAGTGTTAGGTTAGTACATGGACTTGATGATCTATTCCAACCAAATGATTCTATGATTCTACGAAGTTTGTGGCTGTAAGATCTTATCCTCAAAAAGGGTTTTAGTCTACCCAGTAGTAGAAACATCTTAAGATCTGATGTTTTCCTAAGCTACTCCAGGTTTCCTTCCAAACCCTCCGATTTCTGGACAACACCCCTCTGATTTATAAGTGGCACCGGTATAATTCTGGTCACCACAACAGCAGTCCCTCCATTGACTGTGCTCTTTGAAGAGTGTGTGTATGAATATTGCATTCAACTCAAGTCACAGAGCAATCATTGTAGTAGTTGCAAGAAATGCTTTTTATTTCCTCCTTCTCTTTTCTGTCTATAAGGAAAAAGTCCTATCTTTCAGATCCATTTGCAACAACATAGTTTTATGTAACACAGTAGGTAATAGACTCTTGTGCATCTTGAAAATGAGTGTAAATGAGTGGAAGCATCGTGTGGGCTGTTGGGTGCCTGAGGAATTTCTCTGCTGGACTCAACTGGTCCTGCTTCCCTTCTCTTCCCATCTCCATCCCTTCATACACAAGACCTTACCAGTGGCTGAATCTTACCCAGCATTGCTGTGGTGAGTGCAGCGTCACCAGGCTGCTGGACAGGCAGCCTTTAACACTACGTATTTCTTGCAGTCGGGTAGTTCTGCGGGATGACCTGGATTTTGTTTTCACAGATGCGCAGTGTGAATTCCTGTGCTCAGCACCTCTCTACTATGTATTAACTCATTCAAAAGCCCCAGTGGAACTAAGTATTTTGATTGTGAACAAATTAATCTCAGGGATTGCCTTGTGTTTGTACAGTCTCTGAGACAGTGAGTTTCTACTCTGGGAATAAATATTGTAGAAAATATTTTCACGTTCCTTGCAGAAGGACCTTCCCTCTCCAACCATCTCTCCCTCTGCCCTCACACCACTGATTGGGAAGTGACATTTCCACTGTACTGATCCCAAGAAGAGACCCACTCTTACCCTGCCTAGGGAAATAGCGAGGGCTCATTCTGCTCAAACTGGCATGGAAAAATATTATGCGGGGTGAGGCTGAATTCCATCCAAACATAAATAGAGTAGCATGCCCCAGAATATCTTTTCAGTCTAAATCTTGCTCAGCAGTCAAAGTCCCAAGTACCAATAAAGTCACTGACTAATGAACATTACTCAGTTCCTTTGGGTGCTTGGCTAGGGGCACTCATAGTTTCCAGTCATACGATTACTCCTTTTTACTTTAAGCCATACTGTTTTCCTTTAGTCTTTCACCCTTAAAGAAACATTGAGCAACTTTGTGTTCTGATTCTTAGTGGTGAAGTAAAGGGATCCCAGAGACATGGACCTTTCTAGCTTCCTTTCCTGCTACCTGGATACACCTTCTTTATCTCTGGTGCTAGCTGAAGTATTAGTTTTCTGGTTTATTTTCCCTCACCCTTTCTGAGTCTCTCTTTTTTGCCCCTTTTCCACTGGAACTGAAAACAAAATTGGGATTTTCCAAGCAGACATGTGTCTCTGAGATACGCAGTGGAGATAAATCGCCACCATGACATTCACTCTGCACACTAGGTGTCTGACGAGGAGAGGCAAGAGATTAAAATATGAACCTGAAATGGAATTTGGCAAACTATCTCAGTAAAAACCTTCGGCAAGGCCAGTCCCAGTTTCTGGACAGTTCATTCTTCAGTGCCTGTGGAGATAGAAGAATAGCCAGCCTCCAGATGAGTCATTAGCCTGGCACATGGGGAACCTTCAGATCAATTCCGTGTGGTCTCTTGCAGGTTTAATTGCGAGAATAAGTGTTTGTGTTGTACACCTGAATGAGGCCTGAGTCCTTGAGCTGTCACTGATACCTTGTCCTGTGTCATTCAGAACTGCAGCATGGCCCCAGTGTTTAGTGACCTTCAGCATCCAGTCACGTCTCCAAGAACCTTGTGCCTGGTGGTGCATTTTTGGATGGGCAGAGGCTCTGCTGGGAGGTCTTGCACTCCTATAACAAGTGGAGTTGCTGCTGTTGTGATTTCAAGTGTGGAGCACGTTGCCTTAATGGCATTCCTTCCTGTTTTACCACTGAGATACAGGTACACATCAGAGGGAGGACTATGAATGTTTTAGGTAGTTGTGTGACCTAGGAGCTTGTTTCACGCCTTCAGATCAGAACACAGGTCCGTGGAATCGTGGCTTGAGCTGTGTCACTGAGTGTGGTCCTGAGCAAAGCCAGGTCAGCCATTTCATCCTAGCCTGGCTCCAGGTGGTCTGTGTAGATCCACTGGTGAGGAGGGATGTGTTGTCTGCTTCCTAAATCTGACCTATTTCTTTTTCACAGAAGTAACACCAAAGTACGCTTGGACTATACAGGAGCTGCAATTAAAATTTATTGCAATAATTATCTATGATACCTGACATATGCCACAGTCCAATTTTGTGGATGTGCCATGCGGGTATATTTGACTTATGTCATTGTGAGCATTGAAACGTCTCCATCTTTGGAGTCTAACACTGTGAATTTTGGACAGCAACTCTACACCTCAGATTATGAGTAGGGATAAAGAAGAATCCCACATCAGATTGACCATGGCAAATCCTATTCAAACTGCAAAGGGATATTTTTCCTCCCATTAGGCAGAATGTGATTAATTTCCCATGTGGAAAATTGTTCAAGACAGACGTGCTCGTAAATTACGGCATAAGAGATCCTATTACTGCAAGCTCCATCAAAACCTACTGTGCCTCCCAAAATAGGAATAAGAAGTTAATTATATTAACAGCCTTTCTTGTTATTTGATATATGACTGACATAGACTGTAAGCTTATTTTCTACCAGATCGGAGCCTTCACTTAAGGATGAATACTTTGGAATTTGTGGACATTAACAATAATCCTTGCTTTCTGACATTTGAAATTAAAAATGTTAGAGGAATGTTCTTAAAATAGGGGGTTGAAAGCCAATAGGTGCAAATGAGCCCACCATTTTAAATGATGCATCCTCTCGGGATGAAGACTTAAAAACTTCATGTCCAAAAAGAATCATAGTTTTACCAACAAGGATTCTTGAAGGATCTGTTCTAGAATCTGTGGTGTTCAACCCAGGATCTGTAAAAAAGGGCGTTAGTGATATAACTGATCTAGCTGATCACAAAATTTACTTAGGATACTTAAATTTGGAGCTGACAGCAAAAAGTTGGAGATGGATCTCGTTGTATTGACAGTAGAAAGGCAGTTCAGTGATGGCAAGCACAAAGCAGTGCTGTGGGGGGAAAAAAAGAATCATTGCAATCTAGGAAGGAGATGTCAGTAGTTCTGAGGATGTTTTCCTGAGAACTGCAGCTCAATGGTCAGCAGCTAGAAAGCCAAAGGTGCTGTTAGAGAGAATTAGGCAAAGCATGAGGAACAAAACCCAGAGTATCAGCTGTGGAAATCCACGATTTCCCCATGTAGTGAATGCCACGTGCAGGTCTGGTTGTTGCCTCTCAGAAAGGATATATAATAAAGTAAGGTGCTGAGAAGCATGATAGAGGTGATTGCAGAGGTGAATTGGCTTCTGTATGATGGGAATAAAGAGACTGAAAGTCTTCAGTCTGGAACAAAGGCAATGGCTGGGATACAGTAGAAGTTTGTGAAATCACAAAGAATTTGAGAGAGTGAGGAGGACATGGTTATTTTTATTTTTCAGAATGCAAAAACCAGGTGCAGGCTGTGAAAATTGGAAAGAAACTTAAAGTGAACAAAAGTATGTAATCACATGCTGTGTGATTAAATTATGAAATTAATTTCCAGAGGACTCTGTAGAGACCACAGTATCTGTGGGTTCAGAAATGTACTAGAGCAGTTTCTGTAGGATGGAGCTAACACTGATTGCTAAAAACTATTTTTTAATTCTGAAAAAGTTGAGCCACTGATGTGCAGGAATGGGAAGTGTGTATCAGGAGAAGGATCCCATTACACATGTCCTGTTCTTGAATTCCTTGCCTTTTACTGGCTGTCCTTGTAGACAGGGAGCTGGACCACAGAGATCTTTGACCCAACCAAATGCAACACACTTGCATCACTGCAACAAAGTGAACTAAATCTTGTGTCACTTTTTAGTGTGTTGTGACTACCAGTGAAGCTGCATGCTTGGATTGTAGCATGATGGTGATCCTCCATCTAGAAGTGGAGAAGGTGGCATCTGTCCATTCTTGACCTTCTACTTGGAGACCACAGGGCTGCAGGCTGGACCACCTCAGAGGGGTTGTCTGAGGTACCCAATAGTGGGACTTTGTACCTCTGGCCAGGCCTGCGTAGCACCGCACACCAGGACACAAAGGCAAACAGCATTTGGGGAGCTGCCATTCCGGTGTGGTGGCACAGGGAGAGAAAGACGAGTTTGTTTGGTGGTGTGGATTTTGTTAGCAGTCAGCCCTGTTTGGCTGCTCAGTGTCTCTGTGGCTTCAGATGCAATTAATCAGGGCTCGAAAGGGTAATTATCAGCTCACATTCCTGATTCAGATTTCTGTGCCTATTCATGATACTGTTTTTTCTTTAATTTAGCAATAAAGTTGGGGTTATTTTCATGTTTTTATGCTGCTGGCCCTGTGATCCTTACTAGAAATAAAAAATAACACAACATCAGTTTTCAGTCCAACTTTTTTTTCTTCTCCCTGGGAAATCAAAAGGCCATATTAACTGTGAAAGGGAAACGAAAGCGTGCATAGTCCTAGGGTCCTGCTGTCACCTTGGCTGAAGGCACTTTTCCTTTCATGGGACGAGTAATTGCTTAGAGCATTAATCCCTGAAAGAGGCTTTTTATTCTGCAGTGGGCGAAGCTGTTGACATCTGACAGTGCACCTTGCTGAACCCTGAAGAAGGTGGCCCTGGAAAGCTGGGGATGCTCAGCATCCTAAGCTCCAGGGCATCAGCTCTGTCCTTTGGGGCGCTCTCGCACCATTAACACTGTGTTTACTTGCATGTGGAGGAACCAAGAGGAGTTTTTCAGGGAGGTTGTTCTCAGCTGTATTTTGGCATCAGCAGGCACTGGTAGTGCCAAGTTGCACATGAGCGTAGTTTGGATTAAGTGACCCGATCTGGAAGCAGCTGAAGTGGAAGAGCTGGGTGTGAAGGAGGCTGGTTATCTGACAAGTAATTATAAAATCATTTCCCTGTTCCCGTGGATTCACTGAGCTGTGGTAACTGCCGGTGTGAGTGCTCTTAGTAGTGCAGCTGATGTGGAGCAATCTGAGTGAGCTTTGCTGTCCCTGGGAGGCCGAATGACAGGACACTGGCTCATGTTGGTGCAGGCTACATGTGCCCACGTGGATCACTGTGTCCCCTGCCTGCCAAAGGAGTGGGTGACACGTATCCATCAGCTGGGAAGGGGCAATAGGGATGGTTTCATGGTCAAGAGTTACAGAGGAGGTGCTGCTGGGTGGCCTGGCCACTGACCTGACCCAAAGGTGGTTTCGTCAGGTGTTGTAGGCAGATTGCGCATCACAGCTGGGTTATTGCACTGCAGGCTCAGAGGAGGCAGGGGAGAGGGTGCAGGTTCAGTGCAGGGGGATGGAAATGTGACTGCACCGGTCAGCCCCCCAACATGTGCTGGAAATGGAAGTGTCCGTCTCTCTTTTCCTGGAACCCACAGAAATCAGCCATTCCTGCCTTAAAGCACAAGCTCATGAGCCTTTGAAATCAACGATAGCTTTGTTATGGACCAGAGCAGGCAGAGAGGAAATCCCTACCAGAGATTGTCTTAATGACACAAAAAGACGTACTAAAAAGACGTGCCTGGAATCAGAGAATGATGCCTGTGGTTGGAGATGGTGTCTTGGTCTGCAGATGAGCTTCCTGACTCAGAGGCTGGCCAGCTTTGGTCTGGTAGTCATTCAAGAGCTTGCATCAGTGCCTGTCATCATCTACTGGATATTCAGTTTAAGACTGGTCAGAGCTTTCTCTTGGAGGACTCCAGGAGAGCACTTCCATTTGGAAAAAGAGAGCAGTGCTCTGTTTTGCAAAGCACAGGGGATTTTGTTTCTGAATACTGCTCTCTGAAACTGTAGCTGGCGAGTTCCAGGCTCTGACAGGGACAGACACCTAGTTGTGTTTGCCACCACGTTGTTTGTTTGTTTAATTTCTGTGTTAATTGGTGCCTTCCAAATACCACAACTGCTCTGAGAAAGCAGTGTCCCTGCCAATCTGGCTGCTGAATTTCACCTCCTGTAATGTGGGACATGTGTACCTGGCAGCTGACTTAATCGAGATCTTCTACAGGAGCGAATTTTGCCTCATTTGTGGCAGAAATCAAGGATTTGTTTTTGATTAGAATAAATATTTGAACAGAAAGATTTTCTGGCCCCAGGTTCCAAGGTAGATGTATTTTCATTATGCACGTGATCAGCAGAGGGATCTAGGGACTGGCTTTATTGCTTTCATTGGTATGTGCTCATTTTGTGAGCTTGTGAAGCCGCCTTTGCATCCCTACCCCTCAATTTCTATCTGCAATGTTCCTGTGAGAGTGTATGCCCTAGCACTGTGGTATTGTATGACCTACCTCCTAGTAAGAATAATAACTTTGATCTACGTGGGGTAAGTGCAAATGTTATTTTATTCACAGCTCCAGCTCTCAACCAGCTTAAGGGTGGAGTGTCCCAAGCAGTGTTATTGCCAGTCACACCAAAGGATGTGGCTAGGACCTTACTGAGCTTTTCCAGTGTTGTTTGGCAAGGGTGCAGTGCAAATCCACCTCCCTCCAGTGACCTTGCTGCAAGGTCTTCAACCCAACCAAATGTAGCTCAGAAGCTCCCTAGGCAGTGTCTTGGGCTTATTGTCACACCAACGTGTGCGTTAATGACAAGTCTCGTAAGAGCTTATAAGTCACTGCAAATGTTTTAATAGGCTCAATTCGTTAAGGCTCCTGCTTTAAAAGATTGAGGTGGGAGCATATGGTCCTTCAGAGATGTTCCATAGCACCGTGTCAGTAGATAAACTCCTATTGAGTTCAACACAGAATGTCGTACTTGATTCTTTTTTTTTTTTTTTTGAAAAAGCAGAGGAAGAAATTAGTTAGTGTAGCTACAGGGTCATGGTCTTGCCCTTCAGGAAGAGTGTTTTTCATGGATAAGGGGGCACAAATGCATATGAGAGCCACTTGCCTTTTCCCACTTGGGGCCAGGAGCTGGAATTGCTTGGGTGATATGAGCATGCTCACCAGCAAATGCATAATACAAACAGGGGCTTCAGGTTCCCAAACTCATTGGACCAATGTACAGTGATCCATGTCATTCCCACACTGGCCAGGGAGTGAAAGTTGCTCTTGAGCAGAGTTCTGCAGCCTGTCTGTGGACCACTGGTGATTTGGAAATCGCAGGTTAGAAGCCACTAACTACCTAGGTGAAAGCAGGACATGGAGGAAAACCAAGTGCTTCAGCAATGGGACATAGTGATTGACATTTCTCTGATCAGTTTGATCTAGATAGTTGGATTGTTATTAATACCTAAGCCCTGATGCTTCTGCATGTTAGATTACTTGGTCCTGGAAATTTCAAAATGGATCTTTTCGGAGGATGTTTAACAAAACTCAGGGTGCAGTGGATGTATAAGTGTTCAGATTCTTCTCTTAGGTGAGAAATACACAGAGGCAAGGAAGATCTGCATAGCTTTTCCTGGTTTTCTGTGCCTTTTGCTCCCAGTGTAGCAAAGACTTTATGCAAAGAGGGGACACTCCTGCATCCTCTGTGTGAGGAAGCTGTGCTGTTTCCTAAGGCAACGTTTCTCGGATGTTTTGATAATGTGACCTTCTGTTGGCCCCTTGTCTCTGTGTGACTGTGAATTATCATCAGGTTGGTTCCTCCAGGTGAGGGAGAGCCGGTGTTGCTGGCTGCAGGTATAAGTACTATTCTCCCTCTCCTCTCACACAAACTGGCTGCTTCCTGCGATTAAAAGAAGTTGGGTGTTTGCAGGCTAATGTAGCACTTAAAACCAGTAATTACAAATGAGTTCACTTTCCACTTGGGGAAGCTGAGCTGTGTAGTTCAAGGAGGCACCAATTTCACTGCAGAAACCAAAGACTTTACTCACTGAATCAACATTCCCAACATTTTGCAACCATTCACAGACTGGGAAATTCAGTTTTAAGGGATGTGGGGACTTGTGCTCACACTGAGATCCTCTTGTGTGGGGTAGATCCTTTACTTCCCTGTACTCTGGTGGTAAAGTTTGTAGAATCATAGAATAGCAGGTTTAAAGGGACCACAAGGATCAACTGGTCCAACCTTTCCAGGCAAAAGCTCAGTCTAGACAAGATGGCCCAGCACCTTGTCCAGCTGAATCTTGAAAATGTCCAACATCAGGGAATCCACCGCTTTCTTGGGGAGATTATTCCAATGGCTGATTGTGGATCTCTTTGGTGCATAGAGACCGATGCACAAAAAAACACCCTGCAGTAAGAAAACGGAAGGGATAATTTTGTAGCACTTTTGTCTGTTCTTTGCAGACCAAACACTGCATAACTTGCCTGCCCTGCAATTTCTGCCTTGCTTTGGAGAGGTGGGAGATTTGCAGCTGGGGCAGCTGGAGAGGATATTACAGGAGCAGTGGGTTGTCTGGGTGATAGCAGCAGGACAGAGAGCAACATGAAGTAGCTCTTGGATTATGCAAAACACTGTAAAACAGTAACAGAGCTGTTAGCTTGAGATTTGCACCTCATAACCCCCACCTGTCACTCCTGAATCTCAGCATCCACGCTGAGGGTTTTTCTGCTTCTCCCAGTTGTGCCTGGTGCTTCAGCTCCCAAAGTCTATGGAGCAAAGCTGTTCTAGAGGCAGTGCTGGTGTCCCTGGAGGATAGCAGCCACCCATACAGACAGTGGAAACCAGGCAGTTTCAGAGGTAGAAGCTCTTTGCTGGTGAGGAATCCAGCTTCACCTCTTGCCTGTCTTTTCTTTTCTTGTAACTGTTCACAAAAGGGCATATTCTGCTTATCACTTCTAATGGAGGAAGATTTCTCTCCCTGGTGATACTCTTATAATCAAGCCATGTTATTGCCCATGCTTTATCGGTTCCTGATTATTTTGTTTAACATTGCAGCTTACGCACATTAAAAAACAGGATCCAAGTGTGGAAGGACACCCTCGCCACCATCCCCCGTATCTCAGGGCAATATTGTTATTGCCTGTGTTTGCTTTCCTGGCTGCCTCATCTGTCTCCATCACCTCTTGTCACCTTCTATAGTAATTCTTACTGATTAGCAAGGGCCTTTATCAACTGAGACTGTTTGTCAGCCAAGTTCAGCCAACAGTTCTCACTCTGTCATGAGTTTCTACTTATTAAAAAAGTCCTTCCCCCTCCCACCGGTGGAAACAGTATGAATCATTTCCCTCCCCTTTCTTTGTTGGGAGCAAATGCCATCAATGTTAGGACCGTGGCAGTGGAATTCTGACTCCAGGAAATAATGGATGAGACAATCCATGGAAACTGGGATCCCCATATAAAAGTAAGACATTATTTTAGAAGGAACACACCTCCTTTTTGACTGCTGTCAGGCTGTTGTCTGATTGACAATCACATATACTTCCATGAGAAAAAAAAAAATCCTCTGTCCCATAGTGCTGTGCTGTTGTCTGTTTTACATTGCAAGGTGACAGCGCGTCTTTAAAATGCTCCATTTGGGACTTACGTTGTGTGACAGGTGCCTGAGAGTTTCAGGCAGGTTCTGGGGTGGATGTCACAGCTTAAATGGTTTGAGGGGAATTTGTGTCATATCTGATTGCACATCTATGCTTCTTCAGTATATAAAAATAATAACAGATACGTGTAAATAGTAGAAGCCTTTGTAAATAGTTTAGCCACAAAATGGTTTTGGTTACACTGGAGGAAGCTGCTGAGCCCAGAAGGAGAACCTGTAACTCCATGAGGACTAAATTCTTTACTCATTTTTACTGAAGTGACCCCAGTGTAATTGCAAAAATAGTTTGACCTCATCTTGTAAGCAGAGTCTGTCTCTGAGAAGTTGATTTTTTTGTCAATACAAACACAGACCTAGTATCTCCTAGGGTCTCAGGTAAAAAGAGAAGCTACAGTACAGAAATGAGAAAAAACATGAAGAGGCAGAAACAGGAGCTCTTCCCTGCTCTCAGGAGACAGCCGACTGATAGAGCCTCCACAGCTGGCGCTTCTGTAGTTGGAGGCAGCATATGTCTCTTTTAAACACAAATCAGATGAGATGTTACAGGATTTTTCATGTCTCCATTAGTATTCAGGCTGCCCATTGTTGAATATTTATCATATGATTTGCTTCACTTATCGCCCTCTGAAGTGTGATGACAGTACTTGAGGTAGAAGATTAAATGTGAATATGCATTTGTCCGTCATCCCTGTGACACTGGGCTTGGGCTCTTCCAAACCTTTGACAGACACTCCTTGCTTGCATGAAACAACCAGTGTCCTTAGATCAATTCATCACCCAGGCGTCACTTGAAAGGAAGCTCAGGCGTTAGGCTATGGGGTCTTCTGGTGTGTTCAGCACAGACTTCTGAAGGACTGAAGTGTTGGGATGCTTTTAAGCCTATTTGTTCCTGGGCTCCATGTCTCTCTCCTCTCTAAGTACGAGGTTATGCAGGAATAAAGTGTTACTCAGAGGTTACCTTTCAGCTTGCAGAATCAGCAGCTGACAGACAGTCTCCTGCATAGCTTTATTCTTCCCACTTTGTGCACCCGCTATGTATAGAGGAAGAAACTGAGGTCTTGTGGGAGAAGAGGTGTGTGGTCACGGACTTAAAGACCACATCTATACATCTACAGAGAGATGAAGGGATGACTTAAGATGTCCCCTACAATGCTAAACCTGATACTTTGCTTCTTATCCACATTGATTTCCTAGGAATAATATTTTCTTTAAAGAAAAAAGGATAAAAATAAATATTGTTATCCTGCATTAGCAGCAGGGCTGGAGCCCTGTGTCTTCCGCACGTCTCTCTTTCCCAGCGCTGCAGTCCTCAGTGTCCTTCCTAAAAAGTGCCAGACCTCCCTTGGCCTGGTCTGAGTCTGGCACATTGGTGAATGAAATATTTGCACGAGGCAGTGCCACCCTGCATAGCCTATAGCTTCCCATTTGAGTCTGAGACAGGCTTCTCCTTCACTTCCTAGCTGGGCTGCAGCACGGTTAAAAGCTGCTTGTCGTTCTGTAAAACAGGGATGTAGTGCCTGAGAAGGCTTAAAAGAGTTGCAGTAAAATTCAGGAGAGAGGAAGCAGCGCTGTATGTATTCACGTAGAAGTAGATTCTTTCCTTAGAGATGTGGAAACTGCCCAGAGGAAAAGCCAAGTGGCACGTAAACCACTACTCCACCCTCACGAGGAAATTGCCTGAGCTGTTCTATGTTTGCCGGCCACCCCAGGACTTCCTCACTTCACGTTAGTGCTGCGTGAAATGCTCCTTTCCGCTGCCGTCCCGAGGGCTCCTCGCTGGCTCTCACATGTCCCCACTGCTCAGCTGTCTGCTTGCCGTTTATTTCTTCATGGCGATCCTAACTAGCTCATTAGGTAAAGCTTTCCATTAGTGGGTTCTGTGTCCAGTGCACACACTTGGGGAGTGTAAAGAGTACGCAGTGTGGGTCTGTCAGGTTACTTTCCTTTTCCAATCTCATGGGACCTCCCCTGCTTTCGAAGGAAGACCCAGTACAAATGGGGGAACCGGAGAAAGCAGTAGTAATTCATACTGGATCTGCAGTGGTTCCTGCTGGTCAGTTGTGATGGATTCGTCCAAGCTTCTATTAGCAGAGTGTGTCCTCCCAGGAAAGGGGAGAAGCTGGGTTTCTGGGAATCTGCCCCTCCTTAGGGACACCTCAGGACCCCTGGCAATGAGACGTCTCTGCCTGAGGGCTCCCAGATTTGTGAGAGGGTCCCTCCTTGCTGCCCATCAGAACTGGGTATGCTTGCAGTGCCTTTGTTCTAATTCCTGCTTTTTTCCTTGTTGACTGCTGCTCCATAGTGCTCTAAACTACTCAGCCTTCTCCAGATTTCAGTTTTGAATGTCATACTGGACTGGGCAGCTACAGATCTTCCCCATAGCCTCGTTGAACCTCTTCCAGCTTCCAATAACAGAGCAAAAATCTTTTTCTGAAAGAGTAAAAATGGAAGCACCTTCTGGGCCTTGGTTCATCCTAACACCGCACTCATACTGATATTTTCCATTTCCATTTAAGGACTGAATTAAGACTCATCATATCCTGGGGTCTTTTTTGTACTCTGTGTTTAATATAGTGTTCTTTATTATATTTATCTTGTTTCTTATGTTTGAGTCTTTCATTTATTATGTTACTTTGAAGACTGGGCCTCCCTGTGAACTGTCTTTTTTAGGAAAGCTGAGTTGCATTTACAGGAGATCTTTAATGTGTTTAAGTCTTTGGTTCCTTTATGTTTTTATATGGTCACCGGTTCAGCTTTTAACTTGTGGCTTGAACTGAAAACAGGAAAGCCAGAAAGTGAGAATATTTCCAAAAAGTTACTTTCTCTTTGCAGTGTATTTATAAAAGTTGCAAAGATATACCAAGATTTCCCACACCGGCTTTGCCAGAGCACTGAGAAAGAAATTAGTCTTTTCTCTACAGCTCCATCCACGTCCCTTCCCCCTAAAAAAAAAAGCCTTACTGCAGTTATGCAGTAAGAGTACAGTGTGATCTTGGAGGTTATCAGAAATCGTAAGAAATGTTTTGGAAGTGCAGGTAGTTCTCACCATTTACCAGGCAGAGAAGCAGGAAAGCAGTTTTGGTGTGTCCGGGGTTGGTTGTCACGGGGAGATGGGAGTGGCACTTTCCTTCTCCAGCAGCTTTTGACTAAATTGCTCAAGCTCACATGAACATCTCAGACACCTATCGAAGGTTTCCCCTGTGCTCTGTGACCACGTGGCGTCACATCGTACAGGGATGGCTCAACACCAGCTTTGTAATGAGATAACCACAGGGAACCCACAGAGATAAATTTATGGCACTAGGAAATGGCTTTACCTCACAGGACAAACTGGTTTGCTGCCAGAATTGAGGATGGAGATAAACCACTTTCTCTTGTCTGCAACAAAAGGCTTTAACACCTTCCAGATCAGCAGCTGCGGAGGAAAAAGCAACCAAAAGGGGCAGAGGCTGGGAGAGTTGGGAGTCTCTGCTACTGGGCTGTTAAAGGCTGCCATTTCATTAACCTCTCAGCTTGTGTAATCATGACATAATCAAAGCCACATATTCAGGTTTTGGATCTGATTCCCTTTGCTAGTCCATTTTCTTATCCCATCATCTATGGACGAGTATCTCATTTGCCTGTTGGCAGAAGTAGTTTGGAGCAGAGGGTGGTGTATATGTCAGTGGCTTTTTTACATAGGCATTTCATGGACTAAATAATGCTGGCAGATACTGTTTTCTTCCACCACAAGGAGAACATATAATTTATTCTTGTCTCATTACATTAAAAGAAATACAGTGCAAAAGGGAAGAAAATAACCAAAAAAGGATATGGAGATATAACTCCTTCAAACCAAAAAAATACCAACTCCATTACATCCTTGTGTGTGGGGAAACTCACCTCCTAGATTATTTTGATAAACTTTGTTACAATCAGTTTCACACAAAACCCAGCAGTTTGTTTAATCTTAACTGGCTTGCAGAAATGTCATCCAGTAAGGACACCGAGGTTATTATTTTTTTTACTTTCAAGAAAAGAGTTTGTTTATTTTTCTTCTATTATTTGGTTTCCCTCTGTAGATTTATAAGGGCTGTGTCACCAACAGCCTTGTATTTGTTCCTGAGCTGGCTGTGTGGTTTGTCTGCCTGCAAGGGCAGGAGCATCCACAGTGCGAGGCAGCTGAGTGGGGTGTAGATGGAGCCCACGTCCCACCCCAGTGATGCTCCCTGTGCTGCCAGCACGGATGTGCCGAAGCGACACTGAAGTGCAAGTGAGTCATTGTATAGTGTTGGTCCATTCCAGGATAACCCCAGCACTAAAACGAAACCAAAACTTTTTGTGTTATCTGCAGGATGACATCAGAAAAACTCCCTCTGCCCTAATGAGTTGGTGTCCCCTTTCAGCAGCTCACACAAGCAGGGCTCTGGTGGCGGTCACTGAGGTTTCACAGAGCTGCTGTGCCTGTGGTAGTTGTTGGCCATGTCCTGCATCTTCCATGCAAACTTAATACCAGCAGCATCCAGCTGCAAGAAATGCCACACATGCTCCCGTACAAGCTATAGCCCCATGTCCCGCCATCGCCTGCTCCGCAGTGTGTTTCTGGACAGTTTGCCCCAAGGGCAGGAGCAGATCCACTGCTCAGGCATCCTCCACATGTACCGTCCTGTTTGTCTTGTAGTGATGAAGGGCCGCAGTCACACAAAGCTGCTGCCGTGCGAACCGCACCAGTACTGGGACTCCTCCGTCGCAGGGTGTAACGGGGTTGCAGAGCTCAGCCACCAGCACTGCCAACAGCCATGGTTAGAGCTGGGGTTGGAACCTCATCTATCGACCTTTCTTGTCGGTGCTATTGCACTGTCCCCCATGGTAGGCAATGCCCCTAACCCTCCTCTTTCGTCTGTTCTCTCCTCAGGTAAGATCCTGTTCCGGAGGAGCCATGTCCGAGACGTAGCTGTGAAGAGGCTGAAGCCCATCGACGAGTACTGCAGGGTAAGAGCTCCAGGGGGTGTCTGGCAGCTCTTCTGGGAGGGGTTCACAGCCACCGCCAGCACTGGGGTACTGCTAAGAACTTCATCTGTGTTGAGTCTGTTGTAAAGAAGGGTGGTCCTTCTCAAACCCCCCCAGGACTAACAGGGCAGGTTAAAACAGAAGCTACTGTTTGCTCCAAGGATATTTGTAGCATCTGCCTCTGCAAACTTTATGCACGAGGTTGGTGCCTCGTTTGCTCAGTAAAGATTTTAAGTCTTGTCTGCCATAAATGTGGATTTTTTTCTACTTCAGCCTCAATGAATGCAGGAATTGAGCAGGCAGAGAGGCACGACTAAAATGATGTTTTCTTCTGTTGCCTGCTCGTCTGTCCCCCAGTACTGCACAAGGGACAGGGCCAGCTGGTGCAGCACTAGGAGGGACCAGTGGCTTCCAGGAGTGCTTCTCCTGATGACTGAAAGCCTGGAAATTTATCGCAGGACAGAAAAGCATGTCTGTGTTGGGAAAAACGTTAAGTCACCTAATCTTTCCTCTCTAGCTTAGAGTTTATGATTTGATGATAGTTAATCCTCTGACAGTAGATTAAAAGTCATTTCTAAGCAAGGCAGATACTCGGTTTTTGTAGAGATATTGAGCACGTCAGTAAGTGCATAATTTAAACCCCAGACTTCCTCTCTTATTTCCCATGGGGTTTTCTTTCCGTTTTTAGAAAGCCAGAGGAGCAGGTGGAGGGGAAAAATATACATTCCCAAGAACTTCTCCAGTCAGACATTTGCTCATCCAAAATTGGGAGCAGATCGCCGAAGTGCCTGAGGCGTGCTGGAGCTGGGGCAGTGAAACCCGTGCCATCTGCACCCCCCAGGCGAGGAAGCTGCCATTAAAGTCTTATCTCATGAGATCAGGCTGTCTTGTGCAACAATTAACGCACTGTCTTCCTGCCGGCGGCCCAACGGCTCTCTTTAAAATATGTAGAGTCTTACTGCGTCCCGGCCATGCTCCTTCAGACAGGAACTGCCCGCGACGGGAGCGGTGAGGGCTGATGTCAGGGTTCACCCAGCAGATGCGTGATGGAGAAAGCAGGGACTTAGCCGGAGTGCAGCTGCTTCTCTGGGACCCGATTGTCTGTGCCCCAGACGGACCCGGCCGGGACCGCTGGTGTCCCGACAGTCACGGCTGAGGGATGTGTTGTGGTGTCGGCTGCTGGCATGTTCATTGACACTGTGGTGCTGTGATTGCCACCCTCCTCCTTGCTTCCTTTCTTCTCTCCTGGAGAAGTCTGGCTCAATTTGCTTTGATTCAGATGATATGGGGAAGATTTGCTGCTGCGCAGCTCGGAGACATGGCTGGATGTTTCCCCAAAGCCAAGCTGTTTTGTTAATCTGTTTATTAATAAGCACTGGTTTTATGAGGATAGACCCAGCTGTATTAGGTTAGACTGCAGTTTCCTCCAGCCCAGTGTCTCCCATCTCCAGCAGCAGCTACAGTGGTATCCAGCAAAGAGTATGAACCCCAGGTAAACATGTAGTGACTTCTCCAGAATATTATCCCAGCTTCCATTGATCACTGGCTTACAAGTTTTTTTTTTGCCTGATGGAGTGTCTTTTTACTTCATTTGTAGTTCACTGTAATTTGTATTTAATTTGCCCCAGTACTTCACGGTTGAAGATGCTTAAATCTGGGTGGCATTGGAGAGTGAGGTTCATAGTCACTAAAAAGCCTGAGCAGGCATTGCATCTCATGTCTGCTTGAGTGCTTCAGGAGGGCCACATCCTCCATAGTGTCTTTCTGCATGTGTGTGTCAGGTCTTTAAGCAAAGAAGGTCTTGGCTTCCATCTCCCTGGGTTTTATCTTTTTGGAGCATGTGTGACCATGGTTGTGCCTGAACAGTCTGGGCTGCAGGCAGGTGGCAACTTCGGCCAGTGCTGGCAAGTAAAGCAATGCCAAGTTGTTTTTTCCATTCCCTGCATTTGACTCCAAAGCCATGCCCAGACATTAATTTGTGCCTAGTGTGGATGGTAGGCAAGCTTGTCCCCACTCTTCAAAAATGGTATAGAAGTAGCTATGATGTCCCGCCTGTCATCAGATCCAGTTATGGCCTGATTTCTTCACCTTCTGCTACAGCTTCCTTCTAATTACAGAGAGTAAATGAAGATGGTAGTTGGTCATGCCATTGCCTGGCACCAGATGTACCCAGTCATTCTTATAATCCCACAGCACACCGTTGGCAACTTGTGTAAATAAACAGAGGGACCTGAGAGTTGCAACTCATACCTCTCCCAACCTTTTTAAGTCTGCATATTTTGTGAGAGTAAGATTTTCTTTTGAACGTTTGTGGTTCATCCAATTTGCGTTTATTCAAAGAATGATTGTCCTGTGTTATTGCTGTTCCAAACCTGGTCCAGCATATGAAAATCTATAAGGCTGAAAATAATGATGAAAATCAAGCACTGAACTTCCAAGGTATGAAGAATTTAGGGAAACAGCTTGTAGAAGGAAAGCTTCCTGGTACAGTGAAGTTAGTGGTAGTTCTGTTACTGGCCTTCAGCACAAGCAGGATTTTATCTCTGGGGCTTAGCAAAGCCTTAAAATTCAAAGATGCCTTCTTGATGCCCTCACTGAAGGTCAGCACTATCAAGGTTTCTGGGAACATGGCCTTTATAACCTTACTGTCATCATTCTGTCCCAATATGAAGTTAACCAGGAATGACAGAAAATTGAGTGATGAGTCTGAACCCAAGGGGCCTCACTTCACCAGCCTCAACCAGACACAAAGGGTCTCTCTCCATTCAGCCGTAACTACACATGAAACCTGAGTGGGTTGCTTAACTCTGACACTAACTCTGGAAAGCTAAAGTGAAATCCAATGAATGCCTTCTTGGTGTAAGAAAGGAAAAAATGATTTTTTTTTTTTTTGCTAATAAAATAGTATTACTCACAACTGTTACCTACTTTGTAGCAGCTACAGGTGCATGTGTTTTTTAGCAAGACTTGAGAGTGGGATCATGGCCACCTCTGTGGAAGTGTTAGCTGATTTCTGCATTTATTCCCCTGTCTAGTGGATGTTTTGACTCTTTAGAGAATCGTATAGAACTGTAGAGTAAAAGCATTTTTTTGCAAATTCAGTTCTGCTTCTATAGAAGAAGGGTGCAAAGCTTATGTCCCATGCTAGTCCTAAAATGTGTAGGCAGACAACATGCTTAATTTTGAAAAATTTGGAGAATTATGCTGGAATGATGTGGGCGAAGTTGATGGAGAAAATCTGATGTGATACTTAATTGAATAAATGAGACAATTAGACCTTTGTCCACTGGAATCTGTGAGGAAGCAGAGGGAGGTGGGTTCAGATGCAAAGTTTGTGGTAATTCTTTTGCCAGATGAGGGTTCTCTGTCCATTTCATCTGCCCTGGAAAGATGAAGCACAGATGGGCCCTGGCAAATGAGCGGTGCAAATGTTTGACCATTTGTTGTTTTGTTTGTGCAGACTGTCTCTGGCAGAGCTTGGTGATTTGCATGGCTGAGAAGCAGGTCTGACTTGTGCTGTTTGAATGTGTTGTGGCTCCTGTGCCAGCACAGGAGCAGTGACAGTCAGGGCCTGTCTGAGAGTCTGTGAGGAGACTTGGCAGAAAGAGGAGGTCTGCAAAATGTTCTGTAGCAGGGGCATGAGCCCTCTGCACCCTACAGCATAGGCCTCCCAACCCCTCATGTGTGGGCAATTCTTCATTGTGTTCTACCAGCTTAGAGAAACGCCATTGCAGAGGTAATTAGGCCAGTGTTTTTGCTAAGGCAGCAAGATGCTTTGAAGTTGCAATGAAAAACAGAGGAGTGGGATGCACAGGGGAAGATTTCCAGGACTTTTTTCATCTGTAAACATGGAAATGGAGGGTCTGGATGTCCTCAGTGGTAACCTGAGTGAGTTACCAAACAGATGGTGTTTTGCCAGTAAATGTGTGTTGCCCACCGGAATTGATATCTCTGGATGATTGCCCTCTTTAAGTGTACGCTTGGAATTAGTTTCATGTGATTTAAGGTCTTCTGGGCTCATTGGGCCTGGTTTTCTTAATTTGTTTAAGAGTTTTTGCCAATGTGAAAGAAAGAGCAACTTCATAGCCTTGCTTTGCCAGGAGCATTTTATTTATTAAGCTTTTGATCTCCCAAACACACCTTTGGTGTATGCTTGTCCAGTAGGTACTGCCCTGTGTTCCGGAAGGACCTTTCAGGTTGGTGGTTCACAAAACCACCGCTCTGTCCTTGCGCAGCCCTCTGGGGAGACTCAGGCCAGCATTTGCAGACTTGCATCTTTGTGCGTCTTGGTCCTAATTGAGGGAAACATCTTCCTGCAGGGAAGCGCTTAAGATGTGAAGTCTCATTGTCATGAACACTTAACTGAATTCGTCATACACCTTCACCTTCATACACCTGACTGGAGGTGGATTTAGAGTAGAAGCTTATGGGCTTTTCTATTCATAAGACTGAGTACCCAAATGCATGCCACCTAAATAAATATTGTATGAGCGAGTCACATCAGTGCCAGGAAATATTGGTCATTCTTTTACTAGTATTCACAATTTGAGAGGCCATACTTCAAAAACATGATTGCCTCCCTCTGGGTCTCTCAGTCCTGCCTCTCTTTCAAGGTTTAATCCTTGAACTCGTCAAGACAGATACACAGATGTTTCTGTCTCTATCCATTGTGCAAACAAGCTAGTGCTGATTGAAGATGGAATAGTAGTTCACCCTGGTCAAGAATGAGAGAGTTTAAGTCAAAGATTTTCAAACTTTATCTGTCATTTTTGAATCTGCTTTTCAGAATCCCGATGCGTTTAGACCAGCTGCACTAATGACAGTTAATTATTTGGGACAATCCTCTCAGCACCTGGAGTAGAGCCTCGCTTTCCATTGCTGTATGGTCTTTTGGTGCCAGAGACTCAGAACTATGTCCCAGTTACTTCCAAAACTCTGAACTTTTTTTTTTTTCCCTCCTCCCCACAGCGTTTTATTTATTTCTACATCTTCCCCCCAGTCTGAGTCACTACCATGCTCCCTTCATCCACCTCTCTGTCTGACTGTCAGTGTTTGCCATCCATCCTCCACCCATCAGTGCTTTGGGTTCAAGCTTGGAGTTATTTGAGGCCCTGAACAAAACAGAAACAGGAAGTGTTTTTGTGTAGGTGAAATAATTTATTTCTCTGTTCTGAGAAGTGAACTGTTCTAATTGCACCTTCCCTTCTTGCTGGATTCGTGGCCATTCCCAAACATCTGGCGCTAATGATTAACAATAATTAAAGGTTGCTTGATAATGAAACGTCAGTGAATCATAACCATGTGGTACTGTCAACTGGTGCTGTGTATTTGTGTGCAGAGCTGGGATCGACCCACTGAACATTAGGGATCTAGAAGCTCTGAACTGCCTCAGTGGGCTGTGGGGAGAAGCAGTCGGTGATTCACCCCACCCAGAGCTAGGTGTCCGTGGTGGGGTAGCCAGAGCAGCCCCTGAAGACGCTGGTCTTTCTCTAGCGATTAAGCAAGTTGATGGACAAGTGTGACCATTCTCCCATTTTAGAGACATAAAATTCAGTGGGGTGAATGTCGTTCTGTGCATATATACACGTATGCCTACATACGTGCTGTGTATCTCTACATGTACATGTCTGTGCGTCTGTTTTTTATAAATGTATCTGCATAAATGCAGCACTCAGTGCATCCTTACAAGTACCTGCATGGTTTTACATCCATGCATGTGTGTTTTGTGAAACCTTCTAGCTGTAGTGTAGTCCCGCGGTGCTGTTTGCAGTTCAAATAACTGCAAGCAATGAAGCCTGTGCCTGGTGCTCTGCTCCTCTCCCAATGCGGTGTGTGGCGTGCAGCAGCCTGCCTGCCGATGAGCTGGTGGTGTGTGCGGAGCCAGCTGTCCCCAGCACCGAGAGCTGCTTGCTCACACCCTGCCTGACATTACCACTTTTCAATAGCCTTTCAAGTCATCCACTCTACGAGACTGTCTGAAGCCTGTAATATAGAAAGACAGACATCGTTACAGGCTGAAATAACACGTAAAAGCCTATCTCCTAAGGAGCATGTGACGCCTGAGCGGCACACATCTACCACTGCATGCTGAGCAAGGAAACGTGCTATTACTGATAATACTCAGTGATCGTGCAAGGCTGAATTCTGCTTGCTGGCACTTTTTATCTCTCACCTTTCCTGTGCAAATTCCTTGCTGTTTCTGAATGCTTGCTATTTGAAGCTGTGTGCATTTACCACTGGGTGGTACATCCCAGGAATAATGTCACATCCCTGTCCTTTCCATTCTTTTACCATCTGTTTTCCTCTTTTTCTTTACTCTTCTTTCCTTGACCCTGCAGTCTTTCCTCCAGGCTGTTGCAGCTCTGCCCTGGAACTTTCTTGCTGAAGTGCCAGAAACTTGCATTTTCCCCTTGCAGAGAGACAGTGGTTGTCCCTCATCTCCTCAATGCACTTTTTGTTTGCACTCTGGAACCGCGTTGGACTTGGCTTGCTCCTGGGTGGATGTTGTGTGTTTGCTGGAGAGACGGTTGTTTCCCAAAAAAGCATTGCTGCTCCCTGCCACTGTCCAAAATCAATAGACCGACTCTGCTGGGTTTTACACCCTTGTTTGCACTTTCTTACCCTTTCTTAGCATTTCTTACCCCTTCTTAAGGTTTTGTTCCTTAATAAAAACCAGTGAAAATTGACTAGCTGCAGACTTACTCCTGAGCTCCCTGAAAAACATGCAATGGCACGTTACTACGGGGTGGATTTCATTTCACCTCCATGCACTGGGCTGAAAATTGCAGTACTTTGGGAGGTGATTCAGAAGCGGGAGAGCCTGCCCTGCCGCAGGGCTGCTGTGTCCATAGGGTGGGAAGGTGGATGTCTGGGTGTGGAAATGGCTGCGGCTGATTTTATCCACTGCCTGCGAAAGCCTGGAGTCACAGAGGTGCTTTTCAATTACCCCCTTTGGCCCCGCAGGACCACAGTGCTCCTGGGGACTACCAGGTGAGGGATGACTGATTCAGGCAGGTCAGATTCTCTGAAGCATCCTGAGAGTTAGAAACACAAATCTCCATGGCAGCTTGGTAGGATTTTTCTCCTCTGTCACTGAAAACCCACTTTGTGCTCCAGTTCAGTATTGACACTTGTAGCCTGGTTTCTGCAAGGGCGAACATCTGTGACCTGTAGGGAAGTGATGATTCTTTGAGAAGGCGTCTGATGTCCAGGACCTCCTGTGATGGGTATAACCCGGGTATTTGTGTTTCTCTGGTAATTATATGAATCATTTGCAGTGCTTGCTCTTGCCCCATTGACTGCGAAGATCAAGCCCTTTGAGATTTCAAAACATACTGTAGATATTAAGTATCTGAGCCTCATAACCTTTCTGCAGATTAGGTGTTATTGCTCAGCGTTGTAAATGGTTAACTGGAGATCTGTCCCTGCTGAATGTGATGGAAAGAGGTTAAGTAACCTGCCTGAACCAAGAACGGCGTTAGTAATAAAGCCATCACTAAATCTCAGCCCCATCCACTGCTGGTTAGACAGCATTGCTTCTCTGTGTAGTCTGTCTCCTGCTTGAGATGCAGATGAATAAAACATACTTTAATGTTGTTTATGTCCTTGTTAGCCTGTACCAGTGAGGCATTTCTCTTTCAACATGCTGTAATTGTTCCTATTCCTGGACAGTTTCTGAATTCCCAGTGTTAGTCCTGATTTGCCAGCTGGATGCATTGTTTAAATGCAGCAGAAATAAGGCCAGAGAGCTCACGCCTTCATTAGGCTTTTATGCAAGATTGAGTGGATTGCAGTGGGGACGAGGGCATCCTCCATTCAGATTAAAGCATTTGAGTTTTCTACCTGTTATCTTTCATCGTATGCTGGTGCAGCAGTCAGCAGTGCTCTGGACACATGGCCCAGCACTTGGACCCTCCAGGCTGTTGCCTGACTTCTGCATCTAATGCTTCTTTTTTATTGTGAGGTGTCTTTTCTGCTCTGTAGTGCAGTTGCACATTGACCAAAGGCCAGTGCCTCGTTCTTCATAGGCCTGCTGACATCAAATTGATTTTTCTTGTGTTTTTATGACATCCCTCTACCAGAGAAAGGAGAGCTGTAATTCTGGAAGCACTCAGCTTTGAATTTCAGGCCACCTCAGAACAAGACCCCATCATCTAATACTGGAGACGTGCAGTTTCAGAGCAGGATTTTTTCATTTTTCAGCTCTTTTCCTTTACATCCCCAAGCAGGAGTCAGTGGTCTTAGAAACAAATCTGGCCACTTCTAAAGCCTGGTTAAAAACAGCTGTGAGGGTAACCAAGTGCTCTGTCCTACCTTCATGCTTTGTCTGGGCCTTCTGGTATATCTGACCATGATCAATCAGGTGTCTCACAGGTTAGTATAACCGGTTTGCCCTACTGCACCTTCGTTCTGCTCTCGTGCAGTTTTGCACCTGTCTTTCGAGCTTGTTTGTCAATTAGCAGAAGAGCCAGACAATCTCATTTTGTCAAACAGGTTTACAGCACCTTTAAGAAGCTTGGTCTATATTTAACCTGTGGCCTATTTTCAGTGTAACTTAGCGCAGGAGCAGGTGAACTCCAGCTTCTTTTCCTTTCCTGCTGGTCATTTCTGGAGGCAATCTCAGAGTCATGTCACTCCGAGCTGCTGTCCCATCTCTGTGGGCTGGGGACAGCTCTTTGACCTTTTTTGACACCATCAAGCACTGGATTCTGAACAGTAAATCCACAGCACATTTCTGCCTTGCATGCTTGTCTCATTGGTTTGAAGTCTCGATTTCCAGTATACTTCAATGTAATGTGGTTGTTTCCCAAACTGTACTTGGCTACTGCTGAATGTGACAAGCGCTGCGTTACCTGTGCCTTGCAGAGTGCATGGACATCGTTAGGCAGGATGCGCCATGAAGCCTTCTTCATGCAGATATAGCCTCTCTGCCTTTTTTTTTTTTTCAGATACTTAATCAAACTTACTCTCCTGTTAATTTAGGAGCAAATTGTTGTTTGGTTTGGTTTTGTTTTTAGCGAACTGCTTTTTTTCTGTTGACAGTGCTTAATGGAAAGCTTTATGGACCACATTAATCTGTTGTATTAGTGGGTGTTGAGTCCGTAGATTTTCACTGCTTGAATTTGTGTGTTGACATACAGGCTGTAAGCCCTAACTGCATTGTTTGAGGTGCTGTGCACACACAGTCCCAGCCACAGAGCACTTATCTACTCAGTGTTATGATTTTGCACATGTGAACCGAATTCTGCTCTTGTACACATTGCAAAATAATTACTTTGGCTGACTCTAAGAACCATTGCTTGTCTCAGTTCATTGCACCCTGTTTGACATTTGCAGTCAAGGCATGCTATTTTCTTTCCTCTCAGGTAAGCAGCCAGGAGTGATGCTTTCCTCTTCTATTCCCTTCCCCCTGCCAGGACTGTTTTGGCTCCTTTTGCTTGGTAGTTTAGATGTTTGAGACCATATTTTTGAGCTTGACTTTTCTAAGTCCTTCTCCCTCCCTGTTTTGTTTTGCAGGCGCTGGTTCGGCTTCCTCCTCACATTTCACAGTGTGATGAAGTCTTCAGGTTCTTTGAGGCTCGCCCAGAAGACCTTAACCCTCCAAAAGAGTAAGTGCTGTGATGGATTTCCATTGCTGCTCAGTTCATTTTGATTTGATGGAAGGAAAAGGTCATTCGGTTTTATTACTACTGTAGGTGTGGGAAGAGATTTTCTAGCTTTCAAGTACTACCTAGAAAATGCTCAGCGATTACATACAACCAGGTCAATGCTCAGCGATTACGTACAACCAGGTTGGGTGTGTGGAGGACAGGGGAGTCAAGCAGCCCTCAGACACAGTTTTCAGCCATCCTCCGCCCACTTTTGCATTGTTTCTTACTGATGGTTCTAATGAGGGAACCTCCCCTGGCTTGCGGGTTTTACCTGATAATTATCAGGTCATTTAGCTCCCAAAAGTATTGGCTCAGCTGCAGGGGGAAATCCTGCCAGTAAGCATTTGGCTTGTAATTACCAGCTGCTTCTTTAAATGTACTCCTGCCCAGAGATACTTAGTTATCTGAAGGGAGCAAGATTGTGGTCCAGGTCCAAAACTGTCTCTGGAGAGTCTATTCTTTCTAAGCAGGAAGCCAAGAAAAAGCTGGGGAAAGCTTTGCCATTGAACACGGAACAGAATCGTAGCCTTTACCTTGGAGCAGATGAGCTGATTCATGCTGATGCAGTCAGGGTTCAGACGACTGATTTAACCAGGGAAAGCATTGGCAGGAGGGTATTTACACGCAACTGTGCTGCCTTGCCTGAAGTTTCCTTTTCTCCTTCATACTGAACAGGATATATTTTATTGTGCTTCACAATAAGATTTTGACTTGGTCCCGTTGTGTATTGTGCTGCTTTGTTACACAATTTGAAACTTGATTGCAGGCTGTGTTACTGTAATTTGCTTTCCCCGGTGTTTGCACAGAGTAAGGGGAATGGATGTAAAGCTTTTGGGTTTGGGGCACTTAAGCACACACAAACCTTTAGTTAGCGGAAAGATTTGTATTGGCTTCAGCTGTGTGTTCCCATGCTGGTGTAGAGGAGAGGACCTTTGCAGTTTGATTTCCCAGACTTTGTCTTTTGCACATACACGGTTTTATTCAAGGGGATGTATTAGCATTTGTACTAAAGAAAACACTTCTACTGTAGCTGAGAGTGAAGCAAAGAGCTGCTTTTTAATTATTTTCTAGCCAGCCTTGTTTTAGAAAAATGTCTGGGGTGAATACATACAGTTGCATCTTGATTGTTAAACACATATTGCAAACTTAGAAACTTGCAGCAGGGTATGCCTATACTCTGAGACCTGCTGACCATCGCAGTTTCCATTTAGGGCCTGTAAGAAGGTTTGCAAAGGTTGCTTGATCCCACAACACCTCTCTGATGCAAGGACCTTTTACTGAGCTCCCTGTTCGAAGCCTTGCAACAATTTTCAAGTTATCCATTTTCTCCCCCCGTAGAAAAACAAAGAAGATGAAATTTTCTCAGCCCAAGCCTCGTGTCTTATTCCAACCTAGTAATAAGTGTGATTTATTTCCCTGGAAAATGTAGAGCAATAACTCGATTAAATCTCACTTCACTAATATCTGCAAGACATTAATCTAGCTGGGTTTAAACAAATCCTACCTCGTCTTCTGTAAGCAAACAGATCTTAGGGAAGGTGTCTAAGGTTTCTGCTGGGAGCGCTTCACAAAAGATGCATTGTTGAATCTGAAGATTAGTCTCTACAAAAAGATGATGTAAAAGCCAACAGAAACATCTTAGTGTTTTTCTTCTGTGAACTGAGGGGGAAGGGAGGAGATCTGGGGCTCACTGGACCACTGTGTAGGGTCTAGGGGAAGGACACCTCCAAAGCAATTCTCAGCCTCACTGCAGGAAGGAGCACGATCAGCCAGAGAAATCCCCTATTTATTCCCTCATTTTGCTGCTCTGCCAAGCCTCTCCAGAAACAATGAGCCAGTGGTGCCCAAGCCCTGTGAATTCAGTCTTCTTTGGACCTCATGGTCCATCATTCATCTCACTGGGGGTAGGGTGGGTAGCCTCGGTGCAGCATCTAGACTACCCTAATTATTTTAATCTATTTCTTCAGCTACTTCTTTTAACCCTCAGTGCAGAGGTGGTTCATATATTTGTATATCAGTATAGATGTGGCATTCAGCTGGCTGGGTTAAAGGAGAACAAATATTGTCAAGCAAGGGACTCAGTCACCAAGGGATGGCAGAACAGAGTTGCTTGTGTCGCCTTCATGTCTTCTCTCTGTGCACGACGAGATGGTCTTTTTAGTTTCATGATCACCTGCTCTGTTTTCTCTACAGCAGCTCAGCCTCATAAGACAAAGCCTGACCTAGAGTTTAATTAACTAATTTTCAGGAATGTAGCCTTAATCCCGTGGGCATTTGAGTTGTTGAGCCTGGAGAGTCCATTGAGTTATTGCATGTCTGCAGAGCAGTGACTGAGCATGTGCTCCCAGCCAGAAAAAACATGGAAGCTTAAACTTCGAGGGAGGAGGCACAAAAAAAGTCTGGTTTACCTTGCAGCTGGGGTGTGTGCGGAAGTATTCATGCCCTTAATTGCTGAGCCGTGACTTGTGATGATGCACGTGCAGTAGTTTATGTTATACTGTAGTAATTCAGCTGCAAAGCTGTGCCCTTCACTTTTGTTCCTATTGTCCTGAAAGAAACCAACATTTCCCCGTAGTCCCTTAGGCACTTTTACAAATGTGTTCCCAGCTTCTTCCTTATAACTCTTATAACTCTGATTTGCTCTGCCCTTGCCTCCTCCCTGCTTCTGTGCACTGTCGTCTCCGGGTTATGCCGTGTTTGGCTCACAGGCTGCTCCCTACAGGGTCATTTCCTACTGCTGCTGTGCTCTGATGGCCCACAGCGCTGAGCAGCACACAGTCCAGCTATAATAAAAGCTGGGATTTCCCAACACTGTTATAATCTGGCCAATTTGTTCAGTTGGATTTGCAGTTTAGATTTTCTGTTTCCTGTTTTGGTGATGGTCCAGGCTTTCGAGTCCTGTGACAGTAGGCAGAAGGTATTCCTTTCAGCCCCATTAAACCTCGTCTGGGTCCAGTGGCTTACAGGCAGATAGCTGGAGGGATGTCTCGAGAAATCATAGCGTTTGAAATTGCTGACAGTGTCCTTTGAGTCTGCTCCTGCTGGTGGAGCTAACTCCAGGTCAGATAGCTCCCAACAGCACGTTTCCTGGGAGACACCATAGGAGGACACCGAGTTCCTACATGGGATAGTCTGGGAGCTCTCTCAGGCTGTTTGGTGTGGTGGAAGCACGGCCTTTGCGAGGGAGCTGGCGGGCACTGGGACAGCTGATGTGCAAGGCCGGGTTTGGAGCTCCAGGGCTGCTGTTCCCAGGGCAGCGGGTTCTGCTGCTCTGGCTTTGCTGATGAGCTGCAGAGAAAGCAAGATTCAAACCATCAGCTCTGGTACAGGAGGAGCAGTTCTCAGCTGCTTAGGTTTGTAATGTATGGAAGTTTAGTGTTGGAGCAAATGCATATAGGCAGATGGCTGGGCTGTGTCTTTTACCATGGCCCTGTAAGGAGTAGGTCCTGCATTGCTATGGGAAAAGATACTGTGAGGTAAGAAGGAAGTGCATTTTTATTTAGCCATTATTCTAAGTTAAAACACCATGTCACTGAAAGCCATTCATTTACTGGATACTTCTGTTAATAATTATAATTACTGATAACTAAGCCAGAGGTGGATTAATTTCAGACTTCTACTGGGGATTTAAATTCAAGGCTGAGGTCAGGCCAGGGCTCATAGTCAACAAACAAAATCTCAGAAACCATTTTTTTAGTGATTCTTTTTTACTCAAAATACCAGAAATACCTGAAGTGTAGGATTAATCAATTAGACATTGCATATGGTCCACTGCTTTTAGGGCTTTTTTTGAAGTTAGGTTCAAAATATCACAGCCAGACCACTCATGTGAGAGTTTGTTTTTTCTTTCTGGGTCTGGATCCAGTCTAAAAGCAGACCAAGAGCCAAGGATTCAGTTCTCCAGTACTCTCCTTGCAGAAATGCCTTCAGGCTCTGAAGAGATTTGTGTTTAAACCACTACTAATAATATTAACAACTGAATTTAAAGCAGTGTTCAGTATCTGAGAATGTTTTTCCTCTAAGAATCATAAATCAATTTTCAAGCAATATGCAAATCCAGGAAAACTAGTCAACTTATTAATTAGATGACATGATATTATGAGGGTTGATGCAGAAAGTGTACTTAGTGCTGAAGGTACCTTTACTGAAGAACAGAAATGCTTTATTGTGCTCTGCAGCCGTGAGCTTCACTGATCGTTTCTCTGTCACATAAATACTGGTGTAACACTTGGATACTCAGATGTCAGGCAGCCACTGTAAAATGGAAGCTGGATTCTCCCTTTATCCTTCACATATTACAGATTTCTGATAAAGGAACTGGAAGGAAGTTGTCAGGGTAATGCAGTGACCATGTTAAGGAAGATTGCTTTAGTTTATGAGTCTACCAGTACTAAAGCACAGTTCCCTAATACATTTTTGTTCTATTCATAAGCATGACTGTGTTTACATACAAGTATTTCTGTTTGCCAAATGTCCCCTGATCTGCCTTGTAATAACAATTCAATTACCTATTGGTAAGGAAGAAAATTTTTCATCTGTAAAGTATCTGTGTTTATTCTGATTTGTTTGACATTATGCAAATATTTTATATTTCATCCCTTATATTTCTCTTAAGTTTCATCCCTTTAGAATGATATTTCCCAACACATTTGATAGTTGAATCTCTGGGCAGAGAGGAAAGCTGTCATTCTCTTTTTGTGGTTGCTCTTTCTTACCGGACTTACAGTACAGATAATTTTCACATTGTTTAGGAATGTGGTCAGCACAACTTGATGACAGTTGGTGTCACAGTCCGCACTTGGCAGTGGTATTTTGACTGCTGAATGCACGCATTTTATTAGGGAAATTCATTTCACCTGAGAGATGCAGAATGGAAATCAATTTCCCTAAGAAATGCAAAATCAGAAAAAGATGGAAGTTTCATTTTTATGTGATTTATCAGTTAGGAAGTAAATTGTACAACACAAAGCAGGAAAAGCTCTGAATAAAGATGGTGGCAGCATAAGGCAGTTAAGATCCACTGTTCTCAGGGGAAGAAGAAGTCAATATTTTTAAAGAATGACCAGATTGCCTTCTCTGGGAGGTAGCTAAGGATACAATAACCTGTTGGGGCTGAGTTTGCCAAGAGTCTTTCTTGGCTACTCCTAATTAGTCATCCAGCTCTCATTGATGTCAGTGGGAATTAGGTACCGCAGCTCTTTGAGCATCTGAGCGAAGCAGAGCACCTGTGTTTAGTTTTTCAAACATGCCTGTTTTAGGGCTGTATTTGCTAGAAACATTTGTCTTCAGCACCTAAATTTGTCATGAACATTGCTTTTCGGCTTCTAAATTGCAGAAGTGTTTTACAGTATCCTGCTCATATTGTGTCATAAATCTGTGACTGAGAGGTCAGGCAGCCTTGTGCCCCAGGAACAGAGTGGTGAAGGGTGGCTGATTCCCATTTGTGCCTCCTCTGCCCCAAGGAGCGGGAGCTCCATCTCTGGGACCTGGCTGTTGTCAGATAGGGCTCTAGATACCCTGACAGAGTGTGTGCCTTTCACCAATGCATATTATCATGATCTTTGGGAAGGTCTCGCTTGGAGATTGTTATCTTAAATAAACTAAGCCAATGCAGCAATGGAAGTGCCTCTAGGAACAGGGGAAAAAAAAAAAAGAAATAACAGATGCATTACTTGTCCTCTTCTTTAGTTTGATGTGGGGCTTTCCCTTTTGTTTGCAACATATAAATGATTTGAGCTGGAGTATTAAATGGAGGATATTGAAATTTGCTGCAGCATTGGTGATATCAGCAAATAACTCAGCCTTCCTGGGAGAAGATTTGAGTATTCTTGGTACTCATCCAGAAAATTAAGAAATAAATTATATGTAGATAAATATCAAACAATAAACATGGAGGAAAACAGAAAGCACATTAAATTAAATAGGTTCAGCAACCACAAGAAAAAAGATGTAGAAGAATGGCAGTTGGAACAGGATACATTCCTGCTGTTACTGTACAGCAAGAGCTTTTAGTCCTTGTCTTGAATATCACGTTTGGATTTTCTTGTGCTTTGTAGGTCTGACCGGGAAAGGACACAGGGCTGAGAGGAGTTTAATGTACTGACACTTGGCACTGGCAGCCAACTGTACAGAAATAGCTTTTGCCTGGGTTCGTTATGAGCGTGCTGCAGTGTTTAAAAGAGGCATGCTGTCACGGGCACAGGATGGATTAAGAATAACCAGACTTATCTCAAATCCATCAAAACGTGACGGAGATCAGAGCCCTGCCGACCCGCAGCTGCTTCAGCGGTGGCACCGGGCACTGCCTTGCTGGGGCCAAATACAATGGCGGTGTCAGTGCCTGTAAAAGTTTACTGCTTGTGAGACATTTTTTTTCTTTCTCTGTAGAAGAGTTGGGACTGAAGAGATGTTTTGAAATGCGGAGATATTGCCCTTAAAAATAACTAAATGCCAGGCAGGTTGGCTTGAGGACCTTTTTTCCTGTCCAGTAATTTTTGTTCATATCCTGAAGGAACAATCGCTGCTGATAGTTTGCCAATGCCTATTATGTAGAGTAGAAAGTAATATAATAGTTTGCTTAATGTTCTCTTAACCCTTAAAACTCCTTCCTTCTGGAGAAGTTTCGTGGTTAATGCAGGGGACTGGGAAATCTGCTCCTTACTGTCTCATTGATTTATTTTTTGACACCGGAAAGGTCTCTCACATCTCATGGCTGTATCTGCAGTATGATTGCAGATGTATGGTTTCAGAGGTTTGCTAAGAGGATTTGATTGTGGTGAAGAAACCTTTTTCCTTCCATAATATAATCGTAGAAATAACCAGTTAGAAAAATAATTTGTTTTTTAAATCATCAGTCAATGTTGGAGGAAACATTACTCCCAAAATCTATCAGGAAAACCTGTTCTGCTGGTGCTTCTGTGTGCAAAACCAGTTAGTGAGCCAAAAGAACAAATTTATTCATCTGTCAGTGGGGAAAACCTGGGCTAATGAGGCAGGATTGGAGCAGAACCAAAGTAACTGGATTCAGAGGTTATCAAGCTTGTGGTGAAGTATTTGGGGCACCCGTTAGCCTTGAGCCCTCACTTCTAGAACTGTTTGACTCAGTGCCACAGGATGTTCTGACAGCCATAGAATTACAGAATGGTTTGGGTTGGAAGGGCCCTTCGAAGCTCATCTAGTCCAACCCCACTGTAATAAGCAGGAACATCTTCAACCAGATCAGGTTGCTCAGAGCCCTGTCCAACCTGTCCTTGAATGTCTCCAGGAATGGGGCAACCACCACCTCTCTGGGCAACCTGTGCCAGTGTTTCACCACCCTCGTTGTAAAACATTTCTTCCTCACATCTAGCCTGAATCTCTCCTCTTTTAGTTTAATACCATTACTCCTTGTCCTGTTGTAACCTGCTGTACTAAAAAGTCTGTCCCCATCTGTTTAAAGATTGGCAATGCTTGGTTTGATGCCCCAGAACAGGAGCAGCCCATAGGGTTGAATCACCCATGCTGATAAACACGAAAGAGATCTTTACGTCATGCAGAATAGAAGGGTCTGTGCCTGCCGTGCTTTGTGGATAAGCCTGCAGCTGAGGAAGAGAGATGAGGACTTATCTGCGTTTCTTGTTCTGGTGAGACCCTGCTCACAGGTTAATAGCGTGCACTGAGGTGTCTGTCACTGCTGACTCATGACCTGCCAGGCAGGAGGAGATGGGGTGGAGTTTTCACTCACATGACAGAATTTAATATAGCCTGTCTTGTCCTCTGTGTGTCACGTCTCTGAAAAACGAGAATAGGCAGCTTATGTTACAAATATAATTATATCATGGAGAAGAATCCAGCGTGTCATTGCTATGTCTAAATTTAATATGGTCGCACTATTGTTTAATGAAGATCTTTTTCCACTCTGAAGAAGAGGGCACTGTGGACAGACGTGCTCAATGGGGTGTTTGCTGCCAGGATGATAAATTATCCTCCAGTAGTGCCTGGGGTCAGATGGGACTTTGCAGTGCTGTGTGCTTCCTACTGTTGATCACTACATAATTTTGACACCGCTTATCTGCAGAGTTCCTGTAATTTTAGTGCTGTTGAGGATCAGTAGACTTGTTGGTCATAAAGAGAGCATTTTTCTCCTGGACACATGTCTAATGCAACCCTATATGTGATCCTGAACTGGCTGGGGGCGATGTAAGACATTCGGTTACATTTGATAGGGTTTTGTCAGGTGTACTATACATTACAAGGGAAAGCATTGTTTAAAATGTGCTTTAATTCTGCTGACTACAGGCCAGATGAAGTTTACCTCTGACGTTTGTTTAAGGTGGAGCATTTTTGGCTAAACACCAGGAAGTGGAGGTGATGTTCCTCGGTAAACAGGACTTGGAGAGTCTCTGGTGCTGCCTTTAGCATCCAGCAGTTGCCACTGAAGAGAGAGGAGGAAACGTTAGCAATCAAATAGTGCAGAACAAGAGGCAGAGCAAGTTAGGTCTCTCTGGAGAGTCACCACCTCCTGCTTTGAGTTAGGAGGAGAGCTGGTCTTCCTTTCTGGCTTGGCTCTATCATAACAGCATGTTAGACACTCATTGTTTGGTGCAGCTGGTTCCACCTGTTCACCCCATGCCACCAATGGATTTGCGCTGGCAGTTCATTTAATTACATAAACCTGGGTTGGTGTTCTGTGTCCACTGAGTTTTGCATTCAGCTTCCGATGCTGTTGTTGTTTGAAATCTTGCTTGTAGCAAGCCTGGAAACAAAAAACATTTCTGGCAGTAGGGAACCATCCCCTGGAGCACTGCGCGCATCCGAGATGATCTGTTTTGCTCTGTCCTTCGATCTCTTGAGGTACCTTCTTTGGGACTTAGGATGTACGAAAAAATACCGGACCTCAAGTGGCTCTGGCTGTAGGAGACACAATGATCTATTGGTAGATCCATTTCCACCTTTTCCGTCTTCTTGGCTGGTCTGCATCTGACTGTCTTTCATGCATGCTGTTCCCAGAAACACAAGCAGAGGATCGAATAACAACACGTTTTGACTCCAAACTCTGGAGTGACTTATCATGTTATCAAAGCTTTTGATTTAATTGAAATTTCACAGATAACCCTAGACCTGCTTTTAAGTGCAGACTCAAGTGCCAGTGGGAATTCAATTAAACCCCTCACCCCCTGCTTTTAATGCTTGCATTTTGTTTGGGAGGTTTATGGAAGGGATTTGCTACTGCTTATCTCTAGCTAGAGCTCTCTGTCTGGGTTCAAAGATACCCTTTGTCTTTGGGCCACTTTCTTTTTCCAGTTATGCCGGAGTTTGACTGGAATGGCCTTGCTGACAGTAATGGACTATTGGAGATTTACGCTGATGTAAGGATTGCAGAATTTGTTGTGTTAAAAGTAGAATTCTTTCCTTGTTTCCATTCACAGCTCTTAAAACAATTGGCCTAAGCTCAGGAAAGATGTGCTTTTAAACAGACCTCGGATATATTCTGAATAGAGGATTGACTGTGGCTTTGCAATACTTTAGTCTAATCTAATAAATACTGGTTATTTGCTGGATTCTTGCAAGCTGTATCTGCTTCCCAACTCCAAGTTTTAATAGCCACTCCAGTAATGCTGATTGCAGTGCACTGTGGTGAACCTCAGAACATTGTATATGTCTGATTACATTTGCTTTCAATTACAGTCTTGTGGGTTTGAAAAATCAGAGCAGTTCAGGCTCATTTGGGAACCACTGCAAAAAATCACTAGTAACCTGAGATACCTAGTGCTTGAAAATATAGAAGAAGAAGAAAATTTTGGATGTTGGGGGCTAAAACATCTCTATTTTACTTTATGAGAAGAGACCCGTTGCAACAGCTGTGGGGTTAGGACAGCAGGGGCACCGTATTTAACAGATAAACCTTTTCCTTTCCCATCCGAGTGTGCTGGGAATGAAGTGTGAGTGACTCATAGCAGAGACAGCGTTCATCAGAGACTTGAAGCTGTCCTGGTTCACTAGTGAATTAGCAATATGTTTTCATCTTTGCAGTTCCCTATTGGATAGGTTGCTAGTATCAGTCCTTTTTCTATTGACAGAACCTCACCAACATTGCCCTCTCTTGCTAGGGGAGCTGTAGAGTTCTTGAGTCTGTTAAGACTAAATTAGTTTTCTTATTTCCATCGAGGCGCAGTATTTTATGGAGATGTTGATTATCCTCTGAATCTGACTGAAAGAGGAGCTTTCTTTTCATGAAAACATTTTACCAAAAATTAACCTCTTGGTTCCTGTGGAAAAGTGGACCCAAACCCCAGAGTTTGGATAGTTTTCATCAGCCCTACTGAGCAGCAGGATGGCGTTAGAGTGAACAGACGTGTACAGAGATGTGTGGCAGATGTCTTTGCAGGTGGTCCCTTCTGCAATGGGGTTCAGGTCTCTGGGTGCTGGGCCTTGGGTGGTGGTTGGGACTTGATTTGCCATTCATGGTGCTGCAGTGTGTCTGGTCCTGCCTACTGAAAATACCTCGCTCTTGTAGCAGGATGCTTTGGGAGAGCATCACTCATGTGGCTGATACCTTTCTGTCCTGCCAGTATCTGGTGAGAAAAGAAAGGGCTTATGACCACATTAAAGAGCAAGCCCTGGTGCAACACTTGTTTCGGGCATTATGAATATTTGCTAAATAAAAGAGGAGTGGGGAGGGTTTCACGGTGAAAAAGCCTAACCACAGCACTGCGACAGCAGGGATAGTGCAGTGAATTTTCACCCCAGGTAAGGAGAATGATTTCAGCTATTCTGAACTTGGGACCAGAAGGTGAGGTGTAAGGCTGTCATCAATCCCCTGAAAATACAGGCAGCCGCGGGCAAAGTATGCAGACTGAGTAACTGGGGTGGCTTTTACTCTGTAGTGGGGACCAGTACACGTTGCTGATGTTCTACATTTTGTTCTGTGGGCTGGGATATTTTAACAATACAGCTCCCAAATTTGAGGAAGCATGTAGGTAACAAACATGAGTGTTTTCCTTTCCGTGGTCCCAATAATAAGGTTCTTCAGCTTGAACATAACCTCTGCAGTCGCTGTCACCAGAAACCAGAGCGGTGAGGCGTCTTGCTGGCTCTGGATTAGCTCCTTCACCTCCACAGATATCTTCATAGTGAAACTAAGGGCCAGGGGCAACTAGAGAATGCTGCTGGAGTCATTCACATCCCCACAAACAGCTTTAAATTCTTCCAGCAAGAGGTCAGTAGAAAAATATCTTATTGTTTTCCGAGTCATCTCAATGCACAAAGCAGGGCTCTGTTGGACACGCACTAACAATGTTATTAATGTTCATGATGCATCGGTGTCATCCCCTGGGGGGAGCAGGAACCCCCGGCAGCTGAATCCCACAGGCCATACCAGCTAATGAGATACTATTCTTGCCAGGCCTGACAAGTAAGCTTCTGTTACTCTTCATTGTTATCATTTTCATGCTCATCTGTGAGTTTGGGAGGGAGCTGTTTTACAGATGCTTGGCTGAAGGATGGCAGGGTGCCCCATGCTCACAAGCGAGCAAGCTCCGAAGGTGAGCTGGGATTTTAAGAAGAGGCAGAAGCTCAGCAGATGAGGAGAAAGCCTTGAATCCCTTCAGTAAAGTAGTATGTTGGAGTGTGTGGTTGCAAGAAGCAGGAGTTCTGCCGAGGACAGAGATAAAAGGAGGCTTTCAGGCAGGAGAGAGGATTCCTGCCTTTTCCAGATGTAGCATTTGCATTTGGAAAAGAACTGCCAAAAGGCCAGACTGATGAAGGATGCTTTGTGGTGCTTCCAGCCTATGAAAAACACTGTACTTGGAAAGTCAGGGCCTTTTTGATTATTAGGCAAGGGATGAAATAGACATCGTAAGAGGAGTCCCTTTCCCCCTCTTATGGAAGGCCGGTTTCCAGTGCATTATATTATTACTGCCTTTTTTCCTTCCTTTTTTGTCTGCTTTCTCTTAAGGCTTTTTTAAAAAAATACACTCTTGCCTTAATCATTCAACATCCTCATAAATCAGAAAATTTTGGCTGTGCATATTTATGACAAGTGATTTATATTTAATTTTTTTGTTGACAGACATATAAACTACTGAGTCCTGGTTTACTGCCCAATAAGTCCTGATCCCTGGCAGGATAAATAATGTTTCTGAGAGAAGATTGAATTAATATCAACTAACAGAGAATTTTTTTGCTTTAACAAACAAATGTTGCTTTCTTTTATGATTTTGTCTATCCTATTACATGCTCAGAAAATCTCCAATCTTATGCCTATTTCTGATACGTTCAGATATACTCACATGCCAGGGAACTGTAAAAGTAGAAGATGTGACTATCAGTTTAAGAGAGCGTTGACCCAAAAATAGAATGTTTAACAGCGTGAGGCTCTATTGGTCCTTTGCAAGTTTCCTGAAGAAGTTTTGCCAATCATGTTTGCTTCTTCTTTTAAGGCTTTATTTTTGAAACATCAAAGCAAATTCCAAATTTTGAAGGAAGTAGGACACAGCCCTACAGAGACACGTGTCAAAAACATTTCACCTCCAGAGTAATGCAGCTAGATAACATTGAACTTGCTGTCAGCCTCATCCCGAGACTGCTCCTCCTCCTCCAAACATTTATCCACATGGGTGTTTTTCTACACAGTGAATTGAATTCAACAGGAGCACACGTGCACCCAAAGCTATTTGTGTGTATATTCGTGTGTATGTTTGTTTGATGGGGATGAAAAATTCTGGAGAGCGCTGGGATATAAAGGAGGTTCATTCCTCAGTAACCCCCTCTGCAAATCCTGTTAACTCTTCTCTCTTGCCTGGAGATGGTGTGTATGGAGTACACGCACACAGGCTTTGAGGCCAACAAAACCAGCAAAGAGGCTCGACTGTCCTGAACATTCAGCTGAATGCTCTTTTCATGAATTTATTTTTACTGATATTTTGTAAAGAAAACCCAAAAGGGCTTGAAAGCAATTAAGTGTGTATTTCATCTCTATCTTTGAGGAGACCTTTTCATTATGTAGCTGTAAAATCAAGGGAGCACCAATATAGTCTCCATAAAGCAATGCAGCTGCTCTGAGACAAACAATAAGCACAAAGCTATGCAGCAAACCTTTCTGTGGCTGTACTTGCTGTAAAATCCCATCAGATACCATTTTCATTGTGGTTTATTTTCTTCAGCTAGCACTTGCTCTGCAATCAGAGGAAATTCAGCCATCAGACGGGGTTAGGCAGGTCTCACTCCAATGTAAAGGGCTAGGTCACTGCAAACTGTCTAGCGCGTGTTGTAGGCAATTGACCTATTGTCTCTGATTTTACATACATATACAAATCTTTTAACGAATGCTTTTAAATTGTGCTTTGTTCTTATCTCTTGCTTTTCTTTTTGTAATCTTACCATCCCTGACTGCATCGGCTTCTCTGTCTCGTATTGACATATCTTTTCTCATGTCGCTTTCAGCTGTCTGTAGGCTTTTCATTATCCTTACATCCCTTGGATATTGTTTTCTTCCCTCTCAGTATGTTCTGCCCTGCTTCCCCCAGCATTGCTACACTCATTTCTATTTGTCCTGCTGGTAATCTGTATGTTCAGCTTATTTGCTCTCTAATGTATTTCTCCTATCACTTTCTCTCTTTCACGTATCTTTTCGTCCCCAATCCCACACAAGAGATAGCAGAGGGGCGATAGGAGGTCCTGAGGATGCGTGTCCCCTCACTGCCTTGCAGAAGTTGCCCAAGTGCTGGATTTGCTGCTGGCAGAGACTGTAGCCAGGAAAAGCCAGTCTGGGGCCATAACGAAATGTGGGAGCAATCTGTGTGCCACACATGTGTCTCACTTGGGGCAAGGGTCTTGTGTCAGTGGCCCAGTTAACTAACCCTCAGCAATCTGGGGAAACCCGCTCTATTGCCCCACTAAAGGCAAATTCTTTCAGGAGAAGTGATGGAAACCTAATTTGGCAGAAATAAAATCATCAAGGTCTTGTGCTGGTTTGTAAACTGCAATTTTTGTGCAGGTTGTCTCTGGTCTGCCAAACAGAAATTCATCATCTCTGGCCTGAAGTTACGGGGTAATTAATCTTCTGTGGTGGATAAGGCGGGCTGGGTTTTCAGTCTGCAGGCATGGAGAGCTACAAGCTAACCCTCAGCACTGCTGAACCTTTTCTTGCTCCCCTACTTCTTCATTTTCCCATGACCTTAGGGAAAAAAAAAAAAATCCACACTTCATAGGTCTTTTTTTTTCTAAATCACACTTTATGGAACATAGTTTTAATACTGTACGGTGCGTGTTTAATGATGTCCATATGGGTTTGTGGGTACAGGAATTAAATACATAACGGTTCACGATGACATAACACGGAAATGCAACTCCCGCAGTGCTGGTGTATAGGCTGTAAAGGGTTATTAATAAAAATGAAGGTTTTAAATAGAAAACAAGCTTAGCAGCACCGTTTTGGCCTCAGGCCCATCTCTGAGTGATGGAGAAAAAAAAAAAGAGGCTGGAATATATGGTCTTTCCTCAATACATGAAAATAAATACATTTTACCACCATCCCCTGCTAAATGTTTCAGAGGGAAAGCTGCAGGCCTGATGCATGGCATCTCTCTTCAATTGGAGCCTGAGCTCAGGGCGGTCTGGAGGGGATATTTCAGCAGGGTGCAGAACACATCAAACAAATACCGAGGGGGAGATTGATGCCTTAGATTATTAAAATGGGGTAAGGCCACAATGTTTTGATTGGCAAAACCTTTCAACAGTTGGACATTAGTGTTTCAGAAGAGCAAACCACTCTGTTTGTGGGTGAGCCAGGAAAATAGCGGCTCACGCAGTTTGGGGGAATGACCTCAAGGAAATCCCATCCTGCCTTGTAACCGGAGTTGCTGCATCAGTAAGCCAAGGAAATTACATAATGTGCCTATTAATATTATAGACAAACAAAAGCAAGTTTACTCCTCTGTGTTCAGCCTTGTTCCATCTGCATTTGCCCCAAACCTCTTGTTTTACGTCTTCAGAATAAATGAGGCAGCAGTGGCTGATGTGCTGAGCGTCTTCCTCTGAAGATGCTGTGTTTGAGACACCTCTCACTGATTTCCCACCAGTTGTTAGTGACTGTAACTGTATGGGCAGCACCAGCAGAAATTTAATGTGGTCCTTGTCTTGACTGGTTCTTTACCCAATGTTTTTGTTGGAGTTTGGGATGGTCCTGGAGCAAAACACATAGATATAAATGAACCCAAACTAACTCTAGAGTCTGTGGCTTGGCGTTTTCCATGTTGCAGATGTGTCTAAATTACCTCCAGCTTGTAGCCCAGGACAAGGTTAATGCTTCATAGCGGTTGCATGAGGGTCAGGATGTGCCAGAACCAGAAGTGACCATGCCCTGGTTTCCGTGTTGTGAAATCCCAGTACTCCCAGCTGTCTCCCTCTGTTTGTCCTGCATTCTCTGCTCTGTCTGCTCATGTCCTTCAGCTCCAGCACTCACCTCAGCCCATCCTGGCACCTCTGGATCCTGGCAGATGGCTTTCCGCAGAACACAACCATGGAGGATGCAGTGCCAATGCAGGAGGAATAAGACTTTCCTCCTTTTCTTGTGCCATCTGCGATTCTCACTCTCTGCTAGTTCCTAGGTGCCTCCAACTGTTATTTATTGCAAGACACAGATGTTTTTAGCTCAGTGGCTTCTGTCCAACCACCAGATACTTCAGCAGAGGACAACTCGGCCCATTGTTCGGAATTGTAATTCATACTGAATATGTAGTGTCATGTTTTTTCCCACCTGACCATATCTAGGACAGTGACCAGAAATGTGGGAACAAAGTACTCTCCGTGCACTGCTGGTCCTATGTGGCTGTGTTCACCCTTCAACCACCTGGCTTGAAACCAAGATCCTCCTCTCAAAACTAGTTAGAAAAACTGCTCTGTGTTTGTGCTCTGCCAGGGAGATGTCTGGGCTCTGTCGCACAGGGCATGCTTCCACCCCCTGCTCCCATACTCTGGGTCATCTCGGGCACACCTAAAGCTTTTGGAAAATTATATTCTGTGTATTTAATTTCTTTGTGCTGATGAACGTCAGTTGTTTGTCTTGTGAAACTGGTCTTTTCAAAAATAGGTATGGTGTCCCTTTAAATAGCACCAACCACATGGGAATGGGATTATTTTTGTCCCCAGCTGCCTGTAATCTGTCGTTTTTTCTTTTTTTAGTGAAACCAAAATCTTCCCAGGGATTGTTCCTAAGAATAATACTGAAAAGAAAGTATAATGTGAATCATACAGTAGTAGTAATGGCAGTAGTACTGCATTGCCCTTCTCTAGAGCTACATCAACATAGACCTTGAGCTAGAGCCCAAACATGAACCCAGTCTCTCAATCTGACTGTGAAATACAGCTTTTATTTTAGAACTAGAAAGCAAAAGTACGAAAGTGGTTTTGAAAGGTCACCAAGGCTGGAAAAGGAGCCAGAAGGTCTGAATTTTAGTTTCATGTTGTGACTACCAGCATACTTTCCATTATTTGCCTTTGCGAACACTGCTAGGACACGAACAGTTTGGCTTGCTGATACACCACTCTCCGAATCTGCAGGAGTGGGTCAACTTCCAGATCAATTTTGGGAAAATGCTGTATTTGAGGGAAACAGGGCAAAGAGACACAAAAGTAGTTTGCCCTAGGTTACAGTGGGTCTAGGATTCGAGATGCCCTTCAGTTCTCTGCCTCAACCACTGCTCCCCCAGTCCTCCAAAAGTAGACACACTCATCTCTGTCTCATAAGCATGTGAGGGGGGATCTTTAGCTCAAGATCAACCTCACCCTGTTGTCTTCCTGCCCCAAACTGTGGTGAATTACCTCAGCTAAAGTCACTTTCCTGAGATGAACAGCAGATACCTGTGCAGAAGAGACACTAAGGCCAGTCCGCGTTTCTTCGTACACCAGGACAGCATGGAGAGGAGGGTGGGCTGTAGCTGTAGTGTTGATGAAGCAGCCACTTTTATTTACAGACTCTGCCCCACAGCAGTTCTGGAAAGGATCAGTGTGACTGTGGTGGAAGGGATGAGGGCTGATGGTTTCCTAGGTCTTCCTCTTCTTCCTCAGCCAAATCTCTGTAAGCACTAGGAGCACAGTCTGCTGTAGAAGAATAAATTGCTCAGGAGCTTATGCTCTGTTTCAGCTCCTGGCATATCAGTCCTTTAAGGGCTGCAGGCTCGGCTCCCTGTGGCACTTGGCCAGGTTATTCCGTCTGCAAGTCCTTGTCTGGAGTCAGCCCTGGGTGTCTCTTGATGCCTCTGCTCTGCCCTCTGACTGTCTCCTCTACCATTTGTCCTCCATGTCCCTTACTGTGCATTTGCTGATGGTGGCTTGTGTCGGAGATGTCCCCAGCCCCCAGGGCTGTTTGTGCAGGGAGGTTTGGCTGGGGCCACATGAGCAGTCAGGCAGTGTAGTTTGGAGCTTGGGCAGAGGTTTCCTGGTCCGAGTTACCTTCCCAAGCGGGTGGAAGAGGGATGCACCAAAAGTGCACTGCACTTCCCACTGGCTTTGTTCTCTCCCTGCCTGTCCTGTCCTGTGTTTCCCATCCCTAACTCTTGTGCCTGTTGACTTGTGAGCTAACACAAGCACATCTGCTTCAGACAGACCTTTAACTGCCTAACTTCCCCCTCAGGAGCCACTAAGTGTTTCCATTGGTGTGTGCTCCGTTACCCACGCCATCCTGGCCCTTGCTTCATCGCGTCTTTTCCTCCCGCAGGACCCTTTACTACTCCATGCCTCCTCACTAGATTTTGCAGTCACCAAATGTGTGGTCTTTCGAGCGATTCGTAGCGTGCAGCAGTCTGACCAGAGGCCCTCGTGCTCTGTCCTCCTCTGTGACCACTGGTGCAGAAGATAGACCTTGTCCTACGCAAAGGCGTCTCTGAGTGTGCCCGTGCCAGTGGGAGCGGGAATGCGCCCTTGCATGTAGCTTTTGTTCTCAGTGCACAATCCACCTCCCGGAGCAGCAGATAAACACAAACAGCCTTTCTGTGCAGTTTAATAAGCAAAGCGGAGCAGTGCTTCTGAGCCGGCTCTTTAACAGCAAGGGCATCTTCGCGTCCCAAGCCTCATGTAAGTAAATCTGTCATCAGGCTTTAGTCTTTCTTTTGTATAGCTTTATGTAGCAGCTCATCTTAAACTTGTAAAAACATTTTCTGGGAAGATATGCGTGGGAGGTGGGCAACTCCTTCCATGTATTGCCAGCTAATCCGTAATACTCTTCTTTATCATAACAAATGAGGCAGGTTTCTCAAAAGCAGTATCTTGTGCTGTACTTTCCTTTTGCTTTAAGTCTGGAGATGGGGTTCTGCCCTGGATATGTTTTAGAGCACGAAACAAGGATCCAGGACTCCGGGCTTCTGTCTTGAGCACTGGATACTCACGGCTGCTTGTGCAGTATCTTTGCAAACTGTACCTATGCAAAATACTGGGTTTAGCCAAAAATGTTATTTAATGTAGAAGAGAGAAAAAAATAGTCACAAAATGCCCAAGAAACCAGGAAACTGGAACTCCTTCAACTGTTCTTCACCTCGGGAAACAGAAGAGCTTTTACATCCCACTGGTGCCTTGCTCTCCCGCTATCCCAATGTGCTTTGTACAAATGAAAGTTTAAGTTTTTTGCAGTTCCTTGGGACAAAATGTTTTGCACCCCCTTTGATTCATCATCACTTCACACCTCTTCCCTTCTGTTGGGCCATCATCCCCCCTCCTCCAGCCTGGTAGGTGGCACAGGAGATGTCACGTCATCCCTGTGGAGGAAGATTAGTGTTAAAGTATATTGGAATTCGGCAAAGCATAGCTCTCTTTCTGCAGCAGGGCTCATCTCCCCTTTAATGGAAATTAAGTGCCTAAATCTTTTTGTCTTTCCCTCTTTCTCAGTTTTACTGTGTGCTCTGGGGTGAAGTTTTGTTGTGCTACATATATTTCTCCTTGCCAAGAACTTCATTATGGCCTTGATTTAAACAAATTCCAATCAGACATAGTGGAAGGCCATCATATTCCAGCACTGGGGAGATGGGCTTTGGGAGCTGTTTATCTTTTTTCCAAGGATAACAGCACATTCATGTGTGTGTTGTATGTATATCCTGGGCTTACACAAGAACTTAAGGATCTGATTCTGGTGGGTCATGCTGGCAGGTATCCAAACCCCGTAAATCTGGTCACTGTGCTTTTCCAAATGTTTATTGTGCTGTTTAAGCTTTTATAGGCTCGTGTGTGTATTACATATGGTCTGAATAAATGTAACGCAGTATTACTGTGCTTAGCTGAGATGCAGAAGAGCCTCCAATGGGATCATTAGAGCTGGGGCAGCCTTTGCTGGCATTTGGAGATGAGTTTCTTGGTTCAGCTTTCCAAGGTTGGTGGCTTCAGCCCCGTTCTGTTGGTTTTTAAATGCCACTTGATCTGAGGTCACAGAGGTGGAAATGAGAAGCAAAGAGTTGCAATTTCTTATATTCAGTCCAGGATTCTCGCAGCAAACCTCCCATTTCTGAAACTCTAATAAAAGGGAATGGATTTTGTGTGTATTATATTTGCTGTATTTCCTCTGTGCTGCTGCTGTGGCAAGGTGTTCCCTAATGCTGGTAGGACTCAGGAGAAACCTTTAAGAAATCAGTGGGTGCAGAGCAGGGCAAAAGTCACCTGCATTGCTGTAAGCGAGGAAACACCTCCAGACTCCAGCAAAGAGCCAAGGCTGGTTTCTCCTTCAGACAGATGGCAAAGAGGACACTCCCTGCCCCTCTGAGCCTACAGCTCCTCTTTGATCCTGGAGATCAAACGTGAGCCAGCCAGACTGCAGCTGGTGGGAGCAGAGGCAGAAACAGGCACGTACAGGGCTTGTGTTTGAGGGACGGTGGTGTGAAGGTGGGACCCAGTGCAGATTCCTCTCCCTCTTGTGCTGGTTGTTGAAGCCCAGGGAGTGTGTGTGCTGCTGGGAGAGTGCCCCGGTCCTGCTGCTTCGCATCCTTCCTCTCTTCTGTCCCAATGGGATTGAGGAGATTGCAGAGAAAAAACAGCCAGGCTCTAGGCAGCACTAAGAGCTGTGAAAGCAGCCAACCCAAGACTTTGGGACCTTCAGAGAATGTCCTGCAGTTCAGCCATGGACTCTCCTTCTCTTGGCCTATTGGCCTTTTGCTCCAGCCTCTCCTTTCAGTGCTGTCATTTCACTTGTACCACTAACCGCCCCAGAAAAATACAGACTTTCTGTTGAACTTGCAGCCAGCACTGCGTTTGTTCAGCTTGGGCTTTCTGCTTCCTCGACCCTGCCCTGTCTGGCTATTCAGATTGCAAGTTTTGGGGCAGAAACAAGCGGGTTTGTGTTTTTGCAGCAGACATACAGGCCCCCGTTAGGGTTGGCCATTAGGGCTGATGTAACATATACCATCAATAATTGCTTTCTGCTGGGGGACATGCTGAAACAGTAGAGACTTCACAGAGGCACGGGAGAGAAAAGGGAGGGAGGAGGCAGATGGAGATGGGACTGGGAGAAATGGGGGGAGGGCCAGGAGTACTGGGAATATGAAGCAATCCTTTGCCTCTAGAGAGCTGCATTTGACACTGCAAAATCTGTTCTTCTTGCTTTTTATTTCCTAGTTGTTTTTTTAATCAAGACTAAAATTCAGATATCCTCTTTATGTCAGCTCAAACGTTGTACCAGTGGAAAAATAGCTAAAAATAATTTTAAAAAAAAAGAAGTGGAGAAAATGGGTGCTTGCAGCCAGAGCAAGAGTGCTCCTGGCTGTAAAAATGGATGGTTTTCTCTTCCTTCTCCATTGCTTCAGGCTGAGGATTAAAATGTGGGTTACTGCTGGCTATACTGAGATAGGAGCGAAACCTCAGGTAACTACTGTGACTACATTTAGAGAATTCCTTTTGCTCAGTACCCGGTGCTGGATGATGTGTGCAGAGGGGAGTGACAGTCCATCCTGCAACACACTTGGGTGGAAAACTACTAATGCTTTAGACCCTGATTCTCAGGAGCATGTGGACACTGAACAGTATTACAGTGTTTTGACACCAAAAAGAAGCAGGGGAAGGAAAGAGGGCATCTGTTGGGCTTGACAGAACCTTTTTAAATCGGTTTTCTCCAGATAGAGATTTTTCCTATGACCTCTAAAACATGAATACATTTGGTGCAAGGTCATTTATGGAAGGAATCCCTTCTGCTGCACTCTCCTCTCTTTGACCTTGAGGCTATTAACATCTCTTGGGTCAAACAGAGACAGGGGAAGGATAAATGTAAACAATAGGTACCACTGACACATTGGTTGTGATGGGCGACAGCTTGCGTTATACCGACAGCTTCACTTTGCGCTGGCTGGTTCAATTGGGGAAAAAATAATAGGAAATCATAATTCTTGCATGCAAATGGCCTGCCAAACGCAGTGTGCACCTGAAGTTCTCTCTGTGTCTTGCTGCGAGGACTTCCCTTGGGCTGCAGTGAGGGAGAGGCTGTGAGCTGCCTCCTTGCAGGGTGCCGGCAAAGTCCGGCACTCGAGGAAGATCCCGGACAAACTCGTGGTTCTTGCTGCAAGGGCAGCCGCGTGGTGTTTGGCACAGCGAGCAGCCTCTTCCGAGTTGTGTAACAGTACAGGGCAGGTACTGTTGGACTAACGCTGTTGATGTCAGCTGAGTTACCCTGGGGATGCATCAGTCTTTAGGATTTTTTGGAGGTATGAGGTGGGGCAGTTTATTACTCAGCTTTGCACCGTGCTGTGGCACATATCCTTCTTTCTGCTGCCGTGCTTCTTTTGTTGGTGCTGCTGCTTTGACCTGCAGGGGAAGGGTTTGAACCTGCCTGTGTAGTGCTCACAGAAACAGAGGCGTTGCAAAGTGCTGACTTGGGAGCTCAGAAACCTTCTCCCTCCCCTCACTTATCCCAGTGACTCCTCAGCAGGCTATTCCCATTAAGAGCTATAGTGCTTCTTCCACCTCCATAGGCAGCTGCTCCCCAAAACCTGTGGGCGACCCTGATTTTTCTGGAAGGGAAAAAAAATGGTGACCATGGACAGAGAGACTGAAGTGAACGGTATCTGAATGTGAGGTGGGCTCAGGACGTCGGATCACAACAGCACATTTTGCCACTGGAGCTGATATTTGAAGACAGGTTTTAGGGTGACCCATTTATTGGATCGAACTGAGTTTCCAGGTTTGGAAAGTAGTTTCGAAAATTGAGAGCAAATCCCAGTGTCTTGGAGTGCTGCAGCTACTATATGAAGGTGCTTAAAGGTACACTACTAATGGGAAATGCTGCCCAGGGTTTGTTCAGAATGTAAGGCTTGAATAGAGGCCAGGGTGTGTGACAGCGTGCAGAACTGGGGGTGCCTTGAAGAAATTCAGTATTTTAAATATCTGAGACTTTCATTTCTGTAAAATTAGAGAACAGGTTAAATTCTTTCAGCTTTCCTGAAAATAATGGGCTTTACTGGAAGCCCACCTGGCTATTTGGTTCCCTCAGGGCTTGGAGGTTCTGGCAGGGGAAGTGCCGAATGTGTGGAAAGTGCCATTATTGTCATACGGCTTGTTGGCAGCTTCCTTTCTCCTGCAATATCCATCCGTGCCGATCATCAGCACTGCTGGGTAGGCACCATACTTACGTCTTGAGCGCGTCCGAGAGCAGGGGAGTAGGTGGAGGAGAAGTGGCACAGAGAGGGCTTTTTGCTGGAATAACTCACTGGCTTCCCTTTCCCCTCCGTCACACAGCCTCAGTGTGTGATGCTGAAACCCGAAGCCAGGAGGGACACACCACGCCGCTGTTTCAGCCCCTTGGGTTCCCATCAGTCCTGTGCAGAGGCAGGAGTGAGGACAGAGGCTCTGAATGCAGGCGTGCAGTGCGTTCCTTATAAGCCATTTCCAGTTGCTTTTGAGCTGCTTAAAGCCATTTGGTTTTTTATTATTATTTGAAGAGCTTCATTCACAGCCACTCATTTCTGCCCACTTATTCCTCCTCCTCACTGGGGTTTCTCCCTAATTTGCTGCTCTGCAGCATGGAGTGGACAGGAGGGAACATCAGGGGATGCAGAAGATTCACTTCACAGGGAGACGTGCTTGAAGATAAGCTCTCCAAGTGGAGAGAAGATGTTTTTGCCAGCAGAGTCCTTCTGTGTCAAGCACGGGCAGCTCCAGGGCTCCCACCTCTCCCCATCTCACGCTGGATGTTGAATCAGCTGTTTGTGTCGCCCCGTGCAGTGCAGGGGACAAACTCTCTGGCAGAAGGGTGGGGAAGGAGGAACAAATAAAGGATTTATAGTGGGGATGGTTGGTTTGTTCTCAGACTGCCTGCTGCAGGCTTGTGCTCACATGGCAAACTAAACCACTGGAGCTGCTCTTAGGCTTTCCTCCCTGTAAGCTCTTTGCTGATGGGTCCCACTGCAGGCACTGGGGGCTGGCTGGGAAGCGGGTGGCAGGGGCCGCCTGCTGCTGTGTGCCTCCTTCCTCTGCACATCCCGGGGCTGCGACCTCCCCAGCCTGCAGGGAGCCGAGAGGAACGTGGGAAATGGGGTGACAAGAACAAACTTCCTGCAGCAGAGCCGAGTGTGAGGGATAGTTCTTATCACAAGAGACCAGCCCTGGTGGGGGCAGCTGGAGGGGAGCCCGTCCCACTTTCCTGAGCCCCCTGCCCCTCTCGCCCTGCAGCTCACCCGCAGCGCAGGAGCCTTGCTGACTCCGGCGTGCAGCCCTGCCAGCTTAGCCTACAGATACCTGCACATCCCAGAAAGACAAGGGCTCCTGGCTTGGCAGCACTGAGGGAAATGCCATCCAAGCCACATGAGAGGGAAAGTTAGCACCGGGCTGCCTGGGAGCGTGGCTGCCCATGGAGCGGCTCCTGCTGCTGCAGGTGTTGTATTGGGAAAGCTGAGCAGTGCTTGTTGTGGTGCTCGTTGGGCTGTGTGTGCTATGGCGAGTGGATTCACCTCCTGCTTGGGCTCTATCTGCCACACACCAGCCAGCTTTAGGCTCACAGCAGCTTCTTTGGCAGGACCAAGCTCTCCTGTGAAAACTGGAGGCCAACACATAGGGTCGCTTCTGTTCAAATTGTCTCGACATGCTCCTCATTCATGTCTCCAGATTGAGGTGGAAAGAGATGGGAGCATAAGCACCTGTCCCTTTGTCCCCCCTGCCTGAGGGACAGGTTATGCAGGAGCTGGGAAGCAAATTGTGCAGGGCTGGAAGTTCCCACTGAAGGCAGAGCAGTCCCTGTGCCACACTGTCTTTGTTACTAGTCTAGGGTTGGACCCCCAAAAGCCACCTTAGCTCTAAAAGCAGAGCACGGTGCCACAGGTCGAACATCTGGCAGCAATCTCAGCATGAAAGTGGCAGTGCATGGGCCACCTTGGTACGGTGGGGGTGACAGGGTAGCACTGCCTGCCCTGCACTGCTCCTCAAGCCTGTGAAGCCATGGATTGTCCTTAAATCCTCTCCACTGAACCTTGTGGGCTGAAGATGGCTCTTGAATCTGAGGTCTGTAATGTTTACTGAACTAATACCACTTGAAGGCAAATGCCATGATATCTAGCACGGCTTGCCTGCTGCCCTTGGGTGCCCCTTGATGAACTTCTTGTCTCTTTTGTTGCCTTCTTTTAATTGTCCTCTCTTTCCAACTGCTATTCTTGTCATTGGTGACACAATTCATTTGGTCTCCCAGCAGGTCCAGCATAGGGCCACTCACGGGCACCACTTATCAGCCTTGGGTGGGCCAAGGTGTCCTCCAGGAGCAGTGCCAGGAGAGGGCTGATCTCATGGGTTTTGCAGCAGGGAGGATTCATGAGGAGGGCAGCATCAAGTTCAAGAGGGCGAAGGCTGTGTTCTTGGAGACCAGGTGCCAGTGAATGAAGTGGGCCCTTTACTCTGGCAGGAGGGCTCGCTGGCAGGGAGGGAGCAGCTTCCTTTCCCGACTTTGCACAAGCTCTTTCAGTGTGTCCTGTCCTCCATCCTTGCAGACTGCATCGAGACTGCCGTTAAACTGAGTTGCTGTCTAGTGTCTCCTTCCCATCACTGGCATCTGTTTCACAAAGAGCTTCCCCTGAGAAAGACCACTGCACTCCAACATCCCGTTCTTCACCAGCAATGGCTGGCACAGCAAACTGAGCTGCCAGGGGGATGGGCAGGGCTTCATCTTCCCAGAAAGCCAGGAGAGGGACTTCTTCATCATGCTGGAGGGCAGTGAGGAATGTTAGCAGGCACATCTACCTCCGGTCCACAAAATGGTCAGTGTCCAACATTGCTCCAGACAGCAAAGATTTCTGGTTGAGTTTCACACAAAACTTATCCAGAAGTCCCTTACGTGTCAAAAGCTACTTGATGCAGGGAACAATATGTGGTTCTTGTGTGCATGTGTATATATGTGTAGATGTGTACCTACCTTCTACCACAGCTGTAGCTCACCACCCCTATATCTGACTTTCTGTTAAAAAATGGATGGCAATACTTGAACTTAATGAGCAACCTGTAGATCAGCTGGGCCAGAAAAAACTTGCTAAGGAGACATGCCAACTGAAGGTTTTTAAGGTTTGCCCTTCGTGTTTTTTGCAGAACTCTCCTACACTCTTGCAAAGCTGTGTTTGCTGCACAGCTTGTTGCAGCCTGTATAAATAGCTTCACTTGATGAGAAGGGGTCAGGCATGGAAAGGCCCTGTATTATGGGCTCTGCAGGCAACTACTGCCACGTCGTGGGGAGATGCTGCTTTACATGCACTTACTGTGCAGCCAAAGGCACAAGCTGAGCTGGAAAAAAATGCCTTTTGTTTGTGTGGATGTTGGACACAGTGGTGTGTGCTTTCTGCTCTCCAGGGATGTGCCCTGTCTCACCCCCTTGCCATGCTTGTCTGGCAAAGCTGACTTTCTCTTGGCTCTCGCATCTCAGATAGTAGGAATTCCACTAAACAACAGTGGGAAAGCTGTGATATGTTGCTATGAATAGATATGAAATAGCTTTTCCACCTGGCTTCTTATTAGGTGTTACAGCCCTATCTTTTTCCATTGGTCTTATGATAGCCATTTTTTTTTTTTTTTGTATTTAAAAGCATTGCATCTAAGACTTGATGAGGGAATGGGAAAGAAGCAGACTTGCAGTCTTGGACATTAATACTAATGACTCCAGAACCACACCTGGATCAGACATTTGTAAGCATATGGAAGAGATTGAAGATTATCTAATTGTCTCTTTAATACTCAGCTCTGAATGGAATCATATCCCCAGGCCTGGGGAGCTGTGCTGATCACCGGGCTCTCCTTGCTCCTGCTCCACTGAGCTACAGCTGACTTGGAAAAGGAAACCTTTCCCATCCCCAGCTTTGGCTGTGCTGGGGCACTCAGCTGGGTTTCAGTATGGAAGGTGTCACTGGCTTGTTTGTGGTTTTGGCTGTGAAAGCCAGAGTGACAGCTCTTATGGCCAAATTTCATGCATGATCCTGTTAGGGGAGTTGTCAGCACCTAATCTGTGTGTTTGCTGTTGTCCAAATAGTATTGCCAGTGCATTGCATGTGCAGCCTGACACTCTGTATATTAATCCAGGTTCTGGCTTGTTTGCTTGACCCAGGAAGAATTAAACCCCACCCCACATCTGCTGAGGCTCCCTTGGGCTGCTGCTTATTCACACTGATGCTCCTTAGCAAAGCTCAGGAAAGTCTTTCCCTTCCCAGCTTCCCAGACACAGCTCTTCCCTACGTGGCAGAGGCTGCCACTCCCTGTCCTGCATGCTTCCCATCCATCCATCCTTCCATCCTTCCATCCTTCCATCCTTCCATCCATCCATACATCTATCCATCCATCCATCCATCCATCCCCAGCACAGTGGTACACGCAGACCTCATACTGTCCCTATGGGAATCTGGCAGGCAGCAGCTAGCTGCTAGGCTGAGTTATTCCCTGCCAGGCCCTGCTCCTGCCTTGCGCTGATGAACAATTCTCCAAGTTGCTCCCTTTAATCCAGAGTGGGGAGCAGGATGGAACCATGAAGCCTTTGAACAATGATGGAACAAGGACAAATTTCCAATCAAAGCTCTCCAAGTGGTGCTCTGAAGGAAAATTCTCTTCATTTGCAGGAGAAATGGAAGGCTCAGTGCAAGGGCAGGAGTAGTGACCTAAGCAATCAAGTAAAGGAAAGAATGACTGGTCCCAGGAGACGGGCAGAGGGGCCTGGGACCTCTTTAACCTGATTTAATCAAGCAGCTTCTGATGTTTTATAATTGCATGTGACTGTCTGACCCAGAGCTGGGCAATTTGCAAGCCACAGAGTTATGAACTGTTGGTAAAATGGACTTAAGAGGAAAATACATTTGCAATTAGGAACTGAAAAGCCTGAGCAACAGCTCTTGAGGTTTTAGAAGCCATATCCACCTGCTGCTGGGAGACGCTGTGGCAGTGGCTCCCTTGGCCACGGGGTACCTCCTCATAGGAGTGGAGAAGGGGCTGCAGGTCCTGGGCAAGGTGCATGCATACCCTACACAGGTGGGTGAGTGATCTGGGAAGGAAGAAAGAGCTGGGAACAGCCCTCGGTGATGGAGATGCTGACCCAGCCTGCAGTGCTATGGGCTGACCAAGCTCTGACTTGGATCAGCTGCCTGTGCTTCCCTGGACCTGGGAAGAGAAATTTCCTCCAGGCTTCTGAGAAGAGGCACCAGTCTCAGTCCCATTACTTGAATTCATTAAGTTCGAACTAACTGGTTTGTTCTCAGAAGTGATGACCATTTCTGGCTGTGGCAGGGGCTCCCCATGTTGCAGTGCTAGCTTCGAACAGGATGTGCTTGGGCTAATTGTTTCTAGATTTGGCCAAGTGGAGTTTTCTTTCTCTTCTGGGAAACTGGCTAGTTTTGTGCCTGTGGCATTTACAGAGTGCTGACAAAACCCCCCTCCTTTGCAATACTGCCTGCCTGCTTAAGGTGCTGTTCCCTGGAGATGTGCTTTTTCCCTTTCAAGGCTTTTGATCTATTTTCCCATGTTAGAAAATTCAAAAAGGCAGCATTTGAAGCTGGCTGGGGCCAGCGAGTGTTGCTGCAGGCGGCAGCTTTGATCCTCAGTAGGAGTTTTGCAATAAATTTGATCATGCATTTTTCATCATTTGCTCTGTGCGTGTGTGTGTGCATGCCTTGCAGGGGGCACAGGCACTAATCCTGACCCTGCACTCAGCACAGGGGTAAAAACCCACTCGTAGTTCATCCCTGATCCAAATCTTTCACATCCTCAGGGTAACTGTGCCTTGAGCAGAGTTACCCTATGTGAAATTTGACCCTGGCATCTAAGAGCTGGGGAGCTACTCCCATCTTTAATCTCTCTGACAGTGCCTAGTCAGGGCTTTCTGAAGAATTCTGTTAGTCTGTTTTTCTGTGTAAGCATTAGTTTTCTTTATCTGGAAGTTTTGTAGTGCTATCTGACCTATTTACTTGGAAGCCTACGAGGAGAGTTTGAGCTGGAAAAGAGCTGGATTTGTGATCCAAGTATGAGCCTTTCACTGTTAATTGTATTAGCATTCATAATTGTATGCACGTTTCTAAACTCTCATGATTGCCACATCGTTTTAAAACATGCGGTGGGACATGAAAAGAGTTATATCCGCTCAGAGATCAGCAGAGAAGCGAAAAATTAAATTGCCTGATACCTTAAAAACTTGGATGTGAGCTGTTTTGACCCCATTATATCAAAAATGACATAAGAAAAATAAGTCTGGAATTAGAGTTTTAAAGCTCATTAGCCTTCAAGATTTAATTAGCAGGAAGCAGGCTGTTTAATGGAGGTTTGAGGTGCCCTGTGCCTGCTGTTGCTGTTGGGTGTGCAGGGGCTCTGTGCAGCCAGCGCAGTGGGAGCCTCACAGGACAGGGACTTGTGGGATGAGTGGGAGGAAAGGGCTAAAAGCTCCTGAATCCGGAGTCTCTCTCTGCTCTAGATTTGCTTTACAGGAGCTGCTTTGTCTCCCTGTGCATGGCCTGGCCTGTATTTTAGCTTTCAGGCCAGCCCTCACTAGAGGATACCTGAGGCTGATGGGCAGTGCAGCGATCCTGTGCTTTCTGATTCAGACTTTCCAAAGTCCTACTGGTGACAGAGTAATGTCATCATGTCCGTGCTTTGGAAATGCATATTTTATGAATGTGAAAAAAATTGGGTGTACATACATGCTCCATCCCTGGTCCTGCCAGCTGCATGTATCTATATACATTTTTATTCATAAGTATTGTCCGTTTTGCCATGGCATGATCAAGCATATCGAGGCAAATACATTTGACCAAGAGACCTTTGGAAGGCAGATAGTTTTTGCAGTTAGGGAGCCTTGCTTGTCCAGGAATATTGGCAAAAGAGGTTGTCAGGGCAAGGGAATCGAATGTTGTTTATAACAGACTTACAAACCTTTTGGTTCCCAGAGTGCTTCCCTTCCCATCCACTGAACCCAAGGTGCCTTGTGCTTGCTTTGTGCACGGTGATGGACTGTGTCTCACAGAGGAGACAGCACGGACTTCTCAGTCCCAGCTAGAGAGTGCTTCTTCACAGCCCTATGCCATGCCACATAGACATCATCTTTCACATAGGTGCTGTCGCTTCGGTTCTTTATCTGTGTAAAGCCTGGCAGAGTGGGTCTCACTTCACGGACGGTGCCTGCACAGCCCCAGTGCAAGCAGGAATTAAATCGTGTCTGGACTCCAGAATGAGAAGTATCACCTCTGACAGCAGCTGGAGGATGCTGGTGCATGGCATGCAGCCGGCAGAGGGAGCGCGGACCATTGCACACCGTCTGCTTGTCTCTGGTTCAGTGCTGCACCCTGCAAACCCGCCACTTTCTTCCCTTCTCTCAGCAGACTGCTAAGTGGGAACAGAGCAACGCGATAACGGATTGTTTATTATGGCAACATGCCACTTTTAGTAGATTTACAAGCAGCTTTGTAGAGCTCCTGGTCCCTCTGTATTTTTGTTTTTAGTCCGTTACTCATCCTGATACATAGTTGGTATGTGTCTGACCACGGCTGTAAAAGACACTAGCGGGGACACAATGGGGCCAAAGCATGGGAGACAGAGAGCAGCTGTCAGGCGGCATTTCTTCCAGGGGTTTGAGGAGTACCAGCAGGCTGTGTCAGCCCAACAGGGACTGCTGCTCAGTGACTGACTTTGCAGTCAAACTATTTTGTAGTTCCTTCAAGGCCCCATGGTTTAGCGGCTGCACAGATGGTTACATTGCATTTAGAGCAAAGTGAAATAACACTAGTTCCTCCCATCTTCTGCTGCCTTACCCCCAGAAATTAGCAGCCTCTTTTGGGAGCTACTCGTCAAAATTGCAGATCCAAACACCTCCAAACTTTCATCAAAGTTTGAAACCAGTTCAGGAGCTGAATTTCAAGTCTACTTTTCCTGTGCCAAAACCCCCAGAGCTGAATACCTGGGAACTATGGAAATGGGGTAACTCATGGACCAAATATACTCTGAGTTTTTCATTGTCTGCCTCTAATGCATCAGCTCTCCCACAATAATACTTCTAGCATGGTTCATACCACAATCGCTGCTGTGATCATGACTGAAGCCTGGATAGGTTAGAAATCCATATGTGGATCCGTGTCTGGGTGAATTTGGCAGACTAAAAGCAGTCCCCCAAAGGCAATTTCTTCCTATCAAATCTTCTGCCAATTTTAACAGGTTTGATTTATGCTTTTTAAGGTTACTGAGCTCTTTGCTGAAAGAGTTGAAGGCCATCCTCACTGGTGCTGTTACTGAATGAGCCACTTCAGGAGCAAGACTGGCTTCCAGATCACAGCATAGCTGAGAGCTTATGTCTTTTACATGTGAGCTTCCTCTGCCTGTCTCGTTGGTCTCCTGCACTTCCTTAGCTCAAACAAGTGCTTCCAATTACTGAAAAGTATGTGTGACATACATCAGTCATGGCTGTGTTTTGTGCACCGTAGTTATAAGTGTGGTGGCATGCAAGCGTTGCACTTGCACTTGCTCCTTTACCTGCTGCTGCAACCTAGGGTAGAGAAGAAATGTACCATGGACCTATGTAACCCTCCTGGTTTCTCTAGTGAAACTCTGCTTTTGGGGTTGGATGTATTGTTGGTTTTGTTTTGTTTTTAAATATTTTTAAAATTTGCCCCTGAATGAAGAAATTGATTAGGCCAGTTGAAAGTATAAGAGGGCAGTTTGGCGCCGGAGAAACTAGAGCAGGTGAGCAGTTCTTGGAGTTGCTTGGACAGTAGATGAGAGCATGTGGTAAGAGACCAGTGAGAAGGTAGTTAGATCAGTTAGAAAGACTGGCTGACCGGAGTGTAAGCTGAGCATAGCAGTCTGGAAAGTAGATCATCTTTCTGAAAGGCACAGAGAAAAAAAAAACGGCTCCAGATTCATCCCTTGTGTAATTCTTTTGAAGTTAGTGGCTTGCACCGGGATGATTTAACCCCATTAATTTTAATGGGTCACTGCAGTGTCCCAAGAGTGGCTTTTTGCTCTGCTCTGTTCTAAGGCAGAGATAAAGCAGAGCTTCAGCATCTGGGCTTGAACCCAGACTTGGTGTCCCCATAGGGCTGGCTTGGGCCCATCCACATTGTAGCTGAGAGGAAAAAGGATGCAGGAGATGGTGATGTGTTTGAGTCCCCGTCCCATGATGGCTGGGTGCTGCCAGGACTTTGTCGTGAGCCATAACCTGCCTGAAAAGCAATATCTGGTCTGAAAACCAGGGGCAGCCAGGCTAAGAGCTCTCCCTGGAGTTAACACCAACCCTCACCCTGCTGCGAGTCTGCTGTGCCAAAGAGATTAACACACAGAGACAAGGGGGTGTGGAGCAGTGTGTCAAAGAAAGGAGGCTGAAATGGAGCAGAAACCGGCACCAGATGAACCCCGGTGGGACTCAGTGGGCAGAGAGCGAAGGTCAGTGCCCTCGACACACGACAGGGACTCAGGGACTGTGGCCGGGGACAGGGATAAAGTGCATTTACTGCCTATCGATCAAAGCAAGCTGGTCATAGCAGGAATCAGCCATGCATAGTTAGAAAGCCCATGTATCACAGCAAGGAAAATTTAATCTCCTGCCAGGAGGGAGCATGCGTGTTTGTCACCAGTTGTCGAACAGCTGAAAGTGTGGCGGCAGACACAGCTGTAGTGCTCGGGCAGAAATAATAATTGTGCCCCGACTCATCAGGCAGCAGCATGTCACACACTGTGCTCAGCCCCTGCTCCTTGGAGACCTCAGCCCGCCTTGCACCTCAGCTCTCCATTTTCTGCCTGCCTCTCCTCATGTGCCTTGCTCTGAGGGACGTTTGTAGGAAAATAGGATTACTGTCCTATTTTGAGCATTGCACAGCTTTCTCCTGACTCCCTGTCATTCCTTTTGCAATCATTTGCAAATCATGTTGAATGTTTACCAGACAACAGGAAATGAGCCACGAGGAGCAGATGGACCATAATGAAACAAAGTGCTAAACCTTCATGTAAATGTTCTTAGTAATAAGGAGGATGGGGAAGCCCTTCTTGGTGAAGCTTGCGTGTAAAGTCAGCCCTGAGCGGCCTGCTTTTGTCAAGGGATCAGCTGCTCTTTAGCATCTTACAGAAGGAAGGGAAGATGAGCATCGCTGTGTCTCTGGGCATTTACCTCTCAGCAGACATGACATGACTGCACAGTGGGTCCAGGGAGAGGGTGCAGATGTGGGTCCCAGTAAGGAAGGGGTTGCACGTATTGCAATAACAGTTGCTCAGTAAACTCAGTGGCTTAACTTCTTATGATACCTCCATTTAATCTCATTGGTCTATAGTCTTTTCCCCATCACATATTTTAAGGCAAACTCTGTTAATCACTTCATACCTAAAGCAGATCAGAAAATCCATCTGGACTTGGCAAACTGATCTGTAAAATGCTTTATGAAATAAAGATACATCTGGCCTTGAATTATATCTTCTGCAAAAGCAGAAGGGAGACGAGCTCAGCTCTGAATATAGAAGGTTGTTCTTGCAAGCATGTGGGCTTTCAAAAGACCATGCCTGCTGGTACCCAACGTATCACAGTGTAATCTTTACCTGTGAATGCACCCTATACATGTCTCTCTCTCTTTTGGAGCAAGAAGTGTCAAATGCAGGGGGTGAAACTCATTTCACCGAAGTCCAAGATATGGTTGCAGTTCACTCCAAGGGTTGGAACGAGTGCTGCTTCTGCTGCTCTGTAGTGCCTGAGGAGGAATTTTGACCATGCTTGTGCAAAGGCAGGTGGAAGAGTCCCAGCAAAACCTTGTTTCTCTGTCAGGTTGTTTAAAGTAACCACAGCAATTCCCTTCACATCACACAGTGCTGGCTGCATGGTCCTCATGCAGTCTCCTCAGGGGCAGCGCGGCCTGGCAGTGTGAGGGAGTCTGAGAGCTGCAGAATTCTCCGGGAAATTAAGTCTTCTCTGTAGCAAATGAAGTGACTGAAAATTGCAGGTGCCGCTGAAATCCTGCCTGCGTGCCCTGATCCATGAGCAGCACCGCCAGCCCAAGTCTGTGCTGGAATGTGTTAGTACAGTTCGCTACCTCACCTCTGAGCTGCTGCAATCGCATCCTCAGAGCCTCTACTTATTGACAATCCAGCATTATTTCCCCAGATTACATAGCTAATAATTTTAAGTAATTAAGAACTCTGAAAAAAATGCAAACTTTATTGAACAAAGGAGATATTAAATATGCTGAGAAAAGTATTTGTTACTGCACACATGCGCTGCTCAACATTAAATGTGAACAGACTGCAGCAGGTGTGAAGGGATGTGATACAGGCTTGGAAACCCTGGAGCGAGCCAAGGGAAGGCCTGTGAGAAGAAGAGAAAAATGCAACGTGATGATGAAATGCAAGTATTTCTGTGCCTGTGTTTAAGTGCAGGATCGGGGGCCATCCAGCTGTCCATTGGCGGCTTTCAGCCAAAGGACAACACAAGGCAATAGATGATCTCACCATGCTCCTCTTAAATCAACAAATTTCCTCCACAGTTGCTTAAATATCAGTTTTTCTAAAGTTATTCTTCGCCAGCCGATGGGCAAAGCCTCATGTGGGCTGAACATTTTCTTCTCTTCTCTCATTGCTTCCTCGTAACACATGAAACCGCTCGGGTGGTTCTGATGGCCATGGATGGGAGGTAGGACAGCCCGGACGTATTTCAGAGGTTTGAAAGTGTGTCGGCAGAAAAACCCTCAGCATGAGGCCAGCTTTTTGGAGGATAGTGCTGACGTACGGCTTGCAGGGATCAAAGCCCAGGAGAAGCTCAAACGGGGCTGTCTTTGAAACGCTGGATCCTGCAGATATGATGTGGTGGTTTTATCTGACCTGTGAACATCTCTGACAAGGCATCAGGTCATTAGTCTTGTGCTTGTTATTGTAACATTTGCTGGAATGAAACACTGGCATTTTTAAATCACAGCTATCAAAGCGTATCATAAATTGTAAGCAGTTTCTTTTCCTTTGTTTGAGTATGTTCCCATGCCAAATCACTCAGTGCTCATATCTTCTAAATTGAGCATGACATTACCAGTGAAAAGCTGTGACTGAGCATAAAATAATTATTTTTTAAAAAAACAGAGCTGCAAAAAAAGTATATTTTCTAAAAAAAATGAATAGAAAGTGACTCCCACTTCTTAAAACAGTTCTGCTTCCAGCTGATGATCATAACTGTGTATTTGACTCCTGAAGTGCTAAAAAGTCTCCTTTTTGTAAAGCGGAATTTAAAAGACTGTCATGCAAAAATATATATATAAATATATACTGTGCAGTTACTCCCACCCACAACGTGATTTTCTTGATTCTAGGAGCTGTGATACATTTTTAAGAGGAGCAGTGCATTTTTAAACTCATGCTACGGCATGAGATGAAGATCAACCCAACTGAGTCTGAGGCTTTGAAGTACCAAGAAATTAAACCCCATCCTCCGTTCTTCCTTTGCAACTTTGGGCCAGGAGCTCTTTGCTCAGGTTGCTTTCTGTGAAATGGTGTGGCAGCTTATTCTTGCTTCTGAGGAGCGAGATCCACCCAGATTTCTGGGTGCTCAGTTGTGTAGATAACATGGTCACTGTGGCATTAGTGACTGGATGCTCCGAGGTCTTTCAAGTAGGGTGTATTCCCAGCCTGAACTGCAGTTCTCCTTCTGAGATGTTCCCAACTTTACGCATAGAGCAAAACTGCAGCTGGAGACACATTTGCAGCTCTCTTGTCATTGTTCCTGTTATTTTTCGTGTTCTCTTTGGGAGATGGACGTTCTTGGAGCTGGTGGTGAGCTGCAGTCCCAGGGCACACGCATGATGTGGCCCATCTCTGTGCATGTCCTCCTGCTCTGTGCTCCAGGAGGTCAACTGCTTTCATGGCTTCCTCACCTACCCTTTGAAGACCCTCAAGGCAGATGAAGAAGGGGTCAGGAACAGAGTGTGCATTTTGAACTGTTTCTCTGCTGGTTAGAGCAGTTCTGTGGCCCGTTGGGTGCGAAGCGATCTGCAGATTCTGGAGGGGTGGGGGCAGAGAGGTGGCCAAAAATCACTGATCTTCCTTCTCCGACAGCATCCCAGATTTGTTTTGGTACAAGTAGGGCTCTTAGATTTTCGTGACATTGTTTAAAAAACATTTTTTCTTGTGTAAAACTAAAGCACATTCCCTTTTCTGTGTCTTCACTGGGAAAAGGGTCTTGGTATCATTATCACAGCAAATAAATGAAGCAACTTATTCCCTACCACAAAACCTTGCATTCTTCAGCATAAAACAAAGACACATAAATAACCAGCACAGGGGATGTGCCTGGCCTCTAATGTATGTGGAGTTCACTCTTCCAGACATTGGTTTCTTCTGGACAGTGATTTAGAAGGAAAAGCTTTTATCTAATCATGAGGTAGGTCTCTGCACAGCTCCCCAGGCACCGCTAATGGATGGGATGTGCAGCAGAGCCCGAAGGCTTTTTATTCTAGCTGGGTAAGATGGAGAGCTGAGCTTCTGGTGTTGCACACGCTATTGCTAGGAAGGTCAGAGTGGAGTTTCGTGCAGGGTCCAGGATGTTCATGTGGCCATCAGAGTGATTTTGTACTACAGTGAGGTGTGTGTTACAGGGAGGGGAGGGAGGTGATCAGCTGTGGAGGGGACAAGAGGTTGAGGCCAGAAGCAGCGAGGGGAGGACGGGCGGGTCGCTGGTGCTGGAGAGGCAGCGGATGCAAAGCAAAAGGTTCCAAGAATTAACGCTGGTCCCAGAGGGTGACTGGGGAAGAAGTTGTTAATAAGTAGGTTACTGGCAGCAGGACACTCTGTTTTGTGCTCTGTTTCATAATCACTACTGCTGCATCTCGTGGCTGGTGTGCCCAGACTCTAGTTTTGGATTTCACAGTATTTTACAGCCATGAGAGATTATTCAAAATAGCACTGAATTCAGACTTGGTACTGGGAGCTAAGAGCAAGGCAGTCCTTTTCATTTCACATTTCGAGTTGTTTTGTGGAGCACGAGTATGGCATAGTACAGTATCCAGTGTATCGGCTTGGCTGGACACCACGGTGTGGGCTTGAGGATACAAAAACCTCCCCAGAACCTCAGGGATGCTCTTGTCATTCTGTGGCAGATGCAGCTCCATGGGGAGGAGCTCATCAGCCGGCACAGCACAGCCCTGGTAGCAAAGGCAATGCTCCTGCTGAGAGTGTGCTTCCTTATCGTCCAGCTTCTGGCATTTCAGGTAACAAAGGGAGAAAATAACGCACAAAAGCCGATTGCAGGGCATGGCATTTGCAGAACCTCGTTGATATTCTGAACTTGTGAATTCCTGAGCGAGGGAAATAACAGCCTAAAAGGAGGGGATGTAATTCCTGATAATTGGTGACATTTTCCCTTCGCCCACATCTGATATCTATACATCAGATAACATGAACAGTTACAGCAGTAATAAGCTGCCAATGGCCATTTGATTTCAAAAACATAGAGATCCTTCATGTTGCAGGCCAGAAATACCCTGCAAATCAGTATTCATTTTGAAGGAACAAGTAATTTCTCTTTTAGCTGAATTTAAAGGTCTTCTTCTATAACCAGCTGAATGGATGGAAATAATTAAATTCATTCATTATGTCTCTTCCCTTTTATGAACCTAGAACACGGAAAAAGATATTGGAAATACCACACACACACCCCCTTTGGAGATGTATGAGGTGAATTAAAAGTTAATGTCTGGACTGAGAATTGGGCAGGAATAACATGAAAGGAACAAGGAGAATTTTACTGTTTGCTTCATGAACAGTTTTGAACAACATTCAAATTTGTATATGAACTGGACTGCAAAATTTTTAATCTAGTCAGACATTGCACAGTGTCATGGTGTGTGATGGTACTTCTGTGCTCAATATGGCTTGATGCCTTTTATGTTCTGCTGGGTTTTGAATGCGTATAAAGGGACGACCTTTTCTTATATTTTCCAGGGCTATTTAATATTTTATCCTGGTGACCTTGAAAAGTCAATTGACGTGATTTGGGGTGGTTTTGGGAAGTATATATGCATATATTTGAGGTCAACATGATTTTTTTAAATTTGTCATATTAAATGAGTAAGGCTCAAAATGAAATATTAGTATGGATACACACAAGTACTAGCAAAATCTATTGTCTGTCTCTGCAAAGTCAGTTTTAAGCTCAGTATTATAATCTCTAAGTATGTGATCAAATACCAGCCAAGTAAAATTTATGATAAGTTTTAATGGAGGGTGTAAACTTAAACTGTGGGTGTAAAGTTTATTCTCAGGAGTTTTATACTGGTCCAGGCTGAAATAGCTGTGCTATTTTCTTTGTTTCCTTCCCAGAATGAACCGAGTACTGAGACTGAAACAATCTTTTATGGCATCTTGAATTATAGGGCTTTTAAAAATATTATTTATCATTTCATACCCACAGTATAAGAAATAGCATCACAGTTCACTCATGGGGTGCTCAATATGTTCTTGTTCAGTAGGTCTGATACTTCCAAGGGTGGAGTATGCAGGAAAGGTTCGTGACGCTTCTCTGCAAATGCCGTGTCATTTAGCTCTCTATCGTCTTGGGGAGGAGTGGGACCTATTATCAGAGTTGGCTATTTGGAAGGAGTTGTGGTCATTACCTTGAAAAGTAGCCCTAGTGTTTGAAAGGTTTTATCTTTGGGAAGTTTTCTCTGTTTTTCTGGCTTAACTGGTGCCTGTTAATGACAAATTCAAATTGTTTAATGAATCCCAACAGTTATATTGAGCAAAACAAGCTCAAGACTTCTTTTTGCTTTTATGTATGAGTGTTAGAATCAGACAGGATGTTTTAAGACTGCCTGATGCTGGTACGTAATCAGGGAAGACAAGGCTGCTTTTAGTAGTTGCCAATCCAGCACAATTTACTAGATGCATTTTCTAGATATGTTTTGGAGTCTTACCATTTCTGAAAAAGCTCAGTTCAATGGACAATGATTAGAAAAGTTTCCTAGAGTTTGTGAACTCGCAGTAGATCTCACATGCTGTGATTTATGTCTCCAACTAGTAAATTGAAGAGCCCAATGACTTGAAAGATCTTTCCATGTGCAGCATTGTAAAAACAGACAGAAAACAATTCCAAGGTATATAAAATCGGTGTCTTACAGAGAACTACATTACTTTTTAGTACACTGGAAAGACAGTTGATGTTGCAAGGCACTTAGCTGAGGACATGCTGCTGAGGCAGATTTGGGAAGCAGACGTGTTGTAATCTCTCTGTTCTAACTGAAGGTAATGTAATGAGGAAAGACTACAGTCATCAGATGAAGTTGGAGTTCATACTGTGGGCTTTATCTTGTCTTCCCACGTGCATAGTACGTTTTTGCCTCTCCTGGAAAAAATATTTGCTGTTCTTAGGGCCATATGTATAACAGATGACTAAGAAGTTAGGAGAGAGATCTGTCACTAAAAGGGGATGTACAACTAGCTGGGGCAATAGGGTATTTAGCAGTGCAAAGTAAGTACAGATGCAATAGCCATCTGCTGTCTATGCAAACTGTGGTCTTAATCTTTTAGATCCTGTTGCCCTTGGACACGTAGCAGGAGCAGCAAGAGAGAGAGGTCCAAGCAGCATGTTGCTAAAAAGCCAGATGAGTACACAGAAGTGCTAGACACCGTAAGAGCAGCACCAGAAAGGAATGCAAAATTTTATAATACCAAGCATCTGGCACGCTTGCCTTCATACTGGGAGCTTGGTGGTCTAGCAGGGCCCAGGCCATGTCTGGAAATGCCTGTAACTCATTTCTTACTTTGCTAATTTAGAGCCTTTAAAACGTCAAAAATACCAGTGGCAGCCTGGGAATTCCCTGTGCGAGTCTCCGGCGTGTGGGCTGATGCCAGCACTCACACTGCGCCTGGGACGGGCTGCAGGGAACCCCGGGGAGCCACGCTGAGCCCTGACAGCCGCCGTGGGCTGGCCTTGGGGCTGGTACGGGGCGAAGGAGAGCGTTTGTGGGAGGCTGTGAGTGGGAGTCCTCATGGCCTGGGCAGCAAAAAAGGAGGGCAGGCAGGAGTTTCCTCTGCTTTGCCTTCCTGGTAGGCTGCCTGCAGGGTCTTGTTTCCATGGGGCTCCCCAGGGCTCGGTGTCACCAGCCACTGCAGATGCATCATGAGGAACCGTGCTCAGAGGTGGGATGTGGCTGATGAGGACATGTGACCAAGAGGGTTTGCTGGTGCCATGGGCTTTCCACCAAGCAGGAGGTCAGAGGAGGAAGGCAGCCTGGGTCACTGTTGTTTGGGTCGCTGCTCCTTTCTCAGTTCCCTCTGGCCCATATGAGGAGCAAGAAGAAATGGGAGAAGAAAATAGTTGAATATTTTTGTTGTGTTTCTGTTATTTGTTCAGCAAATGGGAGGTAAAAGGGTGACCTAATAGCAACCTACAGCTTCTTGAAGGGGAGTTACAAGGATGTTGGAACCAAACTCTTGCTTGTAGTGGCAAAAAATGCAAACAGGAGCAACAGCCACAGACTGATGTGGAAGATTCAAACTGGACAAAAGAAGAAACTTCACAGGAGATAGTTCTTTATTTCCCTAGTAGTTACCATCATTATTCTCTCTGGCATATGGACATGTGGGAGAAGAGTTGACTTGCTGTTTGCGATCCTTTACTTGAGGGATTTACTGATTTTGAAGTGTTTCTTTGATCAGCGACATCGTATGCAAAGCAGCAGCAGAGGCCAAGGCACTTACCACCAGTAGCAATACACCTCCTGGCCATAGACGCTTCGCAATGGCTCCTGTCCTTCTACCAGCATCAGTTACCTGGGGCAAAGAGACCTGTTCTAACCTGTGCCCAAGGCTGGCTGGATGCCACTGGCAGGTCAGGTCAGGCCATCAAAACTTTTGGGTTGCTGTTGCACCCCTGGCTTACTGCGTGAGCTTGCTTAGTCACCATTTCTACATCCCTCATCCCTAAACTTGTGATGAAGTGACTCATTCTCATTGAATGCTTGCTCGATTTTATTAGATAGTTGTCAACATGTTTCATATGCTCTCTATTAAAGAACTGCATGTTTCTTTCATTGAGTATCTTCTGGAAACAGCTTAGGTAAACAGCTTAGACAGGGGAAGCTCAGTACCCTTTAGGAAAAAAAAATATCCTATAGGTTGTCCTTGTCAAGTGCTGGATGTGGCATATGGGAGAATTGGGAATGATGAAGTATTTACTCAAATTGCTAGTTTCCGCTGTATTGAAGTCAGAGACACTGAAGGCACTGCAACATTTATAAGTGATTTCCTGAACAGTGTAGCAAATTGAAATGAGAGTCCTTTTCTTGTAACTCACATGTGCAACTAAAATTACTTAGCTAACATAAATCTGGGTTAAATTGCTTTTAAAGGCTCACAAAACATTTCTGAAAGAGACAGGATGAGGAAACCGTTTTGCCAGAATTGAGTATGTCCCTGTGATGAGTCCTATTAAAGCTTAATCAAAGAGCCTTATTGGCTTTTCATTAGAGCCTGTTTATGTATAGTTGAAATTTAGCAGTGGTTTCAACAGAATAGGCATAGAAATATGCACAGGAGGTAAATTTAAGCAGGAATCTAGACCATCAAAGTATGTGATTAAGGACAATTTAATGTGCTGAGTAATGCAGCATGATTTGGATGTAATTTATCCTAATCCAGTCTGATCTTTTACAGGAGAATATATTATGAGGCCACAATTAGGTGAGACCAGGGCCCCATCTGGCCTCCTGTCTCCAGCAGTGGCTTATAGCCAAGACAAGAAACAAAGCAAATACAGAGTGAGCTTCCCTTGTGTATCCTCTCTGCTTCTGGCATTCAGCAGTTACAGGACTTTTTGGGTCAGAGCATCCAGAGCATGGAGTACAATAGCCACCATTTATCCTTTCTTCATGAATTTATCTCATGGCTTTTTGAACCCATGCCTAGTTTTGGTGATTACAATCTATAACACCAGTAAGCACTGTAATTCAGTTGTGTTACATGCAGGAGTGCTTCTCTTAGTTTGATTTAAGCTGCTGTGCTCCAACTGTTCTTCCTAGTACAGTAATGCAGTGGCAAAAGCCTTCTTGGACAAGTTATGTCTGGAGCTGGGGCTGAGGCTTAGAAGTCTGTAACTTGCAAGTGTTCCCCTCTTCCTTCCCTCTCTCCTTTTCCAAGGACTCTCTGGGATGAGAGTTTTGGGGGTGACACTGTTGGTCTCCATGCCCGCTCTGGTGGAGGTGGTGGTATCCTGACTCCCGTGAGCAGGCACAACTTGGTGGGCAGTGGGCAATGTCTCCTTCTGGGGAGGTTGTGCCACCATGGGATGGAGGAGACAGTGGCCGTGCACCATACACATGGCTCCATGCAAAGTCAGTCTGAAGCAGAAGGAACACGTCCCTGGAGGGGGTCAGCGAAGGAGGTCTGCCTTTCGTTTTAATCACCATTCGGGCTGCAATTTAGAAACCCAGATGGACCATCTGGTTTCCAGTCAGAGGTTGGACCCAAATCTCCTATGGAAACTAGAATTTGAGGGGCCCACCCTCAAATAAGAAAAGGCTTTAAAAAATGGAGTTAAGATTCAAAGCCTATGCTGCCTTCTTAAGCTCTTAATCAGATTCTTATGATATATGTGCAAGCTCATTAGCCCGACTAGTTTATAAGGTACATCTGAATTTACGATTCTGATATTCAGTACTTAATTTGTAACTGTGATTAGATGCATCTCTTCAACATATATTGTATCTGCATGTAGATGTGTGTAATAAAATCCCAAAGTGAAGAGCACAACTAGAAAAGCTGCACATGAGAATGATTACTTTTTATTACCTCGTTTTTATCACTCAGCATTTATGCTACAAAGACTATAATAAAGTGACGCATGCTTGGTCATTGTAAGACAGAGATATATTTAGCCTCCCCACAAGGGACAAGCAGGGTCAGTTTAGAGGAGGTAAAGAGCACCTCCACCCAGAGTTCTTGCTAAGGTAAATAAATTTTTCTGTCCTGTGAAGAAATTTGCCATCTGAAGGAATAAACAGGGTAAAACAAAAACAGATGAGGATGTGACTCTTAGGCAAGATCTTGTTTTTATACTTCTTTCCAGGAAAAAGCTTGCTATAAACATTCATGTTGTCTGTTTCAAGGCCACTGAAGCCTCGCAGTAGAGGATCACATGGCATTAGCTCATTGCCCCAGTGTCCTGCAGCTTCCAGGTTGTGCCGAGCTGTCTCTCCGTGGTGCCGGAGAGACCGGGCTTTGCTGTCAGATCGCCCTGCCCTGTATCACACAGCCTGGTGAAAAGCTGAGTGTGTAGTTCCAAAGCGCTGTCTTCCTCCAGGAGGATAATTCAATCATAAAAAAATATAATTGTGAAAAATTCAAGAGGCTAATTCTGCATTTCTTCAGCCTGAGCCAAATACTGAAGTTGTGCTCCAGAGCCAAGTGATCAACTTCACTGCTGAGGAATCTTGGGGCAGAAATGTGTGACAGTCCCCAATCATTTAGGGAAGGGGTGGGATGTCTTGAATGCATCTCTCATCCTTCTATATCCTTTCTATGCAAAAAAAAGAAAAAAGAAAAAAAAGAGATGGTAACAGCCGCACCCAAGCCCTGTGGGTCTGCATGAGGCTGAGGTGGTCCATGGGGATGTGGTTTGTCTCAGACCTGTTTGCATTCCCTATACCTCAGAGCTGGTGGCAGAGCTCAGGTTGTGCTGTGTGGTGCTAATCTCAAGGCAGAGTGCAGAGCAGAGGACACTGGTCTTCCTTGTCCTGGATACAAATCTGTGGATTGAGGTGCAGGGAGCGTTGCTGGAGAGGACATAGTGTCCATGTCCTTCCAAGCTTTGCTTTGCTGTGCAAGCTATGCTTACTGGTATAGGGGAGATCTCTTCTGCACATATAGTAGATTTTCCGGTGTTGTGCTTGGAGTTTCTTAGAGACAACTTGGGTTGACTTTTACTTTGTTGGTTTCAAAGGAGCTGTCAGAAGTCAGCACTAAATAAGGACCTCCAGCTGGGTCCGGGTGAGCCACAGTGGGCCACCAGTTGTTATGTGATGCTGAGAAAATCACTGCAGCCTAACCGGAAGTATATAGGATATAAAGCTCTGCTATTTGCTCTATACCAGCGTTACAGTCACGCTATGAAGACAACAGAAAGTTGGCAGGAAGGCAGAATTCTCTCTTTTGTCTTGTCTCCTTTCTCCTAAGGCACTGGTTGCACAGCAGTGGCCTAACCTTCTTAGCAGCAAGCGGAGACCACTTCCAGCCAGCAAGAAATGCCTCGGTTTGAAGTCAGGTTGCCAGATTTTCCTCTTGCCCCTCGAGTCCCTTTTGCTCGCGGCAAGGAATTCTGGAGTCTCGGGACCCCCACAATGGGGCCCTTTCTGACAGGGCTGGAAAGCTCGACCTCTGCTCAGAAAGGACAGATTCATGTTCAAGAGGGTTCTACAATGCAACAATTTATATCAGGAAATGAGCAGAATATTTTCTAAAAAAAAAAAGGAGGAAAAAAGCCTTCATCTGTTTGTTTGGCTTGGGGAAGAGATCAGCTGTGCTTTTATGTTTTCGGAGGATGGAGTGCTGGAGGGCGAAAACATATAGCTGTATGTATCCATGTTTGTGTGCCTTGTGCATAACATATAGGGTTAATTTTGCTTCATTACATGTCATATGGACCTCAGAGCTCAGTGGGAATGGAGATACTTTCATGCATATGGTTAAACTTTTGCACTTTGAGTACAATGAATGCGAATTTTAACCCTGCGCTCTCCATATAGCTCTGATGTGTTTGTACAGTATTAAGGTGTTTGGGTGCTTCTCCAGCCATAGGCCTTGGTGACAGGCAGGCACCCAGTGACAGTTCTCAGTCACACTTGATTTTGTGCCTTGTCTCGAACAGAAAATGTCAGTCTGGCTGCGAGGAAAATCAGAGAGTTTCAAGATGCAAATATATTCTCAATGCTCAGGTTTCTGTACACTTAAAGAGCAGTAGCAAAGTATTTTTGTATTGGTTTACTTTAAAAACGCTGTCACAGAATCTGATAGCAATGCTAAGAAAAATAGTTTGTGAAAAAGTGGTCTTCATTACTGACTACTAGCCGCATGAGTGTTGGGAAGGAGAGAGCGCACCTTCTTGTTAAAACATTTCTGTGCTTTTGATCTGCTTGGCAAATCATTGGCGATTAAATGATAATCCGAGTTGTTTGTTTGAAATGTCATGCATCTCCACCGCAGCCTGCCCACACCACCAGAGACTTCTAGGAATTAAGGAGCATGGGAACATAAATGCCTACAATGTATTTAAACATGAATTAACAAAAGCCAACAAATACAGAACGATTTTTATTTATGTATTAAAATGCACTAGAGGATACAGATTAACCTCCATTACTCAGGGTTTGTCACTGTCTCATCTCCTTTGGACAGCAAACACTGAGAAACAGACAGAAAGATGATTTACTCTCCCTTTAGCTTCTGTCTTGTCTGATGAAATGTCTGCTGTGCAGCTCCCCCGGCCCAGCTCCTCCGTGGGTCTGACAGCTCCTCATGCTTTGCAGGCACTGTTTTCTCTCATGGTTGAAACTCACGGTTGTCTGAAATCTTTGCTAAGTGAGTTGAAGCCAAGCCTGCCTTCTGCACTGACAGGCAGAGGCCTGGGGGTAAAAGGTGATGTATCTGAGAAAGGAGGAATCCCACAGAGTGAGCTTGCTGGGTTTACTGTCCCGTGGCAAAGGGGAGAAGCTTTTAAAAAGAGCCTTTGCATTGCAGATACCACAGGGATGAGGTCCCCTGACTGAATAGATGATCTCTGAGGGGCAGCAGGAGCCAAGTTGCAGCCTTGCAACACAGCAGCTGATGCAGTGTTGCTCTGCAAACTTTCCTGGTTGCAGCAGGAGGTCTCTGCTGACTTGCTGGATCTCCATGGGGGATGCAGGAGAAGCCCTCTGTGCCAAAACACAAACCAAATGGAATTAGAGTAATGGCTAAAGAGAGAGGTACACTCCATCACAGACACATCTAGTCACCTCCAGTCTTCTGCTCCTCTTGGAAGATTTCTTAGGCTTTATTGAACAAATGTCAGGATACTCCTCATTTGTTAAACAGCCTCCCAGCTGTGCACTGCTTGTTTGTGTATATATGTATGTATTTAAATAGATGGAAATAGACACATGCACACATCAATGTTTATTAACTCTCACTGAATACAGCAGCAAAGAAAGCGTGTGCCATAAAACTTTTCCATAACATTGTTAACATAAACTTTGTAATTAAATTAGATTGCAGGTAACATATAAATTCAATGGCAGAAGATATTTTTATCTTTGACAAATGTCCAGACTGACTGTGGATAGCTGAATGTGGTAACGGGGCAATCAGCTTTATAGCAATGCTCATCATCTTTTCACATTCATTGCTAGAGGTCGAGTAACGTTATCCTGGTGTAATGCTGATGAGAAAGAAGGTCCAGCCTCTCTCTCCTTTGTTGTTAAAGCAAGAAGAGTGTGTCCAGCTTGTGTGACGTGCTTGGCACCAGTGATATTTTAATATCATTAGCACCAGGACATATTTTCCTTGCCAGTAATGAGGTTCCGTGTCAGCTAAAGGTGGTGCCCTCCAGGAAGACTTTAGACAAAATTGCTATATTCTGATACAAAAAAAGACTAGAAATATGCTAATTTTGTGAAAGACATTTGTTAGAGTATGGAGTGATCCTGGCTAATGAAGAAGGGACCTGCCAGAGCTATTTTTAGTTCCACCTGCTGGGTTCAATGCTGTTCTTGTAGCTATGGCTAGAAGGGAAATTTGGAGGGTGATATCCGTTCTCATATAAAAATTGAAGAAGAATGGAAATACGTGTGTATGTGTATAAAGATAGAAAGATAAAAAGAGCAAGAGCTGAAGAGAAAATGAGCTTCCCTGTGTAGCTGCAGACATGACATTCATTGTACCTTTCCTTGGAAGGGTTTTTCTTCTGCCACGCCAGGTCTCTTGTCTGATTTAAGGGCTAGCAGTGTGCCAAGTGCAGTCTGTATTGCAGGAGAAGATCAGAGTTTCTACTTGGAAGCTGCTTCAGTTAAGAGAAACCATTAAATAATTTCCTTTATTATCTTGGAGACATAATCCAATACTTTGGCGTTACACTAATGAAAACAATGAGGCTAAGAAGTATTCACCTTACAGATCGTCACTTGGGAGAGGGGAAAGATATCAATTAATCACATGTGAAATAATAGGGCATAAAAAATAAATATGGAGTCAAGCAGGGCTCCTTGCTGCTGCTATTGCCAAGCAGCAGCACAGGCTTTCTTCATTAGCAGAAAAGAATATGCGTAAAAAGAGCACTTTACCCAGCCAGATTATTTGCTATACCCTCTTTGCTTTCTATTTCAGCAGCGATTTTTTTCCCATCCTCACTAGGAGGAACAAGTTTTCATTTCCAGGGATTCATTGGGGAGATTAAGATTTTATTTCAAGCTCCATTTTATTTGATGTTGCTTTGTCCTGACTTTATGAGTGAAATGTCAGTGTACTGAAAAGCAACAAGACAGGGAGACATGGGATACATGGACTTCAGGAACACCAAAATCAGAAGCCAATGAGACTTGACTTTAGAAGTTACAGAAAGAATAAAAGAAAAGATGAAAACTTGTACAACAGATTGATTGATTGATTGATTAAGTGATTCAAATATATATTTTGTAATCATTTAATTTCTTCTAGCAGGATGATCTTGTCCTCAAGACTGGAAGCTTAAGACTAGAAACTAAGACTAGAAGTTGTAGGTTTATTTGCCTTCTTTTACTACAGCTCCATGTCAGTGAAGTGTTTAATACACCTTTCTCCCATCATATGTTTTTCATTATAAATTTTGGGCAGCAGCCATTTCTTTCTGCAAATAACTTAATTGAATGAGGTTCCCACTTCATTTTGGTCTTCATTTGGATTTTAAGAAGGACATTTTAGAAGCATAAAATGCCGTGGTACCCAGGACCTGGGGGGACATCCTGGGTGCCGTATGGGAGCACTGTGAGGTGGGGATGCAGGAGAAGACCCAGTGTGTGCTGGCTGAGCATGGGGCAGCAAGCGGGAAAGATGTCTTGTGCCTCCCTTCGTGCTGGTGTTCCCCAGGGCAGCCTGGTCAGAGACAGTGGTATAATGCAGTTATAAGCCTCATGCACTGAGAGAAGAGTGAAACAAAGTTGGGCTTTCCAGAGTTTGAATACACGCTGGGTCCTCTGATGGCGCTAGTTACGCTTCTGATCTCAGAGGGACATCCCTGAGAGCTACTTGCTGCTTCACCCTCTTGTAGCTGACCCTAAACCTCTTGTAGCTGACCCTAAATCACTCAACTGTGCATTTTGCAGCAACAGTAAGGGGCTTTTTCCCTCTTCAAACTAATATAAAGGTTTGTTTTCATCATTCACAAGCTATGAGAGAAGCAATGATGGGGTTCGCTGGACAAGAGCTCCTGGCCTACATGAACAGTTACTATCTCTATTGGCACCATGTTTGCTGTTGACCAGCAATGTGGCTTGCCATATCATTTTGAGAACAGTGGTCTGTGCTTGCATTAGTGGTGTGATGTGGGATGTGTCTGCCCACCGCAGGGCTTGTGTGAGGAAACTTAACACCAAGTACATTTCTATAAATGATGTGATTTTACTGTGCAAGAAATGCCAGCCAGATGAGAAACTGGACAGGTTAAAAAAAAAAAAAAGTGTAAAAGTTCTTTATTAAGTAATACCTCTTGTCATCCCATGATTTGTGTGTAGAAAGAAAAAACAGTTTCAAGATTTTGCCTGTTTTTAAATCTTTACCTTCTTTAAATTGCATGGATGAGTCATGCTTTAGAATTGAAGAACTAGCCTCATTTAAAAGCTTGCTCCAGTCAGTCACACAGCCCTAAAACCAGCTAGAGACTGGGCTGAAAGATGTGGGAGAACATCCAGGATGGAGGTTTGACTTCTGAGCATTGTGGCATTTGTCTCTGATACACAGCAACATCACGTCAAAATTGTCTTCCTCCACTGCACTTCCCAAACCTGAGTATTGACTTTAGCCTGATGTGGTGAGCAAAGATGTTCAGCAACATTTTTATCCACCTTAGGTTGCTTGTTAACCACATCAATTCATCAATATGCCATTTCCAGTTGGGTAAATTGTGTTATTTTTTTTAAGTGGCAGAAAGAGTTGGGGTGTTATTTTTTTTTGCAACTTCAATCAAGCTGAAGGCTGTTCCATGTCTGTCTAATGCTGCTTATCTTCACCCTGCTGTGCATCCTCTGTTCATCTAGAGCCTCTCTCAGGATGCTTGTGGGGTGCCCGCAGCACGGCTGGCTGGCAGGAGGTTGCCCTGGAGATGTGCTCTGTGTGCTCTGAGGGCCTTCTGGCAAAGCCTGGAAGGATGGCCTTGTTTATCTTCTAGGGATCGTGCCCAGCTACACTGTCCTCCCAGGGTCCTCATGGGTGCTAATATTTGCAAGAGTTGGGTGCAACCTTTTTGTGCGACACAGAAGTGGGGAGGTGGGAACACCATGTCCTGCAGAGGGGAATTCCAGCTGAACCCAGCACAGAGCTGCAAGAATGAGAAGGTCCAGGAGCTTTGCTTCAGAAAGCCGGGATAGGTGGAAGGGATCGAAGTGGTAATCAAGCCCAGTGCTCAAGTGAGATACTAGCTTAAAGCAAATTACGCGTGTGGATCTCAGTAGAGTTTCACCCTCTTGCCATTTAGTGCTGTCAGAAGAGAGGCATTTCAGGGCAGGACCAAATACAGATTTTCACATGCCAAGGGAGCTGTATTGACAGTGACCGCAAAGCTCCAGGCTGGCATGGGAGCGGAACTGGGGCAGAGGACTACATTTAGGGTATTGTGCTTTCCCTGGCTCATTCTGAGGGGTCTCTGTTTCAGGCACCATATAGCAGGCATTATATTTGCATATGATATCACTTCTACAGAAGAAGCACCCTATTCATGAGCAGTAGCATCTTCACATCAAATACAACTGCAGACATGTCTGACAAAACAACCATTTAATTGAAATAGAAATGACACTAAAAAATTCAAAGGGTGCAAAAAACTCCCAAGTAGTTATTACTCACTGGAAGCAAATTCTAGACATGTAAGGCATGGGATACATGCAAAGGGTGTGAGAAAGATTTTATTGGTAGACATACCTCTCATGCACGTGTTGTTTCTTCAGGGGATCCCCCAAACTCTCTTGAAAATACGTACCCAGTTTGGGACGTTCCGTCTGTGATTTGGCTGGAGCACACAGCGTGCTTCAAGGGACAAAACCCCCATTCCTGGCAGCCTGACCCCCAAGAATTTAGGGGCTGCTACCTGCCCCTCTGGTGGGATTCCTGCAAACACAGCCTGCCTCTGCAGTGGGTCCACGGGGTGGTTTTCCCAATATCAATGCCACCGGGTGTGGCGTGTGACCGTGCCCGCGCAGCGATGCTGTCCCTGCCAGACCCGTCATTCCCAGGCTCCTGCCTGTGCAGACCATTTCAGAGCCAGGTCTGAGAGGCTCCCGAGAGCCCCAGGAGGAAGCACAGGCACAGCGAAGTGTTTCTGTCCTCGGTTCTGCTTATCCCCGATCAGTTCTCACAGCTCCCTTCTGTAATTTCTTCCCACTTCTGCAGCAGCTGTCTGAGCTCTCAGCTGTTCTGCCACGAGCAAAGGTGCCAGCACCCATTAAATCACTACAGAAAAGTAAGGGTTCATTCCACATCCTGGAAGAAGGAAGAAAGGACAAAGTTTGTTGGTGGTGGTGGTGGGTTTTTTTCCTTGCAGGAGATAAGTGGTTGTCAGAGATAACTAGGAGGGGTCTGGAGGTTGTGCACAAATTAATTAGCCTCTGAAAGGAGAGGACTGCAAGCAATGCCCAATAAGCCCGTAGCAGCCGCACTCCCGCAGCAAACGGTTAATATTCTCTTTCCTCTCCAGGGGAACGTCGGGGGTTAATCCAGTAGCTGCGCATTTAATAGCTCAATTTAAAGGGGAAAAAATGACACCCTTCTCCCCTGCCTTGCTGGTTGTGGATGGTTTGCTCTGTCGGTTGATCACATGCTCCCCCAGCCCCTGGTGCTGCAGAAGCCCCAGCTGCTGTTGATGATGATGGTGATGAAGAGCCGGTGCTGCCCAGGACCCATCCTGGCCCCTCAATGCCCGGCAGTCCTCACCTCCTTTTTAAAGGAGGGAGCACACAGGATGAGCCCTTGAGCATATGGGTGGAAATTTGGGAGGTACCTGTTCTCTCACCACTGTTTCCAGCTCTAACCATGTCTATTTGTTGTTGTCTTTTTTTCAGGGACTATGGATCTTCAAAAAGAAAATCAGGTAAGATACCAGATCTTTTATGTACTGCATGACTACAGAGAGGACCTTCTCCCTGCTCCCCGCCCCCCCCAGCTCTTTTTAAACCTTTCTGTTATCTTGTGTTGCATGAAATTGTGTGGCAGTTTAACTTTTAGTTGCTGAAGCCTGCTGGAGACAGGCATGGGATTTTTTCCTTTGCGCTGCAGAGGAGAAGAAACCCACATTATGTAGCGTTGCAGTTAAAATGACTGCTCTTCTCCAACTGTATTTATACAGCTCCTTCTCTAGTATGAGATGATAATTGTATTAAAATGCTTTTAAAAAAAAAAAAGTCAATAACTCAATTTTTATTTTAATATATTGTCAAAATTTAGCTTGTTTGTTNTTCTCTAGTATGAGATGATAATTGTATTAAAATGCTTTTAAAAAAAAAAAAGTCAATAACTCAATCTTTACCTGAACAAACAGTCAAAATGCAGCTTGAGAGTTTGAATTCTTTTCTGGAGGGAAATACAATGCTTTTCTGATCTGAATTTTTTTTTTTTTTCTTTTCCAAAAGGCTTTGGTGAGGCTTCTGATGCAAAACGTTCTCAGTGCCTGTGTTTGGGCTGCTTCAGAGGCTCTAGCTCAGTGTTTTGCTTTTAAGATCCTGGATTCAAATATCCTACAAAATCCTGATTTGAAACTATATGTGTCCAATTTTTCCCCTCCCCTTGCAGCTCTTAGTGATTTTTACAGATGTGTTCTCAGTAGGGACGTGTAATTATGGGCCTCTGGGTTTGGCTGCTCTGGAGCTGGATGTGTCAGGGCTTTATCTTTTTTTTTTTTTTTCCCCTAAGCGGCATTGAGCACCTGCAACTCTCATTGACTTCTTTTTGGACTCTTGGGTGCTCCAAATTGCATTCGGGGCATCCAAAGAGAGGCCTTTCCAACGAATAGCAACTCCTGGTTAACTCTGGCCTGTGTGTAGGGGAGGGGGGGAATTTTCGTTCTTGCTTTTTAAGATGATGAAGAAACACTGCAACGGCTTAGTCCCTGGGAAAGAGGGGAAGATTAATGTAACACACTGGGCTCCAATGAATATCAGTGTCTAGTTTGATTTGTTGGTTAATTATGAGAGCTTTTAAGCTATACTCCTGTAATAAGCTGAGTGATGCACTACAGCGAAGCTGTTGCTTGACCCTGATGTCCTGTGCTTCAAATGGCTGTTGCCTTTGCNGGGGCATCCAAAGAGAGGCCTTTCCAACGAATAGCAACTCCTGGTTAACTCTGGCCTGTGTGTAGGGGAGGGGGGGAATTTTCGTTCTTGCTTTTTAAGATGATGAAGAAACACTGCAACGGCTTAGTCCCTGGGAAAGAGGGGAAGATTAATGTAACACACTGGGCTCCAATGAATATCAGTGTCTAGATTGATTTGGTTTTTTTTTGCAGCCCAATGCTTTGGTACCTTTCCCTGAGTTTCCCTCAAGTGGGTTGTGGTAATGAAGGGGCAAGCATGGTATAAAGTGCTGACTCAACACAATAAACTAGGGCACACTTCATCTTCCTAATTTTCTACAAAGCTTCTAAGACTTTGTAATGTAATATTAAGTGAAGTGTTTGTTCACAATGGACCGTGAATTAAATTGGCAGCAGCACCTTATCTAGAGAGACTGACTGGCAAGGTCCAAATGACTCTGTAGAAGGCAGAGCTGAGTGCAGGAGCTTCCGTCTCAGTTCAACATCTTGAGCACTGGGGACTTTTGGGCTATATAAAGAACTTTGAAAAATGTTGCTGAAGTCTCTGGGGCAGCTTGATTTAGCACTGACCTAGAAGAGCACTAGGAAACCATGAGAGTTTTGGGTTCGGCATACCAGTTGACATGCACAGGAGTTGCAATAATCTTGCAAGAGATGTAAGGAACTGTTTTGGGAGTCTGGGAAACTGCTCCTCCTCCATTTGTGTGGTGGGGAAGGAGGGGCTGATCTGCTGTGGCGTTGGGGGAAGAGGGATTCAGTTGAGTCAGTGTAGCCGAGATGCCCTTTGTGGATGCTGCCTTGCTGGGCTCTTTGTTGGCCTCCTGCCCTGAGCATCCCAAGCGACACACTCATGCATCCCTGTGAGGCATGGGTGCTCAGGTCAGGCTCGCCCCACTTGGCTGTCCCACCTCCCTGTGCTGCCAGGTCTCCTTTTGCAGGTGTTTCCTTCCTCTTCTCAGTGTCTTGGTGCTTGGCTGCTCATAGAGCTGGGGCTTGGAAACAGTGGGATGTAGGGATGCTTTTTCTCCTCTTACCCTGTACAATGAGGAATGTGAAGCAGCTCTCTGACCAAAGTGAGCTGCATAAAGGGACTCTGTTCTCAGCCATCTTCTTGCCCGATTTTTAGAGTGGTGAAGGAATGCTTCCTTCTGTTCGAAGCTCGATATTGTGGGAGTACGCACACAACGAGCGAAGGAATATGCCAAAGGAGTTGGTAGTTACAGGCTCTAACAAAGACCAGCTTTATGATGCCTGAACAAGTGATGGGATAAATAAGCACAGATTTCCAGGGTGTGCTGTGAGAGTCTTTCTAGATAACAGATAGCTTTGAAGCATAGTTTTCTCCATAGGTGCAGACACTACCTTTAAACTATCTTTAAACAAGAGAGATGTTGGCACTTTTAAGCGCAAGCACCTCCCAACAAATCAGACCTGCAAACGCATCTTCTGTCTTGACCGAAGATGTGCTGGAAGGAGGCTTTTGGGTGTGAGCACGGCTGTCCAGCAGAAATCCACAGCTGTCGTGGCTCAGGCATGTGCAGGCACAACACAAGCGTGGCTGATCGCAGAAACATTTGGGGAATGCCTCTGACAGCCAGCATCACCTCTGCCCTGCCCTCTGCCTTGCCAGAGTGCACGTCTAAGTAGTCCTGTGCTCTCCCCTTAGAGCAGGGAGAAATTGGATAAGTTCAGATTTTAATAGGAGTTATGGAAACATTTATTGCTGCAGCTGATATTGGCTGTAAATATTTGAGACCTTCTGAACCAAATGCAATAGTGTGGCATGTCCTTAGCTAAACAGAGGCGAGTCTTGCACTGATCTGGAGCATCTCTGCATGCCAGCCATGCTCCAGGCTTCCTATTGTGCAAAGTGCTATGAAAATATGTAGCCCTTCACTTGGATATGATCTAATTGTAAATGTTTTAACTTGCAGTCAGCACAGAGACCTGGAGCTTCACTGAAGCAGCTGAGATTCTGCGAAGGCACAGGCGTTTGCTGTGGCCTCAACTGCCACATGTGCTGTTACTTTGAATTTGTGGGGTTTTACTTGATACGCTGCAGAGCTGCTTTTGAAAGCTGCCTTCATATTTCCAGGCAGTTGAATTGTTGCTCTATGACCATCTGTCAGTGCTGAAGAGACCCCAGTACAACTGTAAGGAGTTGTTATTGTGGGCATGTTCTGTACACTCCCAACAAATGGTCTCGTCTCTGTCTCTCCGAAGACCCATGGTAGCAAAAAGGGAAGGAATTACTTTTCAGACTCCAATTTGTTGATCGCATTAACCAAGTGAACAGCAACTCATTTGTCACTCAAAGTAGGCATTACTTCTATGCAAGCATCCATTGTGTGGTTTTCTCTGCTCAAATCAAAATAAGGGCAGAATTGCTACAAGTCTAGTAATGGATATTTGCATGGTACATTACAAACCACAAATTAGGTTAATCCACTCTGTAAACCCTACCAGCTACCATCTGTGCGTGGTGAACTAATTAACCCTTGAGACATCTGCTAATCCTCATAGGGCTTGTAAAACCAGTTGGAGTATGTTTCTCTCCAGAGATGTGCCCCCCCCTCACTGCCTTGCTGGCTAGAGCAAGTTTCAGACCCTGGAGTAAGATGATCTTTCCCTCTTGCCTTGCTGAGAATCTTTCTTGGCTGGTTTCATGCTGAAGTTTTTGTCAGATTCTCCAGTCATGAAACTGAAGCAAGTAGCTGGACCTGGTGTTTGGTGGCAATAGGGAGTTGGTGTGGGCTCCCCAGCTTTTCCACATTGAGTGCCAGTGCTTCCCCAGTTACTGAGAGGGTTCTCCTTGCTAATGGTGGGGCCAAACCCAGCAGAACTGCTGCTTCACCTTTGCTTTCAAAGCTAAGGCACCACCACCAGGGGATCTCTGCCACCTGCCTCGTAGGCAGCCAAGCCCTTGTGCCTGCCGCTTTCTGTGTGTGCTATTGGGAGCAATGTTGGCCACCCCTTTCTGAAATCATAATGAAAAACTCTACTGCTTGCTCACTCCCACTGCTCTGACTGCCTCGCTTACTGCTGGGGACACAGCTGGCTTCAAGCTGCTGCTCAGGGGCTTTTTCTAGAATTGTATTGCTTGTGGTAGGATGCTTCTCCAAGTGAGGGGGAATAAATTAAAAAAAAAAAAGTTATGGCTCCATCAGTACTGCAGTGTCCCTGTTCTCCAGTTGGTCAGATCCTGCCTGCATTAGTCTGGCTGTACTTTGACTGAGCCTGCCAGCTGAAGTCTTATTTAAATAGCCCCTGTAATTGAGCACTTAATATTTTAATGTAACTATTTGGTCCAAGCCAGCGTTGCCTCAGTGAGGATGCTGATGAGGCTTGGCTCCCTCAGCAGAGAGAATTATCCTTCAACTTGGTTCTCACATTGAATTTTTGGACTAGCAGAGTATGGCAGCACCCAGACAGCAATCTCCTCTTCCTTTCCCTCCTGTATTCTAAAACTAGGAAGGATGTGTTCACTGGCAAGTAAATGAAAACTTCAGAGTCCATTGGAAGCTACTTCTCAAACTTTTTATAGAATTATCTGTAATGCTTTCTTTTCCCTCAAGGGGGAAATTAAGTAGAGTTGAGAGGGTTGCAACAATGACGGAAGTGGGGCCTCCAAGTGAAAAACAAGCAGGTCGTTGTAAGGACACCAAGGGCCCTCATGGCTAGTCACTTTGTGGAATGACTGCCTTGGGTTTATGGGTGGAGCTGACAGCAAGCGTTGTTTTTTTAGCCTAATTCTTCATTACTTGGGAAACCCTCTTCCTCGCTCTTGCACGCTGAGGATGTGTGCTCTGTCAGCTTTGGGGAAGTGCCTTAATTGCTCTTTCTTTGAATTATCAGGGGTAGCTTTTTCTGCTTCCTTTGTAATTATGAAGGGAAATGGCTTAACTTCTGGCTTTTTCTGCCTTTACAGATGAGCTGTGCTCATCATTTCAGAGTTTAACCTTTCTGGTCCTGCCACACTGTGTGTGTCTTACAGCTCCATGGCATGTGTCATTTTTTTAAAAATTATTTTTATAAATGAGCTTTGTTTTCTTAACTTCAGTTTGAACTGCCTCCCTTGAGGTGATACGGAGAAAATAAATGGTGTGTGCTAGCCCTTCTGTGCTTAATCATTCAATGGGGTCACAGATGTGTGAGCTGTTAGCTGGACCAGCAAGGCTGCGTGGCCCGAGGTGGCTCTACCTGTTACAGGATCGAGGTGCTTACCCCAGGGACAAAGCTTTGCTGGTGCAACTGTGAGTGTAGAGCCCTCTGCCAGCTTCCTAGCCCTGGAGCAGGTATTTAACTGCAGAGAGGAGTGGACATACATATGTACATACATACATACAACCTGCAGCCCTGGCAGGTATTTTATTATATTTGTGGGAGATGACTGCAGTGGAGGGGGAAGGAAGGACCTTTCCAAGACAGGCATGGTGCTGCCTTTGCTCTGCTGTAAGGTTGTTGAAGTATTGATGGGATGTTATCTGGAGTGGTAGATGTCCTTTTAATATTAGAAGAGCTGTGGACACAACTGCTAGCATGCTGTAGGCTTGCCTGAACTTACTCAGTTGACTGTTAAATCTGTCTTGATTTTCCCCTCTCTTCTGAGGAAGCCTGAACCTTTTAAATGGGTTCTCAATGGGGCCAAATTGAAAAGCCTGTAACTAAAGATGTTGAAAAATCCAATTAACTAACATGGTGAATCCCAGCATGAGACAATGCCTCTTCTGCTGCAGTCGCCACCCTGATAGATGTCTTGGGGCTACCTGCATTGAATGCATGTGTAACGAAGCAGGCAGTTGGTTATTGCTTAATGAAGCTGAGCCCAGGTAATAGCAGCAAAACTAGAATGCGTGTTTTAACTCAAATGTTAGTTTGAGTCATTCTGCTCTCATGGTGTTTGTCTCTGGAGTCTGTCTCCCTATACTCCATCTGAAAGGAAAGCTTCAGCTTGGAAGGTTAATTATTTTTTTTTAAGGTGGTGAATTGGGATCTAAGTTTGTCCAAGCTCATGGCAAGGGCCCAGGAACATCTTAAACCACGTAGTTTCAGCTTGGTGTTTTAATCCTTGTAAGAAGTCTGCAGTATGACCTGATCCCTGCAGACTGAAGCGTGTGCATGTTTGTGTCCTGATGAATCACACATGCGTGCTGTGTTCCTCGCGTTGTATTCCGCAATTAGTGCGGGAACAGGGATGGTGGACTGGCTCTGTAGTGCCATGTGGCCTGTTGATGAGGATGGCTGGACTAGGGAGTTTGCCAGTTGCTATTTTGTAACTTCACAAACATGTACTGACAGGATTGCTCTTGATCAGAAATCAGGATCTGTTCTTCCATCATACGATTAACCTTCTTGGCTGTACGTACTAATTACTGCATGGAATTCAGAAACAGCAGATGCTGGCAGAACATTTTGGTTCTCACATAGCTTTTTTTTTTTTTCTTCTTTTTTTTTTTTTCTTAAGAAAAGGATAAAGGATTTAGTAATAAAAGAAGGATAGAGTAGACAGAAACATAGCAACAGAGGACCAAACAAACTTTAGCATTTAATTACTGGGGTTGTACATCTTGGGCCTGGTTTTGGAAGGAGTTAGTATTTAATTATCTTAATGTGCATCCTCAGGTTAGTCCTTGACGACTGAGCTTCCTCTTCTTATGATGGAGAATTATTCTTCCTCATCTAGTGAATTTGCTGAACTCTAACTTCAGTTTATTGGCTTTTGCCTGATCCAGCAATTCCCAAACCAGCTCATTTTCTTTCTAAGACTTTGTGGGAATAAATTACTCACATAGCTTTTTTTTTTTTTCTTCTTTTCTTTTTTTTTTTTTTTTTTTTATATTCTCTTTTGTTTTTTTTTTTTTTTTTATTTCTCAACTTTTCTTTTTTTTTTTCTTTTTTTAACAAGTTCTTCATATAGTTGACCGGATGTCTACTCTGTCTTTTCTAAAGCAGGGCTATTGCTCTGTGCTCAGGTGCACTGGCACAGAGCAGGATTTGAGGAAGAGCTTCAGCTCAGTCAGGCAGACTTAATCTTTTTGCAGCGTCTGTGTGTGTGTGACCCAATTCTGCATCTTCAGTCAAGATGTGAATCTGTCCACTTCAATCCCACACTCCAAATCCAGCCTGTAGTATCCTGGCAGGAGGAAACTGATCTCACACTTCTTCTTGTACACCATATTTTTAAAGTCACTGTTCAAACTGAAATGCTTTGGACTTCTGCCTGAGGCTACTGAAGAGCAGATACGAGGCTTCATTTTGCACTGCTGCAGTTTTCTGCTGACAAGACACATGGCTGGTTAGATGTACAGGATCACTGTCTTCTTCTGGGTGGCCTATATGCTGGGGTGGGAGGAGTAAGAGGTAAGAGAGGAAGACTCATTTGTGTGTTGTGTGCGGATTTCGTTTTGCTCCTTGGCTTTTAAGCTGAAGTGTGGGGACAGGGTACAGGATTAGGGAAAGGAATGTGTTTGTGCTCTTTGCTGTTCCCGGTTCAGCACCGATGATGCACAGAGCCTTGTGTTGGGGCTAGAGGGCAGGGAGCCTGAGGGGCAGGGAAGGGCTGCAAGTATGAGGTGTGTCTCCAGCACGACCATGGCAGAACAGCATGCTGCACCCCTGCAAATACCTCAGAGAGCCTTCAGCTGAGTGCTGAGAAAGCACTTGGTATCTCAAGGGGTGTAGTGACATTTCTTGTGGTTTTAAGGAGTTTGCTCTTCTCCATCTGCTCCCGTTCTGCCTTCCTCCTCAGTCTTTGGTGGCAGATGGTATTAACACTGCCTGCGTGGGTTTGTCCTCTCTTGCACAGAGCGAACAGTGTGGTATCGCATTCTGATTTTAGCCTGTTAGATAAGGCAGGTAAGAAATGTGCTTGGGAGCTGGAGTGGAGGGTGATGATCCTCAGCTGTTGCAGGAATCCATACATGGCACAGACAGGTCTGGCTGGTTGAGGGGAACAGAGCTCTTACCCGAGTGTTTCAGATAACTTAGTCTCATGCTGGTGAGTACCTGAAGCTTGCATCTCTCTTGTGAGACGGAAACCTGGATGGTAGAGTTCATGTCCTTAGGCTGTTGAGAACACTCACCCCTAAAACAGCGTTCCCTAAGTGCCTCCAGTTTTGTGCATGGCTTTATACGTGTCACATTCTGGGTGACCCGTGTCTGGGCTGTGCAACAGGCAAAATCCTGACCAGCCTGCTCTGGACGGAGCGGTTCATCTAACCAGAGACAGATGGAAACTTTGCTTATAAGGTGTTCAATTGGCCAGCTCAGTCTACTCCCAGTTAAAACAGGCTGTCTGGACATGCCAATGCTGTGGTACGTTTTCTGTGCTTGGCAGCGTGGTTTCTTCACAGTGGGATTGGATTCTCACTTTTTTTTTTTTTTTTTTTCTTCCAAGCCATGAAAGAATCTGAGTGTGAATGCCTACCTGTGACTTTCCAAATGCAGCAGCTGGGGTTTCTGTGCCTTCCTTGGCAATGTTGGAGGCTATTTTTTTCCCTTGGAGGGGTGATGCTCTCAGTTTGTACAGCTGTAGATGTGGATTAGTGTTCAGATACTCTAGGCACTTCCCAGCAAAACTGGGAACTGCTACAAAACTGTATGTGCAGGGGCCATACCACTGTGATCATGTGGGAAGCAGTCCTTACTTGCCATGTGGAAAGAGTTAATATGAGCTGTGGCTGCCAGAACAAAAACTAAACAATCCTGGATACTTCTGGGTCCACAAGTGGGATTAGGGCAGGCTTTTGTAGAAGTAAACAGAGTAGAAAATTGGGACTAAGTTTCTTTTACGTTTGTGCTTTTAGAGAGGAAGAAGGACTATATGAGGCTGTGGAAATGCAGTTGGTGAGCGTGTCCCTGTGCAGTTTGTCGAGACCACAATCCTCTTGTCGCACTGCGCTGTTCCAACTCAGGAAAGGGCTCTCTGGTTGTGGATTTCTCCCCTGCAGGAGTGAGTTATCCAGATGATGAATTTCTGAGGCACGCTCAAGTCACGTGAAAGCCAGATGTGAACATTTTCCAAGCAGTGTGTGTGGGTCTGGCGTACGCCAGGCAGCTCTGCTTACGTGGCAAGTGGAAGTGGTCTGAGATTGGTCTGCAGCCTGGTGCCGGGGAGGCGAGGAGCCCCAGCAGCTCCCGGAGCCGCTGCTTCTGCTGGGGAGAGGAAGGTGCTTGCTGGGCTCCTCGCTGTGGCTCAGCACATCTGCGCCCACCCCTGCACAAATGCAGCTCCTCTTCCCGAGTACCAAGTCCTGCACAGGCTGGTCATGATGGGGCTGAACTCGGTGGATAGGACTAAAATTAAAGGCCTTGTTTAATGCCTGCTGCCAGTTCTCTTACTCATACACTTCAGCTGCGTTTTTTGAGATGTAGCCCTTTAAGATACTGCCTCTTGAACAGATGGTATGGGGCATGGAGGTGATGTTCTGCTTCCAGTATATAGAAGAGGATATATCTCTGCAGAGGGGTTTACCTTAAAATGCAGTGTCCCAGTAGAGAAAATATGAGTAGATCTCTGTATTCTTTCAAGGATATCTTAAAAACACTTGCTTTAAACGTAATGTATCAGCATCCCACAGACATAAGAGCAAGAAAAGTTTATTTAGGCTGCTCTGGTGGGGAACATGGGGGGCTGCTACTTGCCCAGCAGTCGCAGTAGCAAATAAATCTGTCATTGTGGTACCTAGGAAATGAAATGGCTGACCAGGCCCACCCTGGGTCAGGCACTGAGCACAAATGTTATTTTTGTTCAGGTCCCTCTGGAGCCTGAAGGGAGAAACATCAATGGTGCAGTTCAACAGGGTGCCCTGAGCTGTGGTGTTTGAAATGGATCAAAACACTTGCAGCCTTTCTGTGCCATCCTCCCATTTCTCTGTCTGTCTGTTGTTCTCTGCCTAATTGAATGAGTGAATTGTGTGAACTAGAAACGTGTGAAAATGGTTCTAATTCAGATAAAGGCTTGTCTGCATTCTTCTTTCCAAGCTATTTTACAGCCACATTGTAGAGCTACATGTACACTCTGTATCAGAGTAATTCTCTGTTAAAAGTAACAGCTTCCATTCCTGGAGGAGGTTAGCAACACCAAGTGTCTCTGTCTCCCTCCCATAGCCTAGTGCTATTGCACCTTGTTGCCTTCCAGTTTAACCAGTGCCAAGCCTCAGCTGAAGGGAAAGGGGCTGGAGGAGAGAAACCTGGAAACAGGCTGACAAAGGATGGTCAGTGGGTTTGGGGGATGAAGGGTTTGGAGGTGGCTCACAAGGGTATGGTGGAACACTGAGCATGGTCCTCTGCAGATGGGATCAAAAAAAAGCCCCACAATTTTGAGAGTCCTTATTGAACTTCCTGCTTTTGGTTGTATAGATGGCCAGCCTCACCTTGTCAGGTGGAGGATTTTGTTCCTCAGATTCTCTGAAGAGGGCAGAAACAAAGCAAGCAGGGGAGAAGTGGAAGTAAAATACCAGCAAGGAGCTCTGCAGAACCCAGAGGAGGGATTAAATAGACTGAGCCTGGCCCATGGGGTTCCTTACCTGCTCTGTGCAGAAAGGTGACCCACCTGAGTGTCCAGGACAACTACACGGTGCTTCAGTTATACCAACTCATTGGCAGGCTTGACATCCAAAATCTAGATTGAAATAAAGGTTTAGTTTCTCCTTTCTCTTCTGCCATATGCGATGAACATTACGGTGAACAAGGCTCTAGGCCACCTTTAAGAAGTGGACCTTTCTAAAGAACAGCGTGGTCAGTCTGTTTCTTGCTGACTTATCAGATACCACTGTTGGGATGAGAACACCCCTATTCTTCTCTTAATGCCTTTTGTTTAAACAGTGATGAGTAGAAAAAGCACTTACTTTCCCCAGCTCTGGTCTGAGGAATCACTGCCAGTTACTGGACCACCAGTGAAGTTCTCTGAAGTGGAGTGGAGCACTGATCATTGACTTCCCAGGAAGCCAGTGTAGTTTGAGTTTAGTCTGAGATTGTACTGCTTAGTCTCTTTTTACTCTTCCAGTTAAGACAGGAAGGGTGTATGTCTGTGAAATTAATCTGCAAAATGCTCAGCTGCACTCACCCCTGTGGTCCTTGAATAACTGAGACAGTAGTACCTCCTCATGGAAAGGACTAATGGCCTACAGAATTGAGCACGATTGGAAAGAGGCAGTCTCTTTCAGATGTTAGCATCTCTTCAGCATGGCCACTTGTTCTTATAATCCTTTTCTCAGTATTTTAAGGTGCATCTTAAAAGCCACAGGGAGACTTTGGTATTCCCAGGTGATGTTTAAGGTAGGGCTTCATGAGGACAAAAGACTGGACCTAGGACTCCTATGGAACGCAACTTCCGTGGAACAGGTCATGCCTGTATAGTTAAGATCTCCTCACCCTCCAAAGTAGCCACATCCAGATCACTTGTTGGGGCTTGTCTTTGGCTCATGCTAACTTCAACTATGTGCAGAAATCATTTGCAGCAAGGGCTTTTTCTGCTCTAACTGCACACAAGACAAGTAGTCTGCTGCTAAAATGAGGCGAGTGGGGCTGTATCACAAGTGTAAAGTGTTGGTCCTCAGCAGTCTGGTGCCTGTTCTCTTGCCAGTGGTGGGAAGAGCAGCAACTGAACCTGTGTCACTGGCAGCAGAAAAGCCTCCGATATCTAAAATAATCTGTTTCATGTATTTTATACGCTACAGCAACCAGCTTAGTTATGTCTTTAAAGGCTATGCCTCGCCAACTCCTTCCTTTCCTTCCCCACCTCAGAAGCCCAGCTGACTCATCTGGGGGTTGTCCACCTCAGTGGTGGCCACCCAGATGAGATTGGGTTCAGCAGCCGCTTCCAGCAACATGCCTGCTCTGCTGCTATTTCTGTGCAGCACAGCTCTGACGGGCAGCCTCCTCTGTGCTTTGCACAACCGCCTTGGCCCTGTGGCTCAGCTTTAATTTATGGACCTGTGTTTCTTTTGAGCTTTTAAAAATAATTCCCGTCGGAGGGGTTTGTTCTGGCTCCAGCTGAAGCCGGCAGCAAAGGCAGTGGGAGTTGGTGTTAGGAGCAGAATCGGGATGCTGTTGCCTTAGGAGTGGCTTGCTTTGAACAGGCAACTTTAATTTCCCTTCCAAATACTGAGATTTCCCCCCCACCTCCAAGTCATCTGAGACCAGCCAGCCTCGGCTCGCAGCGATGGGGGAGAGGAGAGGCAGGAAGTGAGGGTTTGTTCGTTTACCGTTACCAATCCCATTGGAAACCGGCTCCAAGCCCCATGCAGAATTCCAGTAAAACTCTGTCCTAAAGGGGAAACCCAGGACTGTTCAAAGCTTGTGTTTTGTTGGCTTGGGCACAGTGTGCTTCTGGGGCCTCTGACCTCCTCCCCGTACCCTGGCTCCCTCTGCGGCTCTTCGTTTGAGCTCTCTGTGAAGTGGAATCCATCACTAATGTCTGATATTTTTATTATTTGTAGGGGGAACTCTTAGAAGCTGGTAGCAATTAGAGCTTAAATGTCTTGGAATATAAAAAAAAAAATCCCCAAGAAGGAAGTTTAATGCTAAGCAGATGTGCAGGAGCAGCTGAAATATGCTAGCTGTCTTCTGCTGCAAAAGCAACCCCATCCACATCGAGCTGCTGTCAGGCTGGGGCAGCTGGGAGGTGCTGCTGCTCTTAGGCAGCCTCTTGAGCCAGGGACCCTACGCTAGGGATCTGTGGGATTGTTTACCAGTTAATACTTAGATTTCCCTTTTGTTCTGGCTTAAACCAATGGTTTGTTAAGGGTAAAAAGTACTTTGTTTAGAAAGAAATGTTAAGAAATTGATAGTAGCTAACAGAATTGGCTTTTAGGATGAGTTTGGTTCCTTGAGATCTCACATGGTGTTTGTAGATACAAGTACTGCAGATCTAGGTTTAAAGTCCCTCTCTTCCTGGGCAAAGAGATCCAGGGTTTCCCTAAGCTTCTGTTAAGCGCAGCTTATTTCTTCTATCTTTAATTGTTGGCTGTTTCAACCTTTTGCTGCCAGCTTGGATTTGTGCAAACTGTTTGAAATTTTTCTGGTTGCTCATGCAATACATCTTGTGCTTTATTTATCACTGCCATATTCAGGTTCTTCTGTCTGGAAAAAGATCTGACAGTTGACTGAAGTTCATAATCCTGTTCCTGAAGGCAGTGGAAGTCTATTCAAAAGCTAATAGACAAGTTGCTGACAACAGCTCCTTCACACCCTTTCTCGTGCATGTCCCGAGTCTGTAATAGAAACGTTCTGTATATTCCCCCAATAAGCTGGAGCACAAGTTACTCTGCCAGATGATTTCCTGTTATACTCTACCAATGCAGAGCCCTTTTCTTCTTTTCTTAAATGGCAATCCAAAGCGAATTATTGTAACTTACCCCAGCGTGTTCTGTACTGTTTTGTGACCGTGCAGTGCATGAGTTTGTGAGTTAGATGGTTGGAAGACTTCAGGTTTTTCTCCAGACTGCCAATATTGAGAACTTACTGAAAAGTAAGCAAAACACCAAACCATTCTGAATTCCAGTTTTGTTCTAACACAATGAAAATTGTGTGCCTGATCTAAAGAAAGGATTCCAAAATCTCACTGTTCCTTTAGCACTGAGGAAACACAGCAATGTATTTGTTGGACCTCTGGTTTCCAGGGAGAAGGTTTGAAAGCTGTTTCTTATGCTTTGTATCATGCTAGCAATTTCTCAGTTACATATGTACTAGGAATCTATTACTGATTTTTGGCCGTCTTGATGATATTCTGCTGGTGAAAAGACAATACCAAGTCAAATAGACAAAGCCACTTATATAGCTTGTCCCTCTCTTCAAGTGACCAAAGGGTACATCTTCTCTGCCGTTAAGCTGGTGGGTCCAGAACTAGATTCCATGTTGCAGATGAGTTTTTAAATTTGTGTTTTGGAATTGTTTGTTAGAATTTAGGAAATTCTTAGCCTGGCATAGAAACACCTCTCCTTGTCTCAGAGGCAATGTGAAAACAACAGCTGCCCTTCTTCTCCCTCATCCCACAGAAGGGGAATGTTTGCTGGTTCTTATTTTGAAGTGTGGGCAAACCTGCTAACTTTTAAAACATGCTTCTAGTGTATTAAAAAAAAAAAAAAAAGCCCAACCAAACAAAAAAACCCCCCAACCAAACGAAAAAAAAGCCCAAACACTTAACATTTGAAGATTATTCCCAGATTCCAAAGCCAAGTATTTACACCTCATTTCATGGTGAGGGAGAGAAATCTTTTGACCTTGTTGGTAGCAACTCTATTAGCTTTCTCCTTAACCAGGTTTCTGCCTCGTAGTCATTGACTAAAAATGTACTGTTATTGGAGCTTTGTGTTCTTTTTTGTGGAGCATTATTTGTCTATTGTTATTTTCTTTAGTGCTATTCCAGGGTAACAAAATGCTTGTAGAAACTTGCATGTGTTTGCTAAGCTCAATCTCTGTGAGTTGCCTGTTGGTCTTTTGGGGATCATTAACAGCTGCAAAGCTAAATACTTTTGCAGGTCTGAGGCTTAATGAGTCAAACTGTCTCTTGGTATGCATTCCCTGTTGTATTGGGAATAAGCTCAGACCATACCTTATTTCAAGATCTCAAAATTTGATCACTACTGATCGGTTTCATAAATTCTGTAAGTCTCTTAAAACACAAAAACTAACTGGGTAGTACTTATGACTTGACCGTTAACTGAGTCCCCATCATGCCATCACCACTCTTAAGAAAAACTTTCTTTCAAAGCTGTCTTGACTAACTTTCAAATTTTCTGATATGACTGTTTTCTTGTTTCTCTAATTACTTTCTCTTTTCATGGCTGCCACCTTCTTGGATTTCAAGTTTGGATGTCCAGTTTGTCTGAGACTCCAAAAAAGAGTGTCGCTCCAGGTAATTCTTGTGTCTTGGTGTTCTGCATGCCGTTAAAGAGAGAAGCATGAAGTTCAAACTGTGTGTGGTTTGGGAGTTGTCTTGAATGTGAATCTGTGACAGTAGATATCCAGTACCTGTCGTCTACTTGTGTGTTGTTCTTTCATTATTCTTTATTTTTTTTATCAAGAAGAGCTTTGCTTTTCTGACTGCTGCCTCAGCTTGATGTTGCCTCTCGCAGTGGATAGTAGTTTGCTGTGTTGTATCTTCCTTGCCCAAATCAAAGCCACAATTCAAAGCAGCTTCCCCTCTTGCAGTGGGTTGACTCGGCACAGCTAAGTACCTGCACAGCTGCTCTCTTACTGTCCCATGTGGGACAAAGGAGAGCACAAGAGGACCAAAAGTGAGAAATCTTGTGGGTTGAGATGAGGGAAAAGAACATGACTCTGTTCCTTGTTCTTCTGAAAGGCTCTTGTTTTTCCATGTTTTGGTTTGGTTGTTTTTTTGCTCGTGTTTTTTTACTTAACAGTAGGAAGGGATTTATATGGAAAACATGGGACTCAGAGAAAGATGCAAAATTTTCATGGGAGCATTGCAATATTTTCATAGGAGGTTCAGACTCTCACAAGGAGTCAAGAATAAGGGAGCAGGGAAACAATTTCTAGGTGAGGTGTCAGGGTCTGGGGAGAAGCAATCCAATCCAAGGCAAAACCCAAGCTTTATAGTATAAGGAATCAAGACTTCTCCTGAATAATCAATGCATTTCTTCTTCAAACATTTGTCATCTGACATGGAATACAAGAGAAGAGGTCTTTTCTTCCTTCAGATTTTGTGAAAGTTGTCATGAGCCATAGACACAGTGTCTGTACAGAGTGCTGGCCTGGTCACCCAGGTCAAGTCCACAGATAGGTCTTAAGGCAATGAAAGATGGAAACACGCCCATGCTGCTTTCCATACCTGATTTGGTAAATATTCAAGTTTGTGCCTTGTTCAAAGTATGTGAACAAAATCCCACCATCCTCATTGAATGAGTGCTTGCTTGTCTGAGGTTTTTAGTAAGCAAGATTACTGTGGTTTCAGAAATGCTATCCTTGACAAAAGTTGAATATATTCCTGGGAGGGTTCTGCCTAATCTTAGCAGAGGAGGTCTAACTTCATGGTGGTAGCCGGATATAAAAGCGTAGAAATATCTGAAGTATTCAGTCACAGGAGCTTGGTGGTTGGTAGGTCGTCAGGTAGTTCAGACAGAACGAGACTGGGCAGGAGAGAAACGTGCTGAGGAGGAGACAGAAGAGGTGGTGTCGCTTGGAAGGAATGACAAGAAGGCCTCACATTACCTGGCTGAAGTGGAGGTTGGGTTTCACTGACTCTCTACGTCTGTTGGGACTGTTTCATGTTGCTGTGTGTAAAATGACGAATTGAATGCCAAGGCTTTCATCCTTCTTGAAGGCCAAGGAAGTGAAGTCTTTAATGGTTACAAATTTCTTCCCTTCTGTTGACTACTTTTAGCTAAGTGCCTGTTGCTAATTTGGCTTCAAAAATCTGTGCATGATGATAGGGCAAATATAAGTGATTAATTGGATTGCATAGTGCCAGAGAACGTGGATGTTGATATTCAGTCCTGCTCACAAGTCTTCTGGTGCATCTGACAGGTTCTTAGCTCCACATGCTGTTCCAGTTCATGTGGCCTTTCGGTTTATTTCTCATCCAAATTAATCCCTAGTTTCCAGCACAGCTACTCTTTGTTCCAGACCAGCCGTGGGCTATATCATAATGTGGCAGGCTGAGCGAGCAGACCTGAATTAGAATGTGATCTTCACCCACGTAGTACATACCTGTGCCCTAGACTGGGGATTGGAGTCTAGAACAGAAGATCCAGCTGACGCCATGAACCTGCTCCACAAAGTGGAAACTCTAACCAAGGGTTGCAGTTTCCTACTTTGCAAAAAGATGGGTGTCAAATAGCCAGATCCTGAAAGCTGCTGTGGTGGAGCACCCCAACTGCTGTTAAATTCCTTGGCTAGGCTGCTTTATGCCGTGTGGAGTAACATGACTGCGTTGCACTGCGGAGCAGGACCAGGGCAAATGCCAGAATATATGGGTGACTTCAGCCTGGTGGAAGTCCCCATCTAGCAGCTGTGTGAACATCTCCAAGCAGTTTAGCAGATCTGTGTGCAAAATACTTAAGTTTTCTTAACTGTTGCTACCTGTAACCTAGTTGGTTGGAATTGCTGTTCAGAGAGCCAACTTTCCAAGAAGGAGTGGAAAGAGGACTCAACTTGTTTTTTTATTACTTTTCCTTTCACCCCCCTGCTTCTAATTTTTCTTGGCTCTGTCTTAAAACCTTGCAGATCAAAAATAAAAAATAAAAATCCTGAGACTAACAAGCTCCATTTGGCAAAGGTCAGCCCTGAACTTCTCCGTTTGTCAGGATTTTGTTGGAAATGCTGCTGAAGACTGTATAGAAGGAAGAACTGAACTGGAGTGCTTGCTTGAGAGAGCGCCTGCCATTTACCGTGGGCCAGGCTTGTTCCTGATGTGCTTGCCATGGGGGATGTGTTTTGCTGCTGGTTTTAGCTGTGTGTCAGACACGTACTCCAGTGCTGGAAGCTGGTAACTGGCAGCTACCTTAAAGCTGCCACTTGTCCCAAACTCTTGAAGACTTATCCAGATCCTAGTTCTTAGAAATACTAGAAAATACTACATACCCCTTATGCTCGGGAATACATCTAGGAATCAGGTTAATTTTCTGCTGCCATGATGGATGGCCATATTCACTTCTTGGCAGCAATGTAAACTTGGGTTCCCTGTAGTGGTTTGTAGCAGAAACCCATGGGGCCCAGGAGGGACTTGGTACAGGTCATGGAGTTACCATCTATACCAGATTTCTGCATCTATGGCCCGGAAGATAAGAAGAAAGACTTGTATTCTGGCTGCTTGTAAGGAACTTATTTCCCATGTACTGAAAGGCTTGCAGAGCACATGAGTACTGTGGAGCTGAAGAAGGTGCGTGTATGGATGCTAGCTTATGGAGAAACTTCTTGTGTATTGATCATGGCTGCTAACCTGAGGTGAGAGGGTTTGCATGCTGACCTGGCCATCGCTGTGTGGATGGTGCTCAACCTTGTCTTATTCTCCGGCATTCTTTGGGATTTGGGCAAGGTTTTAGACCAAACTTCTCTGGCTTTGAGTCTTCTGAATTATTTAATTATTTGAATGGTCAAACCCCTCCCTCTCTGTTTTCAGTCCTGTCTCTGCCTAATAGCAGGGTGCTGCCTGCTTCTGAAACTTTCTGAAAATGCAACAGAATTGCTTTGTCCTTAGCAAAAGAGCTACCTGGCTGAGCTCAGGAAAGAACCACAGAAATGATAGTGTATTAGTAACCCGTTTGATACACTTATCCAAATATTTATTTTCCTCTATAATGAGGCAAAATGATTTTTGCCAGTGCTGTTTTATTGCTAACACCTGGAGACTGAATTTGTATTGAATTCCTTCAGTTGTTATGGGTGGTGCTGAACTTCTCTGTCTGTCCCTGAAGCTTTGTGGCTCAGGATTGCTACACCAAGAGCTGTTCTTCTTGGAAGGGAAACACCGCTGGGACTGCAGGGGAATTCCTGTCTGACAGAAGGGATGGAGGTGAATTCCCTTTCCTATTGTCACAAGCTGTGAGTGGCCTTTGACCTCTGGGACTAATCAATGTGCAATTATAGCCTGAATTTGGTAAGTGGAAAGGGAGCTTACGAGTGACAAGCTGGTGTGCAGGAGTATCCAGGAGATAAGTCGAAGTCCTGATTGTTTGTTCAGAGCATGTTAAGAACAGTAAACAAAACCCCCAAACAAACAAAAAACCCCACCACTGAATAGAAGGAGAGATGCTAGACTTAGAAACATAGTTTTGATCTGAATCCATGTTGTCCCCAAGGAGGCTTCACCAGTCTCATCCCACTGCTTGCTCTAGGAACTGGGAGTGGAGCATCTCCCTTATGAGGAAGGTCTGAGGGAGCCNAGGGTGGGTGTGGAGTCTCCTTCTCTGGAGACATTCAAAACCCGCCTGGACACCTTCCAGTGTAACCTCATCTGGGTGTTCCTGCTCCAGTGGGGGGATTGGACTGGATGAGCTTTCAAGGTCCCTTCCAATCCCTAACATTCTGTGATTCTGTGAACTTACTGTGGTTATTTTAGGAACTGCCTTTCGGAGACCCCTGTGAGATCGTGAGCTCTTGTGTAATCTCATGTGTTTTGTGTGGAAAAGTCTGTTCTTTATCTTGTGTGCAATAGATGCTTAACCCAGTTTTTAGGCAGACCGAAGCTCTCCATCTTAAAATACTTGGGGATAGCATGCTAGTGGAAGGCTCTAAGAAAACATGCAATTTAGCAAGTTTATTTATCATAGTGACATGGTACTTCTGATAAGAAATAAGAGGCAGAGATTTTGGGGGAAGAAAATCCCTGTGTTTAGAGCTGAGCACACGACTGTTGTGAGGGATAGACTGATCTGAGGACTTCATGTAGGCTTGCTGCTATTCTGTTTTTTTTTTTCTTTCCCTCCTTCTCCAAAAGGAGTTTTCCAGAGTTACACAAAGGCTTACCCTTGAAGAATTGGCTTTAATAAGAAACCACAGCTCAAGATGTAAGCTACTACAGTTACTCCTCCCTATGCACAGAAGAGTGCAAAGCTCGGACTGTATCCTATGGAAAGCAGTGACACTTGGGGATGCTTTTGGCCAAACAGCCTGTGTGCAGACCCTGCACGTGTCCTCAGCAGTTGTGCCCAGGTCGGAAGAGCTGGACAACCTGCCAGTTGGTTGCTCAGCTGTGAATCATCCTTATGGTGTTCACTGACCGTTTCTGTGGTTTTGGCTTCTTCTGCAAAACTTCCAGTGACCAGCCCAATACTAATTCATTTAGTCTGAATTTGTAAACGCTTGATTGATAATCATAAAAGGGCAATATAAATGCCTGTGCGCTGTATGGATTAAAAGAGCAGACATGTTTATAGCCTGATAACAACAGAGTACTCTGGCAAACATCAGGAGTCTCAGATTTCCATATCCAGATGACTTTATTTTTGGAGTCCAGTTGGTGGTTTGAATTTTTTGGCTGTTGCAAAACCATCATAGGTCTTAGCTGTTGCAACACAGGAGGAGGAGGAGGAAGACGTTGCTCTGTGCTCTTATTTAGGAGCCTTTCACAGTAGTTGCTGGTCTCTGAGTAAAGCAGGAGGAATGATGCTCCCTCCTTGCTGCCTGGTGAGGGGGAGAGGGTGTAACTGTGTCACTTAATAGTGCCAGCTGTGAGGGGCATGGACAAGCTCCGATGACATTTCTGCCCAGCCTCAGGAAGGGAATCGCTGAGGTGAGGAGCGGGAGGATTGTAAAGTGGAGCCCTATGGAGAGGAGGAGGGGTATCCTCAAGACTTTAACCAGGAAACGGACTCAAGGCAAAAATAAACAGAGAGGCAAGCAAACTCTTATTTCAGCCAGCAATCTATCGTGCGCTCTGCTCTGGGGAGGGCTTGAAGTTGAAGCTAAACCAAAACACTAATTCTGCTTTTTTGGGGAGAGGTGGGAGGAACTTTACCTGCTACATCAGCCTTATCTGATCTGCTCTCTGTTTCTCCTGCCTGGGCTGAAGAGGCTTTTTTAAAAGTGGGGCTGTACTGTCAGGGGGTGGTGCAGTGTGCATGTGGGCTTGCTGGGGAACTCGCACCGCTCCGCATCCCTCTCCTCTGGTGTGCTTCACACTGAGCAGGCTGTTTTGCTTCAATGCGATACTGTGTCCTGTGTTACAAATTGAATGTGAACTAGTTGGCAGGGGTGCAGAGGCACCCGTGGTGGGTGCAGTTGGTGCTATGTTCTCTGCAGTGTTGCCTGTTGTATTCTTTTGAATCTCCTTTTGGGGGGAAAACCTGCAGTCTGATGTAACATGCCAGCAATGTTGTGGGCATCCTGAGTGTCACTGAGGAGTAATTCATCTAAAGATGCTTGTGGGGAATGGAAGGCTGAAAAGGGCCAAAGTTTGCTTGCTTGTTTGTTTGTTTTCCTTTGCGGCTTTGCTTGTTTTGTTTTGTTTTGTTCCCTACTGACTGTGCCTGAAGGGAACATAGTAACAACCTAAACCAGGCTACCCACAAGATGTTTAAGGCTTCTGATTATCGACAGGATCTGTTTTTCTGTTCTCTTTCTTCCTGTTTCCTTCCTTATTTCTTTCCTCCTTTGCCATTACCGAAGTCTTCCCCACAGTGCAGTGCTTAATCCTGGATTTGCATCACTCCAGGAGCCACAGGGATCCCACCTTCATCTTGTAGGCATGATCTGCTGTAACTGTAAATGAACACGTTTATTTGACCTCAGTTACTTCCTAGACAAAGGAATTTATCCCCTATTTTTTTTTTTTTTTGTCTTAATGGGAGCCCTGTAACACTTATACAAGCTTCTGTTAAACCAGTCTCTTAATTGTGTAAGTTGCACCAGCCACTGTAGTGACAAAGAAATACCCCTGCAGTGAATACCTTATCCAAGGCAGGACAGAGTAGACGGCATCGTGAAGTCCTGCTGGTTTCAAATATGTGTGTGGAGATATAACCTGTCTTGCTGGACTGTTGTGAACCCACATGTTTTGGAGCTGGAGTTGCAGAGGTGGATTTGAAGTGCTGCTTCTCTGGGTTTCTTGGCAAGGGCGCTCCCCTGGCACACGGTCCCTGGCTCAGTGGCTGGTGGCAGGATGCCTGCCAGCCTGTGCCCCAGCCTGCTCCTCAACTTGATCCCAGCAGGGACATGTGAGTCTCATGAGCACTGTTCCCGCCACTGAGCCAATTCTGTGTGGTGGTTTTTCCTTACCCTACTCCCATGAAAACTGTCCATGACGTTGGAGGAAAGATGATGATTGAGGTGTCTGTTTGGCAACGAGGTGCCTGCATGTCCCTTGCTCCCTTTGCCGCTCTTCAGTCCCTTCTTTTGCCTTTCCACACACTGATTTCTCCATTAATACACATGCATAAACGTATGGCCATGATGGGTTTTGTTTCTGGTTAGAGAACTGGTATTTATCTTAAGGCTAAAATGAAGACAGAGTTGTAGGTGTTACTTGCATAAATAGGTTGAAAGAAGATGGTAATGCTGCCCTGTTCTGGACTGGAGAAGGGACTGTGAAACGGTTAAAAGCATCTTGTCACACTCGAGATAACCCAGTTAGCACTGATTTAAACCAGAACACACAAGTCAAGTTGATTAATCATGAACAGAAACACGATGCTTATTTGGAATGAACAGCTACGGTGAAAATCTTTAAGTTTCGATGTTGTCAGTTCAGAGTCTTCTCCCTCTATTCCTGCTACTGGCTGTGGTTCAACTATCCACAGAAAAGCTAAATCTCAAGCTTCTAGAGGAGCTGACTCCTCTTTAAAGAAAATTAACCTACGTAACCTGAGGAGAGTCAGAGGCATGCTTAGGGAGCAAGGAAGTCTTCTAATTTTCTGGATTTCTTAAGTCAGGTCCAAAGGGAGGCATTGTGATAGTGTTTCCTTTCAGGAAATGGTTGAATTAATTACTTTTTGCCCTAGGATTTTCATTTCACAGGATGCTGTTTTAATGGCTGATGTACTCTTTACCTCTCTCTTGGCAGGGACGCTAATTATTTGTCTGTAGAATCACTTTGCATCTTCAGCCCCTCTACACATGAACATACTGCATTTGGATATACAGCACTGAGCATCCTGTGCTTGGCTGTCAGTCCCCTGACTTGTCCGGTGGACAGTTTCAGACCATGCTGCTTCCTTCCTGTCTCTTGTAGCCAATTTGTCATCAGAGATTCAGGAGACCTGGAGCCTGCTCCTGGCTCTGCCCCCATCCCATGAAATGGGACTTGCAGCAAGTCGTACATCTGCTGCAGTCTCTCCTTTCCATCTGTGTCTTAATCTAGGGAGACAGGAACTGCCTCTTACTATGTAAAGTGTATAATAATGCTGTTGGCCCAAACCGCTCTGCCCTAACGCACTGCTGTAATTCAAGAAACCTGTAAAATAATTTTGCATTAAGCTATGTGTCTGGTGGCTCTCAGACAGAAATTGTAGGTGCTTTTTGCTCTGGTTTGACACTTTCTTTAAAGAGTGTGTAAGAGAGGGCAAAATGAGAAACTCTCATGTCTAAAAGGTTTCGATGACTCAAGGTGGTTTCCAGGCAGAGCACAGTTAGTCTGTGCCCCGGTTTGGGGGTGCAGCAGCCCCGGGCGCACTGTTTATGTTGTCCCAGAAAGCAGAGATGTGCCTTGTGCAGTGAGCGGCAGCGCGAGGAGGTTCCCTCTCCACATCTGGCACCGCAGCACGCCTGCCTCGTGGCTCCACCCCGCGGTACGCGATTTCAGTTTGGGGGTGAAAAAGTCAGAAATCAAAAAAACCCAATAAACTACTCCAGGAGCGTGGGGGAAGGGAGGAGAATGGGGGGTTTTGCATTTTTTTCACCCCTGTTTGTGCAAGAGCCTACACTCATTCATAAACGGCTCTGACAGCCGAAAGTCCTTGGTGCAAACAGAAACGGAGCAACTGGAGAGGCTGGCTCCAAGGGCTCCGAAAAGGCACCGAATGGCGATGGAGAGGGGGAAGCCGGAGTGCTCTGTGCCCTGTCCCGCTCGGGCCGCTCTGCCGTGGGGAATGCGGAACTGCGGAGCTGGCGGGGGGCGGCCCTGTTTGAGCAAGGATCTGGAGCTATAACTTTTTTTTCTTCTTCTGTTTCAAGTAAACACTCTTCCCCGCCCTCCGCTCTCTCCCTCCACCCCACCTCCCTCTCTTTCAATCCTTCTCATGTGTTTCTATTTAAGGGCTGCAGTGCAGACGAATATGATTGGCATCTACAGCCCCCTCTTCACTCTCAGCTCAAGCCTTTAGAGTGGAGAAGGAGCTGAGCCGCCAAGGGGAGAGCAGTTTTTTTTTGGGTTTACTGGGGGGATGGCTCAGCTGTGGATTTATGCTGCTTCTGCCCAGGATTTTTCTCTCTGAATGGGAGCAAGGATTGTGGAAACCATGTTGGGAAGAGGTTTATTTTCAGAATCCGTCATGAAACTTTGCAACTAAATCACTGTTTTCAGCTCCTTTTTGTATTTTTTTTCCTCCCCTTTTTTCTTCTTCTTTTCTCCAATGTCCCTCTGTGCTGCTGGGTTGTGGGCCAGAGGAGGCTGTTTCTATATGGCCAGCCATTTGGGGATATGCTGCCAGCCAAGGTTGTTTGCTGATTCGTTTGGCTCTGGCGACAAGTTGGCCTGTCGTGAATCGGATGGACGGAGGTCGCTCTCGAGGAGCCATGGCTGGAAGCTGGCTTACGGCTTGCTTTTTCCCTTCCCCAGGTGCTGATGCTAGCTCTGAACCCATGATCCTGGAGCAATATGTGGTGGTGTCCAACTATGAGAAGCAGGAGAACTCTGAGATCAGCCTCCAGGCTGGAGAGGTCGTGGATGTCATAGAGAAAAACGAAAGCGGTAAGACACGTTTGCTGCTTTTTCCCCTCTTCCAATGGTATGATTTTTGCATGTGTTCCTCTTCTTTCGGTTTCCTCATTGCTACTTGTAGCTGTACGTTCATTCCATCTGGTACAGTTACTATGTCTGGCTGAGGATGTTGAAGTTTTTTAATGTTTATTTGGGCTGAAGGCCAAATGTTGCCTTCTACTGTAAGAATGTTTCATAGGTTTTGTGCATTAATTAGCCAAAATACACTAATGGAAAATGAAGGTGAAGGAGAGAAGGATCTGCAGCTAATGAAGCTGATGTATAGTAGACTGATATAGTTGCTCTGCTGTCTCTTCAAGTCTCTGTCAGGATTTCCATTACTAACTGCTTTTTTGGAGGATTTATAGGATGAGTGTTTAAAAATTGCTTGGGATGAAACTTGGCTTGACAGCTTAGTTCGTGGCCCAGAGCTCGGTAGGGAGGGGAGAGAATGTGCGTAGATAAATACGTGGCCATGCACAGTTTCAAAACTTCTTGCAGAAGTGTTAATTGGAGAATTTGGAGGCAAGGAGGCAGAGCCTGTCATATAAAAGCAAGATGAAATCTCTTTTTCTGCCATCCCTGGAATAACCAGCTTCCACTTGGAAAATGAGATTTTTGGCAAGTGTTTGTATAGATACCTTTTTATTGTACTTTAACTCTTGGATGTCTGGTAGCTTTGAGTCAGTCCAAACAAATACATGAGACACTGTATATGTGAGTGGTTGGAGTGGGTTAGCAGCTGGTTTGAGTAACTGCCTGTCTTCAGCAGCTCACATCCTCCCCTCCAGTGTTCCATGTGTGTTAATCCAAAGCTGTTGTCCAGGACTGGTTTCCAGCCCACTCGTGACTTGTGTGTCTTCATCCAGAGGAGCTGCTGGCATTTGGAGCTGCTCAAGGGAAGGCTGATGTACTGGTGGCTCCACACGCAGAGCTCATGGCTCTGGAGTGTGCTGGACATGCCAGAGCTCAGGGAACCAGGACACCCTGATCTGGGACTCAAGTCCATCTTCCAGAGGTCTGAGTCAGGTTATCCATAATGATGACCATGCATTATAGTTTTCTTTCTTTTAATGGAGTGGTTATTTCTCTGCTGTCTGAAAGCCTAATGCTTGTTTGGCTGAACGCGATGCAGTCAGTTGCTGGCCAGTGATTTGGTGTGGTGTCCAAATGGGTAGTGTGTGGAAATGCACTGGCTAGTCCAAATAGAAATGCCTGTCTCTTGAGTGCTGACTGTATCATTTGCAAAACTACTGGAGGCCAAAATTCTCATCTGACCAAATTTAAAACAATCGTTACAATTGAAGGGGAAGAAATGTCTTCACAAAGTGAGCCTGGGCTAGTGGACAAGCATCCTCTCTTCCAAGCCTGAGGGCTCCTCATTGTCAATAGTGGGTGTTCCTGCTGTCAGAACAAGCCTGGTTATTGTGGCAACTTACATTCATATCCGTGATATCCATGTCTTGGATAATGGCTTATGGAGCCAAGGGAATTAGGCTGTTAAATAATGCAAGAAGTGTCTGAATTCCAGATTACAATTCCTTTGTGTTTTCTTTTAATGTGGCCTCTCTGCCTTGCACAGTTCACATCATATTGTATTGAACCACATGGTATGTGGAGATATAAATGGACAGTGTCAGGGTTTGAATTTAATTAGTGGGTCCAGAACTATGACTTGTCTAAGGAAACATCCTTGAACTTGGATTACAGCTCTTAAGACCATATTCTGATGCTTAGCATCTAGATTTCTTAATGTCCATATAAACAAGGAAGGAAATCTGAAGCCCTAAACTCCATGCTATGATCTTGTCCTTTTTATTTTTCTCTTTCTTTATATATATGTATATGTATATATATGTAATACCAATATAGTTATATATTAAAACAAAAAAGTCACAGATTGTTGGTGGAGAGGCATCATTTGCTTTGGATACTTGTCTAAACTCTGTTGGCAGGGAAATTATGTTTTAGTTTTTCCAAGAACAGGACTACAAACATACAGTCTCACTTTCTCCTAGGTTAGGGATACCACAGGAATGATTTTAATACTCTGGCTTCTTGTCTCTTCAGCTAAAGCTGAACCTATAAATGGCATGTAATGAAACTAAAAAAATTTTCTTGGATGTCAGCTTTTAAAACTTGTAAGTTGTTGTTTGAATTGGGTGTCTATCTAGTGTAGGAAAACATGCCTAGAAGATGTGGCTACGACTTCTAAGAACATGGGGATACACTTTAAGGAAATTATTGGACTGTGCACATGTGTGCTAATTCATCTGATTGTATGATTATGTTGGCTTGATAAGTGTTGTGAAACTTCAGCTGTGATTGTATGAATCAGGCTTGTTCTTCTGATCCAGGCAGACAAAGGTGATGTAAGGTGTTACAGATGTCACCTGCAGCAGGAACAGTTTCTTCAATGAATGGAAGAAAGTCTGGCCAGATAGCTTGTTAGCCGTGTGGCTAAGAAGTCCCATCAGACTGGACAGTGTGCACTGGATGTGCTGCTGGGCCAATATCTCAAATTTCCTTGTATATATGTGTGCATATAGCATATTATACGTCTGGGTTTGGGTTTTTTAACTGCACTATGGGGAAGCTAGATATTTGTGGATGTATATACTGGATAGTATGGATGACTGCTTGATTTCAAAAGCCTTGCCTGAATAGGGCTGCATGTTGATGCCTAGGGACACTTAAATGGTTCTGTTGTTTCCCCGGAGTGGGAGAAACCTTAACTCTGCTCTGTTGAATGACTTTGCAGGGAAGAAACACCTTCACTTTACTGGCCCGATGGCCCTATACTTTTTTTTTAATGCAAAGAAGCTCAAAAGTTGTTTCCAAGGGGTGGTGTCTGTTTCATGTCCTGCTGGATGTTTCCTTCTGAACACTTCCAGGGCCTGAGCTAGAGTTACCATCTCCTCTGAAGTTTGCTTCCAGATTGTGCACCCCCCTGGAAGGAAGCAAGCTCTGCTTTCAAAGGCTGGTGTATGGGGGAAAAAAAATCTGGCATTTGATTTATTGAAGTCTTATCTGGTTATCATCAAGCTACATTAACTTCATCTTAAGTAAATGTGTTGCATTTACTGTATAGCATTATTCAGTGTTACTTTTCCCGTATCAGAGATTGGATTTAAAGCATCTCATAGTCAAACATGTGCAAACCCATTTGGTAGGACCTTGTCTCATACTTAGTTCTCTCGTTCACTAAAAGTGTTGGATAAGGTTGTCTTCATTATTGTGCCGATGGAATTTATGACTTGGACATCACTTGGAGCTGTAATTTCTGTTCAGTATTATGACTTAAAAGCAAGGTCAATGTAGCATATGTGGTGAATGATTTCTGAAACCCTTCATCTTAGTTATGAAGCCCATGGGTCACTGTAACCTGACTGTTGCTGCAATTGCCACAGAAGCAAATCACACTAGACTGAAAGAAATCTGTAGGATTTCTATACTTCAGAATAAATTGTTTAGTAACCTAAGAGCTCTCAGACTTTGCCACCTGTTTTTTGCAGCAAATACCTATATTGGTTCAACAAAAATTGTCCTTCAGACCCTTTGAATCCTGGTTATGTGAGCAGAAGACCTGCAATATACCTGATGTATCTGATAGATACCTACTTCTTTATTTTTTCCTCAGCTGAGGAGGAAAATCTGCATGTAGCAACAGTCACAAATACATCAGGAGAAAAACAGAAGTTTACAGTCTCTCCAGATGGTGTCTGGGAACAGGCTGTAGGGTTGTGTTCCTTGTTGGAAGTGACTGTGACTTGTTTAAACGCACTGCGTAACCAACCTGCACTGTCCAACCCTATCTAAACATCTCCGAGCTGTTTCAGAATAACAGTGTGAATAGTTGACTCAAGTCTTCTCTGTCAAGTACATAGGCTGCTTTTAAATCTTAACCGAAAAAGCCTTGTGGAATGACTTAAAAATGTATTTCTGCTGCAGAAATGAAGTGTTGTGACTTTAAAGGAGGAATCTGACACAGATTTCTTTAAGGTAGAAGGGGAGGGACTGGGCCAGAGCAGCTCCCTCTCTGCCAAGTTTTGCATGGATGTGGCTTGAAACAGTCAAGCTATAAACTGCGGCAGCAGTGTTTGCAATGGAAAACCTGACATACAGCAAAGTATAAGCTTACTCCCAAGCACCTCTGCCTCGGCTGCCGCTCTGCTTGCGGGAGGGATGGGGGTCTTCCCTCAGCCTTCAGGAGCCGTGTCTGCGGTGAAACCATCGTGGGATGGTGTTTTCGGCTGGGCTGAGCAGGACTGTAGCTATTTCCTTTGCAATTACATAATTTCCAATATTATATTACATGTGATACATAAAACAAAGCTGTTATGGCTAGCGTAACTTTATTGGGACCCTAAGGGATCTCTGGGAAGGGAGGCGGCTCTTCTCTCTGTAGCTGGGGCATGGGATGCAGCACTCAAGTGTCACCACAAGGAAGGTCTCTGCTTGTCTGGGTGTCCTGGCTTTAGGGGTCTTGGGAGTTGCTGGTCATCCATGCAGTGTTGGAAGACCAGTCTGTGCCTGGCAATGTGCTCTGCGTCGCTATTTGGTTTCACTTGTGCTGCTCACCAGCTGCAGTTGTGATCTAGGAAAAGGACACAGAGAGCCCACAGCTCCCTTAGAGTTCTGTCTCTTGGGGATGCTCTGGCTTCCCTACTGCAAACTCCCTCTTCTTAGCTTGAGGGCTTTTGGAGCTTGGTTTCTGTCTCTTCATGGGAAACACAGCACCCTTTATTTGAAGGTGTTGCTTTCCAGCATTAAGTGGTTTTACTTGGTACCAAATTGAACTTTCATGATGAACTACTACATCTTGGCTGAAGTGACACCCTCAGTGTGGTACAGGTAGAAATAGAGAAAAATATTATTTTGCATCTCATGGATCAATCTTATATCCCTATATCTCCTGTCATGCTTTTTCAAATAACATTGGCTTTTTTGGTCCCTTTTTCTATAATGTGGTGCAGTTTTTTTGTTTTAAATTCTATAAAGACAACCACTCATTTCTTACATCCACTTTCTGCTGCTTTGCCCCTTTCTCTAGGGTGTTGTCTTCATGATCCTTTCTACATGAGGAAGTTTGGCACTGTGTCCACTGCTAGCAAATGTTTCTGAGCATTAGTATTATCTTGCAAAAGCTGGCTAAAACTCAGTACACTTCTGTTTATTCTAAGAGATAAGTGACATACAAGCAGTTTCCTAGGCTGCAAATGTGGATGTAGCACTACACCAAATTCTAAATGCAGTTACCATGTTTGCTTATGAAATGTCAGTAGCTTTGCATCTGCTGATTGGATGTGTTGCCAGACACAGTACGGCTAATTACCGACATCACGCTTTATTTTGGGTGCAGTCGTGCATGCTGGCTTTCTCTGGAAAGCTCTCTTTTTTCCTTACAAAGCATTTCAAAATAATGTGGTCCGTCAGATATGATGCAGGACTTGATTTCTGTTTGTACATCCAACTCTGCCCTGGTTGCTCTGAGAAAGCTACTTCAGTTCTCTGTTTCCATTTCTTCCCAGCATGGCTGTGTATTTGAATTTTAAACCTTGTGAGAGACCGTGGTTGTGATATAAAAAGTAAACACTCCTTCATACAGTAGCCCCTTCTCTTCATCAGTCCTTGAGCTCTGCCTGGAATTTGAGGAGGAGAAACAAACACTTATGTAGGTTGAAGACCTTTCTTCTAGCACCAGTGGCTTCATCCCAGAGGACAGGTTTAGGTAAGTGACCACCACTAAATACCTGGGATAGCTTGTGTAACTACTCCTCTGTGCATTGGTGTTTGTAACTCTCTAATCAGCACAGCTGAGTTGACGAAAGGATCACTCTAAACCCCTTCTTGGGGGTGGGTGGGAAGGGCTGTACTGAAGCCATGGGCAGTAGACTCCAGCGCCCTATTCTGCACAGGGTGCTGCCTTGCCCTGTGTCCTGCCTTGCTGGGCCCATCACCAGCCCTGCAGTAGTGGATACTTGATCCATTTATGAATCAGTTCCTGTCCTGCCACAATTTTCTGCCCAGTGTATGTGCTAAGGCAGACAAACACAGGCCATCTGAGGAGGCAGGGTAGGTGATTAGGAATTTTTGGCTAGGAGTTACTGAAAAAAATAATTTAATGTCTTAAAAAACAATGTTTGTAGAAGTTTTCCTTCCAAACAGGGACAATGCTGGCAGAGCAGAGATGCTTTTCTCCTTCAAACACTCACAGGTCACGGGCTGGAGAAGGGCTTCTCTGTGCAAACAGAGTTTCAGAGCCATCTGTGGGGTGAGGATAAGGATGCTCTGTGGCACTTGCTTGTCTCTTTGCAGCAGCAGCTTTGGCTCTGTGTTCAGGCTTTTTGGAGATGGTGATCAACGACAATTGTTCTCTTGCTTTGTTTTGCTATGGTATAAGCAAAGCATCCTGTTGATACATCTGGTTGCAAAGGGTGGAATTTACTTAAAGTTTAGCTGTCTGGAAGCTGGTGTCTGTGGAGAGAGCCTGGGTGCCTTGTTTCGTAGTAGTCAATAGAAATGGTATCAAGACTGTTGACAGGATGGACAGGAACATTCAGACTAATCCATGCTCTGTGCTAGCTCCAGGGGAAGCCTGTGATAACCTTAGAGCAGAGCAGTAAAACTGGATGTAATGGCTTGCTCTAGCCAAGTTCTCACTGGAGATCAGCTCCTTTCTGGGAACACAATGCCTGACCAACCCTGTAAATACTGCAAACAGGCGCTCCCTCTTCCAGTGTCCCGTTTGCAGAATGTTGAATGATTGGAGAGAATTTACTTTGCCACCAGAAACAGCTGTGTCAGCAGGAGATGAGGAGGAGCCCTCCTTCCTCTGCTCTTGCCCCTGGGAGCCCGAGGGTGGGGTGACACTGTCTAATGACTTTAGCAGCTGCACTAAGCTGGAAGCAGCCCTTGACAGTCTACCCTGACCTCCCTGGTGAATTCTGTTTTGTGAGCTGTTTTTTAACCTCTTTTTTTCTAATCTGATTGATTGGATTTTTAGATGTGTACCTCTGTGAGGGTAAGGAGGTGGTAGCTGCTTTCTTTTCCTGACTGTTCAGCTTTGAGCAGGCAAAGGGTGTTGGTATGGCTGAAGCCCTCATTTGGGTTTCAAGAATTTAACTTAGATTTACTGTGCACAAAAAGGGGGCCTGCCACAATGTTTCTGAAGCAGTTACCTCTGAGCTGTAGTTCAAGGCTGCCCTGTATTCAGGCTTTGAATGATAAGCTTTTTGGGACTGACATTTCTAGACCTGCCTGCCGTTTGAGCATCACCACATGAGCATCTCAGCTGAGGTTGGGAGGTTGCTGCATAAAAGAAAATGCTTGAATAATGAATGTGTTGTAATATTCGTGCTGCTATCTTGTGGTGTCTAAATGGCTTTCTTCTTCTCCACTTAGTAACTCGCATGGCAAGTGATTGTGTGTTTCTCTGTTTAAGAGCCTGGAAGGCAATTATCTATGCTGGTACCAAAGCAGGGTTGTACAAACTCTGGTGTTTGTAGTTGTCCTCTGTCAGTGTGGAAAATGAGGTTGTTCTCCATTGCTGCCTCTGAAATACCTGTGGCTTTACAACTGTCCAAAGGATTGAGTGGGCTCTTGCTTTGCTGCTTGGAATATACATCCCAGCCCTATGACGAGGGGTGTCCCTTTAACTGTACTGTGACATTTCCATCTGTTGTGAAAAGCCCTTCTGCATTCCATAGACATCCTTGCTTGGTGTTACCTTGCCCAGCTTTCACCTGCAGTGTGTACTTGCTCTAACTTCTTGGTGACAAGCGTATAGTCAACATGTGAAATACAGCTGTCAGGTATCACTATGCCCTTTGCAGTGCTGAACTCTGCTGGAGCTTTCCTGGGACATCTCCAGGCTGCTCTGAAGCTCTGTTAGTAGGGAGGTTTTGCTTGTTGGGATGGAGGAGCTGTTTGGTGAGTTGTATTATTTGGGTGCCACTTGAGTTGGAAGCAGCTTTCGTACTAAAGTGACCTTCAGGGCTTTTGTAAAGCCTTGCTAAAGTTTAGTAGTGCTGTTTCCTCAGATTAGTCATGGAAGTTTTCAGTGTAGTAAGAAATTAATTACTGTTTTCCAAGCAATGTTGCCTCATTTCATTCTTCTATGGAGGGAAAAGAATGATTAACAAATAATAGGGACACAGAGATGTCATGGGGTCATATCCCTCTAAAGCATTCCCCTCTTTAATTGTACCTATCCGATCCCTTCTGTGTAGTGTTTGCTTTTAAATTGTTTTAAAGGATCTTCTTTCCAGATACAGTCACAATGAAAGTGAAGTCCCAGTTTGAAATCATCCCTCTAGAGCATATTTTCTCAAATGCTTTGGGCTGTAGTGTGTGATTTATACTCATATTTTAATCCCATTCTCATTGTTTGTGTTAATCTTGGGCAACTGGTAATCTGACAGGTCTACTTCAGTTATGTGTTTGGGGCTATTTTTTTTTTTTAATTCTTTATGGAGACAGCTGAAGTCCAACCACTTTGACTTTTCTGTTCTTTTGCCTTTTCGTTAGCTGATGTCATGTGTCTGAGGGACAACTCTCCCCCACCCGCAGATTTCTCTAAGCCAGGTGGAAGGGTTGTTGCTGTGAATAGGATGTCTCCGGGTATATTAAATAAGTATCTGCAGGGCTGGGTTTTTCCCATTCACCATCTTCTAAACATCCCACTGAAGTAAACAAGTTCCCTTTTAAACTTCACTCCGCCTGGCCTGACGTGGAACAAAATAGTACCTGTTTAGCTCTACAGTTCTCTAATCTCTCAAAAAATGGGAATGAGGGCCCAGAGAGGGGAATTTACCCACCTTGCAAGGCCCAGCAGCGCAAGCCTGCTTGCTGGGGCAAAGCCTTCACACAGGCAGGATTGAAAGAGGTCCCAGAAGGTTGCCAGGTCAGTGTGTGCGGAGACTTTTGTTGTCTCTAAACCACAAGAAGTGTAGTTCAAAGGAGGGAAAATAGTCAGTGTCAGCCCTTTCAAAGATTGTTTCTTATCTGCAACTGTTTTGAATTCCCTGTGCCCAAGGGGCTAAGACCATTAAGATCCCCTCTAAGAGCAGGAGGGGGAACAAGCCTGTCTGGACCTCATGTTTGGTAGCTGTGGGCATGAAATCTGTGCCAAGACTTCTGAGACTGCCCTGTTAGTCTGGCTGCTGGAGAGAGGGTGGGATGTGACCGCTGAAACCACAGACTTGAAGACTTGCTTGTCTATAAATGCAATTTGGCCTCAGAGGAACAAGGCACATCAGTTAGTGTGGAAAAGCTGAGACACATGCAATGCTACCTTTAAGTTTGCCATACAACAGAGCCAGGTACTCCAGAAGAGCAGACTCTCTACCAGGCCTCTGAAAACTTCAATTCTGAAATTTCCAGCTGCCTGCAAATTCCCTCCTCTTTCCCTTTTCATCTAATCCTGCTGTGCTGAGACTTTATGCTCAAGCGGATAGTTAAATTGTCTGTTTCCACTGCATACCCTGTTTGGAGCCCAGGATGGCAGCCTGAAAAGGAAAAAATCCTACACAGCATCCCTGGTTGGAGCCTTTACTCATTACCTCCTCTGTTTATGCAGTTACCGCCAGTTTTGGGACCCTGAAACCTGCACCAAGAAAATGTTTCCAAGGAAAATCTGCTTTTCATATTAGAGTACATAAACTTTCTAATGATTTCGTTTCCTGTATCAGCCAAATAGGTCACCAGCGCAGCACTGCTGCAAGAAACTACCTGAGGCCAAGAAGATGTAAAGATGTTACTGAGGCCTTCCAATAAGTCCTGTAGGTACCTTGTGGGCTTCATTCTTCGGGATGTGGCTGCCTTAATAAAAAAAAGGCACTTTTCATAGGTTTTGGTTATAAAAAAGTTTCTTTTCAAAAAGTAAGTCACTGAAATGGCTTTAAATAAGCCCCCAAAATACTAAACATAATACATAGTGACCGATATCTTTTGCCCTTTGTTCTAGTTAATCAAGAAAGTGATTATACACACAGGCTTTGGCTCTTGTGGTGAGTTTCAGGCCTATTTTTCAAAGTAAGCAAAAGACTGGTGCATTTTTGTTGTGTCAGATGAGGACAAGATTAATAAAGGATGGAAGAGGTTTTGTTGTTTTTTTTTTTTCCCAAGCTACACAGCAAATAAGCAGTTCTAATAATACTTTGGCAGTAAAATGGAAGCTGTAATCATTAGCAGATGTGTTACAGTTACAACCAGCAACATAACATGAAAACCCAAAGTAAGGAGTTAATAAGAGTTCAGTTTCCCCACCAACCAGTTTCTCATCCATCTTCAGATTAAGCAAAACCTATTGCAGTAACTTCTTTGGTTAGGAGCTTCAGTATACAATCAGATTTAGGGGGTGGCTTGACAGAGGGGTTTATGTTGAGTCTTCCCATCTGCTTTTTGGGCTGGAACATCACACTTTCCAGAATTCTTGATGGAGACTTTAATTATTTTTGTGGCAGAAAGATGTTGGCTTATGGCTGGATTAACTGAAGCAGTTCTGGAAGATGCAGGGGATGAGATGTGCTGTCTTGGATCTCTGTTTTACTGGCTGGCTTCTCTTTACTATTTTTATTGGCCAGTTTGGTTTTTTTGTATCTTGATACTGTGTGACTTCATCTGAAAGCTTCACGTGCAATGGGACATCACTTTGTTTCAAATGAAACTAGACTGCAGTTATATTGGCAACGTAGTTAGACTTCAACTTGGTGACAATGCCAAGTATTTCCCAGACCTCACTTGAGTCCATGTCTCCTATTTCTCCCAGCAATGCGAATGCGTGCTGGAGAGCCCTAGTCCTTTGCTTTGAAAAGTTGTTTTAATTCTGTTTGCAGAACTACCTCCTGCTGATCTTTTCTTCTCTCACCGTGCACACACCCTTTCTGGCGAGTGTGCCAGTGGGATGGGCTTTAATGCAAGCACATCTCCCAGCGCCTGGAGGGGAAGGGCAGTGCTGGGTGCACTCACACTGCAGACCTACCTTCACTTTGCTCCTATATTAATACAGCAGCCATATGGTTGCTTAAGAGTCCCAGACTGGTTTGATACTTGGATAAAAGAGAAAATAAGTTGTTGCTCTTTCATGATTAGCAGCAGCTTGACTAGCTAGACTAATGCTGGCAGGCACATGTCTGCACTGTCTGACAAGTGTAAGGTAACACCTTCATGATTTGATGTCCAGGTCTTGAGGCACTTTGCTGACTGTCAAACGGTGACCATATGTGCAGGTGAAATGTATCCTTCTTAAAGGACAATAGCTCTTAGGGAGTCTAGGTGACTGCATATGAAACCTTGCAATTGGAATATCAAATTTCAGTGTGCTGAAACTGAAATAAAGTTAAGGGAGCCCTGAACACAGTCCCTACACAAACATGATGGAGGTGATAGGGGCCTACAAGGTAAATCTCCATGCAGTGGTGACCCTAGGACTGGAAGAACAGCATCTAATACTAAACCTGAATCATTGGTTTGAACATCGGTAAGTTCATAAATAGTATGTTGATTTCCCACAAGGCCTTTTATAGAATTTGTCTGCTATTGGAGGCCTGCCTGCAGGAGGAATACCTGAACTGCTCGAAGAGACTTGACCCATTCATCTTAATTGAGTAGAGCTGGAGGTTCAGGATGCGTAATGTGAACCTGGGAAGATCCATCACTGAGCATTTGAAACCCTAAGCTTAAATTCGAGGCAAATTTATTCATTGTCTTGGAAACCACATTGAAGAATCTGCGTTTCTGAGTGTGGGTAAGGTGAAGACTGAACACACTGACTTGCAGGAGAGAAGGTGAAGCTTGCTTGTTTGCACAAAGGCAAGATCAGCAATCTGAGAGACAGTTTCTTTGAGGTTTTGTTCTTAATCCTGACTAAAATTCCTTACTGTTACAGAAAAGGAAACTCTCTGCAGAGTAGGAAGAACCAAAATTACAGATGGCTGTATGCTTGGGGTGAGCTCGCAAATTATTCTCGTGTTTCAAGTAGACTTGAATGTCCTTGAGTAAAAGTAGAATGACCAGAAATGGAATGCTATTTGCATTGCCAGGCATATGAGACAACTGAGCCCTATAGAAAATTCCTTTTTTTCTCCTCCTGAGGAAGCAAGCAGAACTTGTTCCTGTACCAGCTACAAGTTAAATTACACACTTGGTCATTCCAGACATCTTTTGTGTGTTTTTGGAGTTGACTGTGCACTTCCTGGGCTGTTAGTATGCTAGTTTTAAAATAAGAAACGAACCTCTGGGAGTTAATGAGTGGACCCCTCCAGTTGGCTGAGAGCTGGGAAGCCAAGTCTTTTGCAGAAGTATCCAGGTTTGAGAGCCAGCCACAGAAAGGGTGTTGCTTCCCCTATGCCACCCCAGAGTGTCCCTTGCAAACAGAAACCAACATCCCCCAATGAGGACGCTGTCTGCAGAATGCACATGTGGGAACCCAGGGACTGAACGGTTTTTGGGGTTGCTTGCAGGATGCTTGTTGACACTGGCTTAAATTGGGCTCAGGCTTCCAGGAAGCATTGTGTAGTGGTATTTGAGGGGAAAATGCTGGTGGTTTCAGGGAAACTTCCATTACCTATGAGCTGTAGCAACCCTTTGCAATGCTGCAAGAGATGCCAGTGTTGAGGCCTCCTTGCGTGGTGTGCTTGAGTTGCACAAGGGCCTTTGTTCCACCGATTCTGTGCAGACACAGCAGAGGCTGAGTGCCTGGGCATACACTTGCCCTTGGCAAATGTGTCTTAGGGGCAGTGCAGCAACAGGATTAGAAATAGTGGCTGGGCCAAACTCATCCACGCCTTAGCAAAGGCTGCAGGCTGCCAGGTGAGCTACCTTGCCTTCTGTAGGATAACAATGCCAGCTCTTTTGTGCATCAGGAACACCGTCTGCTCCAGCTGAAACTTAGCTAAACTAGTAATTCTTCTCCACATCCCCAAATTGTATAAACATGCCTCTATTTCTTCTTTGTCTCTTGTTTAAGCAGACTCCTGAGTGGGCGATCTGACTAGCCCCAGGTAAATTTGGTAGAAACTTGAGTGCAGGAGGGGAGTCCTGGAACAAGGATATAACTGAGTGCAGGTGGAGATTAGTGCCTTCCTTCCTGGGTATCATTTATTCTGCCATGTTTCTTGTTCCTTTCTACTGATCTCCTATACCCTCTCTGCAGAATCCCATGTGATTAATGCTTCTTGATCTTTTGTGATGGCTAAATCCTCTGCTAATTTTGCCTGTCAGGAGCATGTTCTGATCTAAGGAAATGTAACACAGTGCATTCCCCAATTTAAGGAAAGCAAAATCCCATGTTTCTGCAGGACTGAAGTTTTGCCTGAACCTCAACAACGTGATGCTGAGGCATTTTTTTTTTGTAGCTGTCTGAGATCTGTGCCTTTGTCAGGTCTGGGTGGATGGACTAGAATTGCACTTATAAGGTAGAGCTCTGAAGTCAGACCATCCATTGGTACTCAGTGTTTTTCTTGCAAGTGAATTGGCAGGAAAGAGCCTGGATTGCTGTAGTTGAGCCTGTCCTAGATTGGTAAAAGCAGCCATCGCTTGAGAAAGCAAATTTCACAACTGTAGTCACCACTGTTCAACTGGAGCCATGACAGAGGTCAGAGCTGCTTATCTTTGCCTGCTGAAGCTGAACAGTAATTCTTTCTGGGAGAAAGTGGAGTTGGGTAGTTCCTGGAGATAACAAAGTTCCATTGAATGTTCAACTGTGGCCAGCTCACACTTCAGACAGACCACTTCCACCTGTGATATAACAAATAACCATAAAAAGAATGGCAGAAGGCAGTACAGCTAACAATGTGAAGTAACTCGAGTGGTTTTATTCCAGTGGTACATACTCCTCTGGAAAGTATCTGTAGCCTTCAGTAATATCCAATTTGTAGCAAGTCCTTTGCATGTTTTTTGAGAGCAGGAAGAGAAAATCTGTTATGGACAATCCACTGCTTTCTTCCTTTGGGGATTTTAATGTGGGATTAAAAAAAGAAAGGAATAGGAGTGATGCATCTTACAAGCTGTACTGTTAATGGCATGAAGTTTATGTAAGCAGTATGTGGCCAACGTCCTTGAAAATGCTCCAGGTTCATTAGTTACGGGTGGTGCGCTGTGGCCTGGAAGGCAAAGGACCATTAAAATTGGCTTATTTCTTGATGTCTGCTGCTGAAATGTATCCCTCTGTCATGCACCCTTTTTCTCTATTACTTAATTTTTGCCTCCTATTCTCTCTGGTGTCTGTGCTAACCATTAGTATGGAGGAGGAAAAGAGGTTGTGTAACTACTCATGTTTTCCCATCTATCTTTCTCTGCTCTTCTGCTGCTTCACATTCAGGGATGCCAAGGCTGCAGCAATGATTGACTGGACTTGTACAGTTTTGCCAGTGGATGGGTGCAAATAATGGCTTTGCTGAAGTCAGCAAATAGTTCCTGATCATCCTAGTTCTTGTAAGCGGGTGGCCAACTGGGTTTGATATTTGTGCGCACCTTTCCACCTCTCAGTATGGGCCATATCAGGTTTTTGTTTTGCTGGATGCATGCAGCTCCATAATCTTCCCTGAAATGACAGAGCTGTGCTTCCTGTGACTGGCTTGTGACAGGGTGTTGTATTGGCATGGCATGGGGTGCTCCAAGCCGTGCAGGTCAAAACCAGTAGGCACACAGTTGGACCTAGCTCCATTTGCTGACAGATCATGAAATTCATAATGCAGCAGCAGCCAGGAAGCTCCTGGGTGTGTAGGAGGTTGACCACTGTTATGCAGCTATCCTATTTTGTTTCTCTGCTATCTGGGGCTAGAGAACTTGGAAGTGGATGCTGGCAGAAGCAAAACCTTCTCACGAGATTCTTACTCTGTGCTTGGAGAACTGAAGTCATGTTGTGAAGTCTAAATCTGTAGTGGAATTTGACGATGTTGATTTAAGGGGTCCAAGAACTATGGTAGAAGTACATTTTAAAAATGCAAGGTGTTGGTATTTTGTTGAGTATTTTGCCCGGAAGTGTTCAGAAGTCACTGTTTGAAGGCTAGTAGGGAAGGGAATTGAGAGGCAGAGGACTTTATGGTGTGACCAAGTGGGGGCTGAAGAACTGGCAGCAGTGCAAACTTGCCATTTCTGCTCAAGACTGGTTTCTGAATAGATGGCAGAGATTCTGGAAAATCCAAGCGTAGTTTCTCATAGAAATGAGGAGCAGGTTTGGGTGAAAATGGAGCCAAGTGCCCAACCTCTCTCCGTAAAACTGGAGTTTTCAAGTGCTCAACTTGTCACTAAATTGCCTTTTCCCAACACCACATCTCTGGAGCAGGAGGTCTTTGGTGGGCAGAAGTGTTAAGAATATGATCAATGTTTGCTCCAGTTATTCTGCATTGCATTTTGTAGTACATTTTGCTGATAATTCTCACTCTTTTATTAGTTTTCTATAGCGTTCACAGGAATAAGTTGTAAATGTCATATGGCTCCTGAACTACGCTTAAACAGCTGCACATGGGTTCAAGATGAGAAATTAGGTTTCCAATCCAGACTTTCCCAAAATAGGAGGAATGTGGGTTGTGTTCTGTCTAGCGTTTTTGTTTTGGATAGGAGGCTTTTGGTTAATGTCAGTCTTGGAGGAGGGGAAAGCTGTCAGATGCCAGAGGATCCCAAATGCTCTTTGTATAGTGGCTACAGCCAAAGACACTGGAGTGTCAGGTTTCTGCTGAATTAGTGAGCGACTTCTTGATCATGTGATGGCAGCATCAGGGTTTCCTGGCAAAAAAATGGACTGTAAGCAAAATCAGTGTGTCTTAATAGGAACGTGCAGAAACAAATAACGTTCCTAAGGTGCACGCAGATATCAAAAAGTTGACTTGTGGCTGTCTTTCTGCTTCTATCTTCCAAATCCCTGCTAAAAAAAACTGACTTTCCCTTGGAGTTCTAGGGATACAGCCATTCTCTCTCCCATCAGTTCCTTCTCTCTTCCTCTGCTTTTTGCAGGGTTTCTACTACTTTAGCCCATAATAAACCACCTTGAACATGATCGTGGATTTGATGCTTCCCTGTAGAATACGGCAACAGATTTGCTTATGTCTGTAGTCCCCCAAGCTGACTGGAGAGCCCAATGGCTGTTTGTGCAGAAGCAGTTCACTTGTGGGTCAGGTCTCCATGTAGCAAAGGAGAGTGTAGCCCCTTCTCACCAGAGCTGAGTGATCTGAAGTGTGTCTCCCCATGAATGGGAGATTACCATGAAGTGGGTTTTCTTACTATTGCATGTGTCCAAGTCATCATGGAAAATCCAGGCATTTCTCCTGATGGCTTTGGCATGCTGAGGGTGAAATTCTCGGAGTTCAGGATCTTTCTTTTCCTCTCTCTCCCCTTCAAAGCCTGCAAAACTAAAAAGAAAACAAACAAAAAAATCCCCAACAACAACAACAAAATGGTGACTGGGATAGAGATTATTGCTGACTTCTGCCCTGTAACTAGGATATGCAGTATTCTGAAGACAATACAGGGCCATTACCTACCATCATTACCTACCATCCACCCCATATGGTACCTCTCTACCCCTCAAAAACCTGAATATTTGACATAATGGCTTCTGGGTGAAATGTCTCTTGTAAGACAAGCTTGCCTCAAGCTATTCTTCCACAATGCTCTTTTTAAAGATCCCGGGAAAAGGGTGAGTAGCTGTGTCTGAACCCAGGGAGCAGTGCCTCAGCTGGATGGCCTGCTCACAGCAAGTGTTGCTTGAGCAGCAACCTCCCGTCTCCAGCCTTGCAGGGGCCGTGGTTATGGTGTTGGACTACACAGCCAGAGAAAAATCAAGATCCTAATGGAAAACTTCTTGGAAGACTGAAATTATTCCTGCACATCTGTCCTCCTTTGGAAAAGGTATTATGTGCTGAAGTTATGAAATATTGTCAGAGGGGAAAGTGCTTTCTGCTCTCCAAAGATCCAAGAGCATCTAAGTGAACATACATGGGTCAGCAGCAAATCACAGCGTTTGAAGAGCCAAATACCATGTTCTCCAACTATGCAGAGAACATGAGCATGACTTTGCCAAAGACAGTAAGCTGATACCTACTGGCCAGGAGCTGGTATCACTGCCCAGCCTCATCTAATTTCATATTAATGTGAAAAACAAAGATTTGCTGAGAATCAGTGTGACTGGCCTCAGAGGATGAAGTGGCACATGAAGATGTTTAATACAGCGTACAGCTTTCTGTGGTCCAGGTTTCTGTGCACTTCCAATTCGTTTATTATTGTAGATGTTATGTACCCATTTGGAATCCCCCTCTGTTCATATTTAAAATTTGATTGTATTGTTAAAGCACTGAGAATGTCAGGGGTTTTGGGGAGGGTTTTTGTACTGACTAGCTTAGCTTTGATGTACTTGCCAAACATCTGTGTGCTTTCTATATATTTTCCCCTTGCCTTCAGAAAAAAGGATGGTTGCATTTATTTGTGGATGAAATACTTTGCTAGGAATGGCTGTAAATCTGAAGAGCTGAAAATTGTCAAGTGAACTCATAGACAATAATAACAGAGAATAAGGAATTAAGCCTGGTATGCAGTCTGGAAAAATTAAAATTCTTCAAAACCTTTTTTTCACTGGCATGGGGATATCTAGAAATTGGAAATCCAGCAAAGCTTCTGATTTGTAAACTTGAAACCACTGCAAAGTGTGACCATTGTGGCAAGACCAGCATGAGGACTGGGAGGTGCTGGAGTTCTTGGCCCAGGCTGTGCTGCATGGGCAAGAGCTGGCTGCTGGTAGAGATTTCTGTTCTCTTCCTAAATTTTCTGGTGCCCCACTAAACAACCTCTGATTTATATAAGCAGTGATTTTACTAGTGCTTACTAATCTTAAAATGGGCATTTGTGTTGTAAAGTTGAAAGTTTTACTGCTAAATCCATGGAAAAGCCGTGACGTATAAACCCAAAAAAGAGCCTGGTGCACTTGGTTTGGTTTTGGCACTTAAATTCTGATTCCATGTAAGTTTTCATACTTTCCTGATGGGCCGGTTATGAAGTGGTTGTAAAAGTGCTGATATTTAATTAAGTGGGTAATAAGGAAACTCCGTCTTCTATTTTTTATTTTTGCATTAGGTGATACCATCACTGTAATGGCAGTTCCTATTTTTTCTTCCCTTTGAAAAAAAAAAAAACCAACCTTGAGAAATGGGGCTATTTGCAGCCCTGTGCCTCTGGAGGATACAGACTCTCTAGAGAGGTACTGTGTCTGAAATGGCAACACCTTGATTCATGCACAACATGATTTAAGTATTGGACTTTGAGGTAGGAGCTTAGCTTGGACATACAATTGTATCTGTAGATCTGAGTAGACTCCTCAAGATGCCTGTGACACTGATGACCAAGGGCTGCCTTTGCTTACAGCTGACTTTCTGTAAATCCAGCCTCTTACTGGGCATTTCACTGTGATTCAGAGTAAGGATAATTTTGGCGTATTTTCCATGTTGGGATTTAGATAATCTGAGTGAGAATATCAGCCTTTCAGGGGTGTTTCACAAGTCTCATTCCCAGGGATCTTCATCTGCCAGCTTGGGAAGCTGCTGGAAGCACTGGATCAGAGCTCGAGAGATGAGCATCCCTGGTGCCTGCAGCAGTGCTCAACGAGCATCAGCTTAGCCAAGGAATGTACCCTTAATATAGTCGGGGTGCCTCAGATGTATTTCATGTATCAGTACGAAGAAGAGCTGTCTAATCTGCCACAAGTCTCTCCAGCCACACGTGTGTTTGGCTTGGACGCTGTCATCCCCACTCTCAGAGCCGGAGTGTGTGTTGGCAGCAGGGAATCGTTGTTGCAGAGTGATTCCGAGCACAGAGGAGTCAAACCAAAGTTCATTCTGTTCTTTTTCTTCAAACTTGCAGCTTGCTTGAGCAGGCAGGGGGTGCATCAGCCGCTTTTCTTTTTGTGTGATGGTGGGGTTTTTTTGTTTTGTTTTATTTTTTTACTCAATACTTCATCTATCTTGTAAGAAGTCCTTTTCTATATCTGAAGGAAATGTCATGCTCCTGAGACTTCTGGCTCTGGTTAAAAACTGGCATCTTGCTTGCAAAGTAGGACTTTCTGTTGATCTCATTTTAAATGGTATAGCTACAGTCACAGAAACAAAGATCTGAGGTCACACTTCGCTCGCTCTTCTGCATATTTGTTTCTGTTTTAAAAATAAATAAAAATCACTGAAGTATTCTGCCTTACAAATGCTTCTCAGATGCTAAAGACCAAAAATAGTCTTCAGATCCAGTGCAGCTCTTAACTGTGCAGCTATGAGACGTATACCCTAAGGTACGCTAGTAGTGCTTGAAGGCAGGGCTGTCAGTATCTTTTATTCTTGATTTCTGTTGCCGCTTGCTAACTTCTCAACTGGATAGGATTACCTGCATTTCAAAGGAACAGTGGCTTTAAGCAGCAGATGAGAAATCCCGTCATCTCCAACCTGAATCCTGTCCCTGACCTCAGCCCAATGTTTGGGAAGATAGGTAAGCTAGATTTTTAATTTCTTTGTATATTTTAGCTGGAAGTGGATTCTATAACTTCTTCACCAGGCATAAAGGCTTCATCTCGCCGCCTTTTTTTTGTTCCTTGCTGTGCAATACCTGTGCCCCTTGCACACTCTCATTTAGTTTGGAGAGGAAGGAAATGCAGAGTTCTTACTTTGCTGTATTAAAACCTTTGTAGCTGATTTCTAGGAGCTCATCTGGAGAAGCTGCTCTGCTTTGCTGGCTCGGGCTCAGGATTTGAAAACTGAGCCGCAAATAAATAAGCATAGGCTCATCTAGAGGCCTGAGACATAGTTGGAAGGAAAAAGCAAGCGAGGCTGGAAGTGACAGCGCAGAGCTGTGACGAGTTGAAGGTTTAATGGCACCACGTACAGGCATCGCCCTCAGCGAAGGAACAAGTGGCTCCTCCCAGATGGGGTTTTTAATCTCTGAAAGATGTTCCTTACTCCTTGGCTCTGCTCCTCAGCTGGGCAAAGTGCTTAAGCCTCCAGTTGACTGGAACATGAGGTGTGGGGATGTTTCACTGTTTTCCCGCTAAATATCTTTACTGAATAGGAGACTATCCTGAAAATCCAGATCAAAAAAAAGTTTATTTTATAAATAAATAAACTGCAGTGAGAACCTTTTTAAAATTGTAGGAATAGAGGTGGAAATTGGAATTGTATCTGAGTAACTCCATTCCTTCATGGTGCTGGGGAAGCAGTGCTGGCAAACACCAGAGCTGCCTCTGGACAGAAAATGGGCCAGAAACAGAAAGACAACCTGTCCTCTGCTTGAAGACAGATTGAGCCTCCTCTGACTCCTATGTTGTAGGGGCTGTCCTGCTGATGGAGAAGCAAAAGGGGTAAAACGTGGAGTCAACTGGTTAATGGTTTTGCCCATCCTATTTTCTATGGAAAAGGAGGAATGGGGCGTGGTTTCTCCATCTTCTAGGGAAAGGAGCTGGGGTGAAAGCTCCTGGAAGTAAGTCATAGCCATGATAATGTATGTAAGTCACATCAGCAAAGGTGTCAAATGTCATGCTGAGCTCTAAGGTTACTGTAATGAGTATTATCTTCTCCCTAGAGATTAGGACTTAAAATAAACAAATGTGAGCAAAATTGACTAATTGCTTCTTGCAGAGGGAAGGTGCCTTTGAGATCGCATCCCTTTGAGATTGCATCCGAGTAGAAGCAGATCACATCATCTCATAGGAATAGATATTCTCAGGCTTTAGGAGAATATGAAAATATAGATTTTAATTTTGCTCAAACTAGAAATCATATCATTAAGTCAAACACCACTCTGAAATATCGATGGTTGTGATGCTCGAGGCTTTGGTTTGGTCACTCTGACTTCACTTGCTGATGTGAAGGGCTGACAGAAGTATCTGAGATTTTGTCTGGATCATCCTTGAGTTTCTCTGGGACTTCTGAAAGATGATGCCAAGGTAAATGCAGAAGCTGGAGTGGCAGAGAAAATTGAAAAAAAAAAAGTAAAATCTAACTAGACAAACACAGTAAGTTTGAATATTTCCACCTTCCTGTCATCTAAATCTTCAACAAGCATTGTGGGAAGCAGGTTAGATGTCTGTATGATAATTCTGCAGACTTTGGCTAATGCCTGTGTTTCTGGAATAACCTCCATACTGTAACTTCAGCTATAGAAAAAAAGATGTGTTCCTCAGAGTAAGTAGTCTAGTAAAGGTTATTTGGCACAGTGTTGGTGAGCCAGATGATGTGGCATTAAGGGCCTGTGAGATGCAAGAGGGCATACCAGATGTTGAACTTCATTTGAATCTTCATTTTCCTTTGGCTTCAACTGTGAACTTGCAAATAGAGACATAGCTTAGAGTTGAGGTAGTGCACACTGGTGGATGACCAACAAATCCAGTGTTTTTTAGGACAGAGAACCCCTTAATTTTAGGTCCATGTAAAGTTGACCTCCAAATTTTATTAAACCAATTCTGATTAGTGCTTGGCATCTAGATGAACTTGTTCATTAGCAGGGCAGGAAGACTTTTTTTAATAAATAAAATTAACAAGTTAATACTATGTGATTAATACTAACTAGTAATTAACGTGAAGTTTTGCAAGTATAGTGTGTGGCCATTCCCAAAATAAGTACATCAAAAAGCTTGTTTTGTGCTCCCAGCCCATACTACGTGTGTTGGTACCAGGAAACCTCACAGACTTGTATTAGCAACTGGTGACAACTAGGTCAGTCAAAGCAAGCATGATCTCCATGAAAATGGCTTGTAAGCACCAAATATCTGCACTAAATCTTATTGTGCGATTAAGGAACACCAGGAGGCAGTTTTGAACCTTCAGGAGATGTCGGTTACTAGCCAGAAGCTTGATCAAGAAATTCATCAAGGGATTGGTGTGCCTTGGAGGTGGTGTCCCTTATGCCTGGCATTGAGGTCTTTCCATAAGTTAGAAGGCGATTTGGAAGTGGTGTTTGTCCTTCCCAAAAATGTGTGGTTTTGGTTGCCTTCTGCAGGCTGCATTGCATGATGTTTTGCTGAGCTGGAGTTTGAGAATTTGATCTATGTGTTGAAGAACCCATGCAAACAAGGGCGAGGGGCTAGATCTCTCTGAAATGCAATTGGAAATCTTCCCCGGTGTGGATTTAGCAGCTACACAAGTATGTGCTTTTGTTTCTACCCGGGTTGGGTTCTTTCCACTCCATAATCCTTGCCCGCAGGCCTTGGGAGGGAATCATGCTGAGGAAACTGCAATTCATTAGTCATCCTAAAATGTGTTAGTAGTCCAGTTGGTCTTGCTGGAGGTGCACTGTTCCACATATTTCACATTAGTATTGCAATGAACTCCAGTTTACCTCTCCAAATGTGCACACATAGTCATTAAATGGGATGTTTTGAAATAAATTTTTAGGCCATACAAGCTTTTGTTAAGCCATAGCATTCCAACGTTGTAATTAGTATGGCAGCTAACAGACCTATCCAAAAACCTATTTACTATTCAGGCTGTTTTACATCACAAGAGCCATGCTTCTGTGATCTGTGTTTGTTTTTTATGGCAGTGCCTAAGGCCCAGCTGAGATCAGGGCCCTGTTGTGCTAGACACTTAGGTCTTGTCTCCAGAGGCTGCAAGTCTACATCAGGGACAGACAAAGGCAACACTGTTCAGATTTGGGTGGTGGGGGAAGGGAAGGGAAGTTACTAAGACTTGAAAACTGGGGAGGGAAAAACTCCTCCCATGTGAATAATTGATCTGGTTCTCAGTTCTGTTAGAGAGAGCTCCTCAAAAAGCTAGGCCAGCTCTCCAGGAGCAGAACCATCCACTTTCTCAGTTTGCAGTGAACATGCAGCCTCAGTGTTCCATCATTGACCTTTCCCAAAATAAGAAGGGGAAATCAAAATATTTTGGGGGAAGGAAGGAAAAAACAGAAAAAAAAAAAAATCATCAATCTGCCGAGAGTGAGATTCTGAAAAGTACAGGGTTGCAAAATGCCAGAACTCAAGGTTTTCTATGGTATTCGCATTGGAATGATTGGGGAATAGCAGTTGCCTATGCAAAGAAAGGAGGAGATGTAGCACTTGCAGCAGAGTCTGGCCAGGAAGAGGTACAGGCAGCCCAATGTGTCCTCTTTTGGTAGCCTTGTACTGGGGAGAGGGAAGGATTTAATCTTGCGTGCATTCAGGGTAAGCTTAAGTGACTCCCCGTTGAAAAGATAAACACTGTGCCTCATCTGTCTTAACAGGTTTAGGTAATCCCTTACTGTGCTGCTTATTTATTTTAAATGGTGCTGTATTGTATAATGCATGTGTGTTTGTAATAGAGGTCTGCAAATCTCAGCTTTTCACCCAAGGACAGCATTACTCTTGCCCTTGTTTCATGGTTGATTTATTCCTAATGGAAAGGAATAAGCCTCACAATGATACATTTGTCTTGTCTCAGCTCTGTGAAATGTGTGGAGATTGACAGCTCTTCTGTATCTCACATCATTAATTTCCCTTGCTAACCTTTATTTAGCATCAGAAGATCAGCCTCACTGATTATTGCCAGCAAATCTGTGCTTAGTGCCTGCTCTGGCTTTGTTTGGTTAAGCTTGAAGATACAGAAAGGAGAGTCAGAAAATGAAAATGTTTAAATATGAGGATTTTGACCTATTGCACACTTAATGGTGCCTTCCTGGAGGCAGACTGGCAACTGAGGCAGCTGGCAACTCGGCCTTTCTCTATGAAGGTGTTCATAGGAACCTTGTTGTTGATGTTCCTATAGTGCAAGACTTACTCAGTGAGGTGTTTCTAGTCTCTCAAGGCAGAACAGTTCTCTGCTCTGAGTCTAGGCTGCCTTTCCTAAGTGTAAGGAGCACCAAACAGTAAACCTCAGTCTTTAAAGTCAGTGTTGCAGGTGAGACAATAAAGCAAACTGCAGAGAAATCACATGCTTACCACCATGTAGCAAAACCCCTGCAAAGGTGCTTGAGCAAAGTGTGTAGCCACCTTATCCAGAGGCTAAGCCAGAATGACTAGAAACAAGTGCTTGGTTACCTGGCTGCATGCAGAGCATTTTCTGCAATGTAAGATGAGTGCTTTTTTGCTGAGGGGGGAAATAGGTATCTTACCCCAGAGGTTTTTGTCTTAGTAGCTTTCCTACATTCACCTTCTCATGCTGCCAATGTACCTTTTTGTTAGAGCTGATGGAACCAGATACCCCAATAATTCCTGTTTGCTTTTTTGAAGTCTACATGGATGAGCTCACTTTTCCCCCTTTGTAAAGGTGAATGTCCCCTTCTGTTTCCACCTGCTCACGTTGTTTTCATTGTCTGGATCTTCATGATAGTTAAATATAAAAGGCAAATATCTTTCCTCATTTTTTCAGTTCTTTCAGTTTTCCATAATCTGCTCAAAATGGGGCCAGTTCAGCTTCCTGCTGAACGAAATATAGTAACAAGTCTGTAAGCTCCTAAATTTTAGCGAAGCCTGCAAAAACCCTTCAGAAAATACTGAATTGGGTTTGTAATTTCTTCTGGGGAGCATCAGTGATACTCATTGCCCATGTATGTCCTTGTTCAATATGAAGTAGTTCATTAATTGGCGGCCTGCTAATGCACCGGCTGCTCTCGTAGCCTGCTATTCATCACTGGTACTCATTTCCGAAGCTGTCATTTGCTCCAGCCTTGTGCAGGCAGCGCTTTGAGGCTCAGCTCCTGAGGTCACTGCAGAAACATGGCTTGAATGGAGCTCAGGAGAAAAGCAATGAAGCAGTGTCAAAGGGAGAACAAAGCGTTTGGTTCGGCTTACATCAGTATTTGTGATAACATACCATCTGGGCTACAGCCTTGCCAGGTCTAGCTAGTAAATAGAGATGGACAGAAGTTGTATTTGGACAGCAAAACTTCAAGAACAACCAGGAATGTCGATATCAGTTTGTGAGATGGGAATGGCAATTATCTGAGTGCTATACAGCAGTGCTGCTCTGCACTCTGTGCTGGGCACTGGCAAACGAAGGTGTCTGTGTTCCTTTAGCAGTAATATTGTAATTCAGAAAGATCCCATAAAAGCTGTTTGTAAAAGGCAGTGTTTTTAATCTGGTGACTCAGCTGTGCTTCAGACTGAAATAATGCCACTGCTCGGTTGCTTTGTCCTCTGATTTCGGCTGGATATAGTATAGCCTTTGTTCCATGCTTCAGGCCAGTGTTGCTCTGTTCTGTCCTGAGATAACCAAAGTCTGCCTCAGAGATAGCAGATATTTTTTTGACTGAAATATGGGATTCCTGTGTGATTTTGGTGCTAGGACCTGGATTGTGGTTTAGTATTCTGCTAGGATCATTCCTAGTCTATAGAGTCTCTTTTTCCTGATTCTGTGTAGTTTTGAGGGTTTCCTAGTAAGCAACTGATGCCACATTCTCTACAGACTTCAGAATAAGAAATTAAAACAAAAGCAACTTTTGGCAATTTGTGCAGGAAGTGAATGTTGGCTATTCTCTGCTGCCTGTGAAGGCAGTTTCCTATCAGCTGGGGTTGGGGGTCTGTAACTTTTTTAAACCACTAGGAAGTAATTTGTAATCTTTTGGACGAGATTACTGTGAGGCCCATTTGAAAGCTTATTCATGTTTTCCTAAAGAAAGCTTGGACACAAAATGTGTTTGCTTTAAGATTAAGTCCTGTGAATGTAAAGGAAATTACTTGTGAGCTTGACTGGTGCGCCCTGTTGGCTGACCACAGAAAACACGCAACCCCACAAATGGTAATGACTAATAGAAAGTCCCTGTTGGTTCCTGGGGCTGAGCTCCCCGTGCCCCAAGGGGCAGAAAGCTGTCTATCTGTTCGTGTGCCTTTACTGTGGTTAGTTGTCTGTGGCTCTGGAAAATCTGCTGCGGGAGCTGGCTGCACTGGCAAAGCCTTTCTGAACGCACTGGGTCATTTGTCTGCTGCCCTGGGCTGGGTTTACCCACCTGATTCTGTCTATTCTGCACCATGTGCTGGAGTTCTCCTCTATGCATGCCCCAGCTCTGGTAAATTATTGATTTGTGTAAACATGGTGCCAACAGTATCATTTTGGCACATTTATTAAAACCTTGGATCTATGGACTTTGACCTCTAAATGGTTGCTGGAGAAGAGGTAAGGGGTTAGGCTTTAAGAAGGGTAGGGCATGGATTTATTGAGTATCCTTCCTGCTTGAGCTACATTTTCCTAACAGTAGAAACACTAAGGGAAATATAGGACACAAGTCCTTTTGGAAGTAGAAGGTGAAAGACTCTGGGCTGTTACCAGGCATGGAGGAAACAAAGTGCCCCAGGAACTGGCATGGTTAGGGAAGCTGTACTGAAAGACATTAGCAGCAGCCAGTATCCTCACTGGTCAACTTTTGGAACCTACTGAAGTAAAGAAAATTTTGGGGGAAGGGAAAGAAGAAAGAAAGAGAAAGAAACTGTTCAGTACTACTTGATACCTGTGCAGGCTTAATGCATGGCCTTTTATACTGGCAGAGTATGTGCCCTCTAGCAATCTTAACTTACCTCTTCATTACTAAAAGTCACAAAGACTTCATCTTTGAAGGGTGCATGTAAATCTATCACTTTCCAAGGAGAAAAAAAAACTGCAAGCAAAGGTGAAACCGCAATTTGAGGTGAGATGGGAAATCCAGTTTCTGAGCAGATTAGATGAAAAAAGGAAAATCTGTGATCTGTGAACAGGTGTTTTCTGTAATAACTGAGTTGGTGCTGAGGGTTGGATGGCAGGACCACGTTGGCCAGTATACCAGTGCAAGTCAGTAACCTCCTGAAAGCCATTGTGCTATGGGTGGACCTGGGTTTACACCAGTTACTGAACAGTACTTGCTGTTAATGGGTTAGCAGCTGCAGCCAGGCTGCTTGCTCAAAGTGCCCACCTAAAGATAACTTGGTTCCTTGTTGTGATTGATGAGATATTTCCTCTGAGTAAAGCACTCCCTTGCTTAGTTTTTGTTCCTATTCTGAACAAAGGCTGTAAGCAACAAACTTGGGCTATGTGGAATGCAGCTCACATCCCACAGACAGTTTCACCATTAGGTGTTCTTAAACTCAAATTAAGCAGGAAGGGAAAGATTATTTTAAGTTTATCTTTAGGAGGCGTTAGAATGCTTGAGCCTTGGCAAAACTTTTTTGCAACTTCTTGGGTGCTGACTGGCCTGTAGAACTGGCTGACTTCATTGCTTTGTGGATCCCCTAATTTCAGTGGTCTGGGGATGCTGGCCAACACCTTGGACACATTGGCTGTGTGTGTTTTGGAGCTGGCCATGGACAAGTGGTGCTTTCCTCTGCTTCTGTCTTAGGGATTTGACAGTTTAGGGAAAGCTGGTGACCTAGAGTGTGATGGGACTTGATCTGGGATTTACAGGTAATGTCCAAGGCATTTCCATAGCTGTTGGTGTAACAGGTAATGCGTTTTCTCCATTGCTTTAAGGACACAACTTGTGTAATTTGTACTGGATTATATGATGGCTTTGTGGATGTACATGCCAATTCTTGAAAACGTATTTGGCAGATTCCTTCATTCCAGCTGTGTCAATATACAAATTTGAGGTCCTTTTTTTTAAACAGGGAGGGGAAGCCCCTGGGTAACAACTGGGCCATAGCAAATAGTTGCACATACGCCCCTCTTGGAGTCTGTAGCTATCAGTTTGTACTATCAGAACCCAAAGATAAACTGTATGCTTCATTTCCCTCCTCCTGCCCCCCCATACATATACACAAGAAGTCACAAGTGTAATAAGAGATAAATATATAAGTATTTTTCCAAATGTGCACCTCTGGAAGACTTGTTACCTACTAACTTACAATATTTGAGCAAATACAGTAATGTGGTATTTCCTAGTTGTCTAATACTCTGAATATCCATCGTCTCTACTAGTGATGTAACCAATAAAGTATTAGAGCTGAATTGTATGTTATCCAGTTTTCTCTTTTCCCATGAACTTTTCCCATGTTCTGAACACTTCTACTTTTTCCACAAGTAGAAGAAACACAGTTCCAATCCCAGTAGAAGACTAGGGAAATATGTATTTGAATGCAGAGGTCAGGGTGTGAATTTCTACATATATACTTGTATGTTTATGCATATAATGTGATGTGAAACCAATCCAAGCAAGCTAGATGTTTAAGCCAGAATCTGAGATGTAATTTGGATTCTGTAGTGACCACTTATGTACACACCTAGTCAGTTGCTTTTGGTCCAAGAAAAACCTGTGTGACAGCAGTAACTAGGATATTTATTCACATGTAGTGGGCCCTTCGTGCCAGCCAACTCTGCAACCACAGGAACTGGAGTACAGCAGCACAAGGGGACGTATGCTGACAGCACAGCTGAGAAGTCCTCCATCTACCAATGCCAGCTGATTAGTAGTTGAGGTAGAGAAAGAAGGCAGACTGGAAGGATTAGGATAGCAAATCCATAACCATATAGACTTGAAACAACTAGTTACCATAATAGCCAGTCGTTTCAGGAGAGAACTCTGTTCTCTCATATGTTACAGCACCCAAACTCTGTGATTCATATCTATTTTCCTTGAACTCAGTAACACCTAAAGCAGCACAAGGAATGCAATTCCCTGTGCTGCTGGTAAGTCTTAAGCATTTACAGTTACTATCAAATATTGCTGGAGAACAGCAAACAGTGGTCTCAGCTCTTGGCCTTTTGTTCCAACTTTTAGCTCCATAAGGCATAATGCTGTTCTGTTAACAGGCAAAAAAATTATATCAACAGATTCCAGCCTTCCAGATGTCCCCATCCCCTGCTCCCCATCTCCTATCTTACCTCAGGAAGCCCTCAAGTGTTGTTTCCATCGCCAAATTAAGCAAAAACTGCTGCTGCAGCCTCTACTCTGATGAGAACACAACTCAGCTTTCAGACCCTCTCTAAGGAGGGAAAGAAAAGTATTTCCAGGGACACTCCATGTGTGCTTTGAGTTGTCAGGGTTCCTAAATGATGCTCTTAGGCTGGGGCTCCTATTATGTTTTTGTAGGGACTCCTGTAAATTTTAGTTGAATGCTGGAGCAAGGGCACAGGGGCGTGCAGCCTCCCTTCCTTATTCAATGTGTTCTCTCTTCACTAAACAATAAAACTATTATTCCAGTTTAAATATTGAGGGTACCTTGCTAGGCAGAACGTAGCCTGTGCCTGTGTGCCTGCTATTGAACAGCAGTCAGGTGTGTGGTTTCTGATATGTGTCCTGTCAGGTAGAGGTTGTAGCATATTTGGTACCAAGAGCAAAATCTTTGCTTATTACACTTCAAATATTAATTTATTTTCTTTGAGAAGAGAGGAGAGTAGCTTGTGTTCCCAAAATAAAAAAAGAAAAAAAAAAAGTTTCTGTGTTTGTAATTTTTCATTTGGCTTTTAATGGTATTGTAGAAAACCCGTTTCATGACCTATATAGAAGCTCCAATTTTCCATGCGAGGGTATCAGGAAAGGAGTGACAGGTGTGATCCTTTTTCCTCTTTTTCTGTCATATGAGAAAGCTAATAACTCTGCCTCATCACGGTGCTGCGGGGCTCTTGGGGTGTTTCAGCAAGTTTAAAGACCTCTTGGAGTTAAGCAGTAACTTGGGTGGTGAGTTTTATTCCTAAACTCTTAAAGCAGTACTCGGTACCTGGAGTGCAACCACAGTAGTTGCAAGCAAGATAACCTTCACTCTTGACTGTGAGAGCAGTCAGGCACAGGCAGGCAGGATTGCAACACTGTGCAAAATAATGTTACCATGGGAAGTGGGTTTGCTCCCAGCATGTAGATGTAGGATGTGAACTGCCTGGAAGGACCATGGTTGAACTGAAATGACGCATGTTTAAACTGGAATCCTCATGTGTGGCCCAGTCTATGTTTGGGTATGGCATGCAAAGGGCTGTGAACCCGTGCTGTGGATCTTAGTTGTCTTCAGGCAGGATGTCTGCCACAAGCACATCTTTACACCTCGAGCTTGTCTTCGTCTGAGCCCCACTTCCATCTTTAAAACGAGACAAACATTGCTTCGTGGTTGAGTAGTGGCTGCAGCGAAATCTACAGTGCACACAGACAGGGAAACGTGTTTAAAGATGGAAGCTGCCTTGAATATTTCACCAGCTTCAATAATTCATTCTGAGACAACAGCCTTAGTCTGCTGTGCAGTGGTTCATGCATGGACTTCTGTACTGCAGCCTACAGTCAGCTGCATGCTAGGAAGACCTCTTGCATGTATCTCTGTATTTAAAAGAAAGATGCCTCTTCTGTGAATCGTAAGGACAAAATGCTCAGAAATCAGACACTGGCCTTCATACATGTTCCATGCTGTCAAGCCAGCACACTTGCCAAGGGTGTGGGACTGAAGAAGCCTGTTACAGAGAGTAGAGCCAGCACACGGAGTGAGCGTGTCTAACAGCGTACGGACACCGCAGTCGATTTTTAGGAAGTAGGTGTGAGAACATGCTTGCTGCAGAAAATCGCTCTTGCAAAATGCTACTTTTTGTACCTTTATATTTCTGATTCTGCGTATTCTTTGTAGGTCTGTCTGAAGCAATTATGACTGACTTCTCTATGGCTATCAAATATGCATGTACTGTGTACACCCAGCTCTAGCAGCATGGAAAAATCAAGCACCTTTATCTGCTCACCAATACTCTCACCTTAGCTGTTTTTTAATGAAGCAGATCACATCTCTCAAGGAAAGCAGTCAGCTGTTGGCATGAAAAGGCCTGCATGCCGGGTCTGGCAATGACCTGATTGCATCTAGTACTGCTTTGTAGGAAAACTTAAGTTGTTGGAGTTATCTATTTTTCAAGGCTCTTGAGAGGTGGAGTGTTATTTAAGTATTTGTTTAGAAGAATGTCTAGTCCACTCATGCAGGAGAGATTCCCATTCCCTTTTACAGTGTTGTTAGCCTTCTTGTTTACTTTAGTTAAGCTCATAAATTGACAATCAAAGTCTACAGAGCAAATTAATAGCTGAGGGGAGAATTAGAAACCAATGTTAAGCATGATCCTGCATTTTTTCTTCAAAAAGTTATTTGTAGCATTTGTAGGGAGATCCGGGCTAGACATGAGGAACAAATGCTTTACAATGAGGGTGGCAGAGTACTGGCACAGGTTGCCCAGAGAGGTGGTAGATGCCCCATCCCTGGAGACTTTCAAGGTCAGGCTGGACAGGGTTCTGAGCAACCTGATCTAGTTGAAGATGTCCCTGCTTATTGCAGGGTGTTGGAGTAGATGAGCTTTGAAGGTCCTTTCCAATCCAAACCATTCTATGATTCTAGTATTAGGCAGACTTCAACAGAAATAGCTAGTTTTCCTGTCGGCCTGGAGAAAGAAACAATGCTTGAATGGATGAGAATGCATGTAAACATGAGTAAAACTTGCATAAAATGTGATCCTTTAACTATGTTCTAGTAGTTTCCCATGGTGTGGGTTGTGAATAACACTTGCTTAATTATTTTGCTTTTTTAAAGCCTTTTGGGGAGAGGACTGGGAATACAATTAAAAGCAAGAACATGACTTTTAGAGTCGAAGTATTTTTGTCATTTATTCACTCTCCAGTGTGACCAATGTATTTTGCAGACATCATCTTGCTGTGTGTATGTATGCATGCATGGCAAGTGGAACATTTCGTCTCTTGATAATCAATGAAGCTCCATGCTGAAAATGCCTCAGAGTTATCAGAGCCTAGATGGATTCTGTGACTGTAGAGAGACATTGGCTATTGCAGCTAGAGATGCTGACAGATGCCAACCAAAGGGTCGAGGTATGTGGGGAGAAATTTGCACATCTACCTTAAAAATTCGTATTCCTGGATTAGTATTAAGGCAGGATTTGGGGGAATGCTGGGCTTGATCTAGGTGCAGGGGCTACAACTCCCTGTGTGCCTTTCATGAGGCTTAAAGTCCCTTTGAATCCTTGTCAGGGATGAGGGCTGGGTAACAATCTCAGTCTAGGCATCCATGCCATATAAGCTTTAGAGTTGCCTTTTAATATCAGAGAGAGAGGGGCACCTGTAAGGGTTAACTCAAGCTGCAAGGCACTGCCTAGTTTTTACAGATGGTGTGAGTGCGAGAGCGAACCTCAGACTGGCTTGGCAGTCCGAGGAGATAACTTTACATAATTCCCTGCAGATGTTGCTGCAGAATGGTTTTAATGATGAATTGTGAAGTTGAACTCAACTCCAGCATAAAGGGAGAACTCAAAATAAATGCAATATTTTGTTCTGTGTTTCAAAAGCAAGTTTTCTAATAATGTTTCTGTGATGCTCTGGGTTGGGAAAGGTGGCAGGGGAGGAGACAATAGATAGTTTGTGCCACTGTAGCCCTGACTTTCTGCAAACAAAGGCCAATCTAGCTAATTTGTCTGCAGACCATGAACTTTGTGAACTGGGGAGGGAGAAAGGGTGATGGGACTAAATGGCAGCTTCTAATGAGGGGCTGGTGCAGAGCCAAGTACTTCATGATCAGCTGGGCAGAGTTCTTACAGTTCGTGGCTGTCATGCACGGACTGCATTGTGGAACTTGTCTGCGCTTCAGCCATTTTCTGCTAGGAGCTTGTCAATTCTTGAACTATGCTGTAATTTCCTTTCTGTAGGGTTATGGCTTAGATGAACGATTATAATTTGGATTTTTTGCCTCATAAAGAGTGAGCTGTCTCTGCAACATTTGCTCAGCCACTCCAAGACTTCACACGTCTTGCTTGCAAGCATCCGTTTTTGACTTCTCTGCTGCCAGGGGTGCTGCTGGAAGTTTCTCAGGCTTCTCAGTTGTTCAGTCTGTTTAAATGAAACATACCTTTTTTTTTTTTTTTTCTGTGGACGTGCTATTTGAATGAGCTGCATTAAAGCCTTCCTTTTGTCCTTCTGAGAAGCAAGCTCAAAATGTGAGAATTTCAGAGTGTGGGGACTGTTTTTCTCTGAACCTGGACAGACACTGCTGATTTCTCAGTAGTTGCAGAGTTTTCTCATTTGTACTTTACCTTTGTACATAGTTTACAAAGGAAATCTTTAGAAAGAAAATACAACTTTCGTGAGTTCTCTGGCAATTAGAAACTTTAATCTTAGTGATAGCTTGAACAATTAAAGTGGCTTAATAAGTCAGACTGTTGCATGTTCTGTCTGCATGTTGCAATGGATTTGATTGAGTTATTTGACTGTAATCAACCTCAAATGTGACTTGACCTTCAACTGGTATGTAGGAGCCTGTTCTTAAGATCAGTGGAGTCGTGAGGTCCCCCTGCTGAGGCCTTTCAGGGGGATGGCAGCAGGGAGGCACAGTGGTATCGGGGAGGCACATGTAGGCATGCCTAGGCCTGGGGCTGAGGGATTGTCTTTTAGCAGGAAGCCCTGTCTAGATGGATGGAGGCTCAGCCCCAAACACAAGACCTTAAACTCGGCTCTGGGGCCACAATGCAGCTCAGTGAGCCAAACCAGAGGAGTTGTATTGTGAAATGGGCTAGCACTGTGTTGGCGTCAAGGCTGTGCAATCCAGCCCTCCAAAGATGGTTTTACCATGGTTTGAATTTGGCCCAAGCACACATTCTAAGTGTAGGCAAGTCCTTTTTGTGCAATTGTGTTTAATTTCTTTCTGAGGAAGAGTTTACATAAACTATTCCAGTCTAATTGATATCAGCTGAAAGCCAGCTTCTGACATTTTGTGCCTAATTACAAGTGTATGTTAAACTGTGTTTGCTACCCTTGTTGATACGTTACTAGTAAAATAAGGAACAACCATGAAGATGTGTTTTTGAAACGGTCTGGCAGACCCTGTGTGTTTGCTGCTATGGGCTTCGTGGCAGGAGAATCCACCTCCTGCTGAGGAGAAATAACTAAATTTAAACTTTCCAACCATGAGCCTTGTGAAGCAAAGTTTCCAGACCTCTGGTGGGCCAGAAAATGGAAAGCCATGTCTGAGTTTTGAGAGTAAATAAATAGAGCTACCCAGCAGCTGTCTGGTGGTGAGTGAAGGGTTTGCTGCTGGGGGCACATTGTTTGCCTGCCACAGGCCTCAGGGAGGAATATGAGGGTTTGTAACTGCTGTCCTCTGGCAAAATCTTCCGTGACAGGATTTGGAATGGACTTGGGTGACTTTTAGTATGAACATTTGAGTATTGTTTCAGTTTGTTGGGTTGGGGTTTTTTTTGTTTTTGTTTTTTTCCCGTTACAGTAAGTTGCATGTTACATGGCGGCAGAGCCTGGCAAAGTCTCCCTTCCCCTTGCCAGGCCCAGGCTGCCTGCCCCTCACATGACTCCGGGTTTTGCCCCACCATCAACTGATTTGGTTTTGTGCCCCATCTATTTACAGATCAAGCTGGCTCATCCCTGCCTTTGTTCATCACAGGCAGGCTTGAGTCTCCTGTTAAATTTGTTGGGTTTATGACCAACATTAAAGTCTGTAAACTGTATTGAGGTATATGTACAGAAGTAGCTATTTTCTCAACTCCCTTTGGGGAGGCTGAAAGACTAGTGTTGAACAATAGTTTGTATTGTCCTGACAAAGCAACTTGCATTTTTGGAGGAGACTTGGAGAGTGTACGTAACAATAGAAATGGTTAACCTGCTTGGCTTTTTATTGTTCTGTATCTTAATCCTGACTTTACGTAGATGGAGCAGAATTTAACTTGTGCTTATATCCGAGACCTGCAGGCTCTTGAGTTGGCAAGTCTACATCAAAGTTAGTGGAGGATTCAATAAATCAGTGTCGCCAAGCAAGAGGCAAGGATAGTTGTGGCTGGGATGCACTTAACCTAAAGAGATTCCCTATAATTTTATTGATCTATCAATAGTTGTGACCTGAAGTTTCTATCAGTATAGTTTGTGAACACTTAACATTTTTGTAGATAGTGGTAGAAACTTAGTCAGGTGGAAAGGCAAATAACTGGTGTTTGTGGCCTGAAGTCACATTTCAGTTAGCTTTTTCTCTCTTATTTCTGTTCTGTGCAGTACTTTCCAGCTTCCCAGGGCATTGAATTCAGGTCATGTTTGTTCAACACTGGCTATGGTGACAAGTGCTCTAGAAGTACTTAATATTTTGTATCCTGTTCTGAAATATGTGCCCCTCTGCTAAAGGCTTTCCTATTTCCATCTTTTGACTTCTGTGATACCTCGTATTAGGATTCATGCAACATTTGTGCTGTTTCCTGTATGCTCACATACCGATATCATAGAATCATTGCATGGTTTAGGTTGGAAGGGACCTTAAATACCATCTAGTTCCAACTCCTCTACCATGGGCAGGGACACCTTCCACTAAAGCATGTTGCTCAAAGCCCCATCCATCCTTGAACACTTCCAGGGATGGGGTGCCTACAGCTTCTCTGGGCAACCTGTTCCAGTGCCTCACCACCCTCATAGTGAAGAATTTATTCCTTCTATCTAATCTAAACATACCCTTTCTCAGTTTAAAGCTGTTACCCCTTGTCCTATCACTACATGCCTGTGTAAAAAGTATATATACACATACAAAGTGTTTTGAAACTGTAGATGAACATGTTGTAAGACTTACTTTGACAAACTGAATTGGACGACTCAAATCAGAGTTATCACGGGTAGATTTCAGGTTTCTTAAAAAACTGATTTTTGCTCCATTGCAACCTTTTTTACACGAGACCGGTCTGCACACTCATTTACCACTAGGAGAGTACCTGAAAGAAATGGTACATAGGAATAAAGCCCCTCTCCTTCTAGGAGGCTGCAGAATAACTCAAACCTGCACTGAAGCTGCTGACTCTGTGCTGCCTTCTAAGTAGCATCTTGCTACTCTTGTTCCTCTTAATGTTGACTGAGCAATGTTTTTGTTTTTGGTTTTTTGTAGGTTGGTGGTTTGTGAGCACAGCAGAGGAGCAGGGCTGGGTCCCTGCTACGTACCTGGAATCCCAAAATGGAACCAGAGATGACTCTGACATCAACACATCCAAACTTGGGGAAGGTATGGAAAGCTTTTTGTTACCAAGGGCAAACTGGTATTCACTTGCTTTATGCTTTTCCCACCATAGGAAAGCTTTGAAAGCTCTTGCTGCCACTTTTGTTGTTAATCCAGTGCAGTAACCTCTTCTCCCATCTTATATCAATAAATAAAATATTGCAGAAGAAACTGGAGTGACGTACCATGCCTGTTATCCCTTCGTGACCCCCTTGGGCTGTCAGTGTTACAAAAGGTTTAAAAGCCAAAATGATCCTTGTTTTAATACCTTTAGAAAGCATACAAACAACTTGCATGCAAGTCCAAGCAGTATGGTCTGCTAGAGGTCTTGGACTCCCATGTCCATGGAAGGAGAGAACTTGCTTGGCTTGTTTGCAGAAATTATGCAAGTGAGCACTTTTAATTGGAAGAAGATGCTTGTTAGAGCCACAGGCCATTAAAAGGAGTGATATTTAACTTCAATGGTTGCTTCTCATTACATTTTTTAAAAATTAATCCTCTAAACTAGTTTTGCTGCTGTTTGCCATGGTCTGTGATTGTGTGGAAAGTTAATTTTATTTGGTGTGGTCTCATTCTGTTAAAACTAAAATGACATTTGTCATGTATATGTATTTAGCTGAACTTTTTTTTTGCTAAAGATGCTTAATTCAGGTTCCAGAAATGTAATAGTACAACCTCACATGTTCCTCTGTTCTGTTATGAAAGACTAACCACATCTTAATGGACTTCTCATGTAGCAACTGTGTACAAAGGACACTTTTATTATGATTCACTCCATTCCAATGAATCTCTTGCTAAATTTATAGGTGCTCCTGACGTGACACTTATGTGAAACGTATGTGGAAACTCAGCTGACCTTTCCTTAGCACAGGCAGGAGGCTTAGGTATGTGTTGGAGTGACCATCTGCCCATTGAGATAGCACACAGGCAAAACATAACTTTGTGCTGGTCCCTCAGGGTGACATCTGTGGCTTACTGAAATCTTTGGCTCTGTAACTCATTTTTCCCTGCTCAGAGCTGCCCATATCCTGGGTCACTTAGGGTTTAGAGACAGACCAGCTGTAGACTGGTAAGCCGGGAACCAGTCTGGTATGATGCAACACCCTAGTGGATGCAAAAGCAGTTGAAGTTTTCCTGTTAGTAAATAACAAAAACTTACTGCTCTTTTCTGAAAGAGTGCCTTGTCTGCTGGTCTGTAGCTTCCTCCCTTTTCCTGACTCTTAAATATGGTTTAAGTTTAACAGCCTTATTGCTTAAACTGTTTTCATTTCAAGCTCTCCTCCTTTCATGTTGCCCTCTGAGTGTAGTCTGCACGAGGCTGTTGCCACACAGCAGTCTTTCCTGGGCGAAGGAAAACCCATGAAATGCTCATTATCTTTTTCTTCTCGGTCCCGTTTAATGCACAACACTGCTCTTCTCAGCTATGGTCAGCAGTCACGCTCCCTGCCTTACTCCAAGTCCAGATACGCTGAAAGCTGAGACTGTCCTTCCCTTTCTGTTCAGTTCCATCTCAGTGAGAGATCTAATTGCATTACCTCCACAGCTGCTTTGATGTAGCCCAGCTTTTGCTTGCTTTTCAGTAACTTTGTTTTACATTATTAACCACATAAGCTAAGACTTCTTTTCTTCTTTGTCTTTTCCCCCTCCAGTTCTTCTTTAGTTGGGCTATTCTTTTCATAACAGTTATTCCATAGTAAGAAAATAACTTGGATTCACTCTCTTAAAAATGTATGAAAGTGAACATTCTTACACAGAAGACTTTGCCAACTCACTCTCAGTAGGCAAGAGAAAGGGGCTCCAATATAACTGAGGAGGAAGGCACGTTAAGTGGATTAAGTGCCCTGGCCTCTGGATTTAGAGTTCGTACAAGCTTCAGAGTGACTCCTGGAGATGCTGACTTCCTGCATCTGTGCAATCTGTGCTCTGCCTACTTTGAAAGGGTAGAAACGCTAATGCAGGGAGCTTTCTGTATCAGCCTCTGGGCTCTCTCCATTTGCAGTGGGCTTGGAACAAGTCCACAAGCCAGGCAGACCCAGAGGTCTGCTCTGCTGTGGCAGGCCCTTGTAAAGATAAAGAGGTGCTGAATGCAGCTAGCTAATAATGCTGCCTCTACATAGCAGTAATATTTCCATGTGCATCTGTTTAAATAGTCTGTTCCCTGAGAAAAAGTATTTCCTCCCTGCATATGAGCCTGTACAACATCTTTTGTCAGGATGAGGGTAGATGGTTGACTGGGCCTATGTTTAGACCTACACTGTCTTACAAGGCTTGGAAAACATTCAGAAAGCAATCTAAAACATTCACAGCCACAGGAGCTGTTAAAATAAACATCTTGAAATGGTCTCTGGAAAGGTTTAGACACTTGTTGATAAATAACCTTTCTGGTAACTCATTGTGGAGTGACCAACCAAGTCCCAGTCTGGGTTCCAGTGGGAAAATTCAGTATTGTTGAGGAGGAACAAACCCAAACACACCCCACCAATTCATATAGAAGCATCATTGTGGTATAAAAGGGTTATCGCTGGGGACAGTCATGTTGTGAGGAGGACATGGTGTGCTGGGTCTGTGCAACACACTGTGTTTAAGGGATGCTCCTGGATGGCTGAATCCTCCACGCTCCCAGTGTGAACAAGGAGCTGTGGGTGACTGCTCTGTGTTGACACCTGAAGCAAATTTATCCCTCTTCCACACCCCTCCCTCACATAAACCTTTAAGTTCAACATCTTTCATCTCCTCCCTTCTTGCATGGAAACCTCCTAATGCAGACAGCCTTACTGTGAATTTAGCTTTCGTTTCTCTCTCTGCTATAATCTGTATGTCTGCTGAGGTTTCCTGTGTTGCCTTTTGTGTAGCATGTGTGTACCTGGCAGGCTGATGTCCTGTTGGTTTGGAGAAAGCCACCAGGTTAAACCAGTTGGTAAGAAAAACACTACCAGTAAGCAGCGAAGCCAGCTCATCTTCTGTCCCACCATGGGCTTCCAAGAGGATCACTGAGTTCCCTTAGCCAAAATCACAGAGATCTATAAACTTGAAATCCAGCTCCTCTGAAAATTTGTGGTTCTTCTCTTTGAACCACATGGGATCAGAGAGGACATGTAGACTACCACAAACTAGACACTATGTCTGTTTAACATCACTTGCTACAACTCCATTAAGGTGACTAGGGAAGCTTTAGGCCTTATAGCAAAGGAGAAATTGAGGAGGGTGAGCTGGGTGCAGAAGTCTGGTCTAAGCCTCTGAGAGATATAAAGGGAAAAAAGGCAAAGGCCAGTTTTGGGGAAAGTTGTTAATTTTTTTACTTGTTCACCTAAGCATTCCCCAGTCGAATAACTTTGCTGTGTTTGATTGTCTACAGAACATCATTTGGAAGACAATGGTGTCTGCTCTCATGAATATAAGGGTATATTCCCCACATGAGTGCACATAAGCAGAATGGAGTGATTATTAATGATACGATATCAGAGTTTACGAACAGCTTCCCAGCATCACTAGCAAAATGGTTGTGTTTGCACCCTAGCAATAGCTGAAGTATAATATTTTGCATTGCTTTGTAGCAGCACCAAGCACCCTTGCAGTAGTTGCCAAACTAGTGTGGAAGCCCTTGGATGGAAAAAGTATTTGTCTGTGTTTCTGTGCCAGTCCAATGGTTCGTGTGTTGTTCACACCTTCACAAGCAGAAGGAGCCAAGTACGGTTCTACATATGTCATCCAGAAAACAAGTGGTGTCCTCTGTGCACAGCTGCTCTCTCAATGCCATTTCCATAGGTGTCTTGTTTTTGTTCATATTTTAAGCATAAATTATTGTTTCAGTGTCTAACTAATTCTCAGTTCTGGCTTGTTAGCTTCTTGAGCCTGCTCAATAATTGCAAGGTTAGGTTTTTCCTTATATTTTTAATCAGCATATTAGAAGTTGGGATAATGAGAATTAGCTGTGGCAGTGATTGTGAATTGCATGTTGCAAGCAGAGATAACAGACATTTTTCACTTGAGTTTTGTTCCAGAGTGCTGCTGTTACACATGAACTCGAACAAGAGAAACTGCATTTTTTTTTTTCTTCTGGATTTTGTTTTTAGTGTGATAATTTGCATAAAGAGGGTTAGAGCCCTGTTTACTTTGATGTCATATGCAGTAGACTGAATTCTCCAAAGATCACGCAGCCTAAGTAGAGATGCAACAGCAGTTATGTTGATCTGTCCTGACACTGCAGCCTCTTTGGGCAAGTTGTCTTCAGTTGTGCAGCTTCTTTTTGGGGGTTGTGTATGTGGTGGGGTTTTCGTGGTTTGTGTTGTTTTTGTTTGGGTTTTTTGGTGTATTTTTTTTTTAAAGAAAGCTAAAAGCAAGAGTGGCAATTTGTGACAGTTCCAGGTGGTTGATGTTACTCAGGCTCAAGAAACTAACTTGTTCCACTGTACTAACTAAAACAAAACTTCTGCATCCCACCTAACTGGTTCCTGCTAACAAAACCAGAGCTTGTAAATACCACGTTTTTGTTTTTATTCCTCACCCTTCCATCTTTTTTTCTTGTTTGTTTGTTTTATTTCCATTCATGTTCCAAACAAGTTTCTAAGCGACGCAAGGCTCACCTGAGACGCCTGGACCGGCGATGGACGCTGGGCGGGATAGTCAACAGGCAGCAGAGTCGAGGTGAATTAATACCTTCCTATGACGCTAGCCCCTAAGGATGCACCAAAAGCCAGGCTGCAGCTTTGGCTGTTGTGCTCCAGGGTCTGCACCTTTGGCAGTCTGACAGAGAGAGGCCAAAGCTCCAGAGTTCAGATGCGGACTTTGTATCTGTCAGGTTGAGGGTGTCTTGGAGCCAGGGTTAGGCACCACGAGACCTGGAGGCTAATGACCAAGGGTAACTGCAATGTCGTTCCTCATGCTGCTTGGGAAAGCTCACATCTGTTGTGGTTTAAATTTGGGCATATTTGTACTAAGTCTTTCCTACCTCAGTAAGGACAAGTGATACTTTCACGGCTCTTAAAATGAGATGGATGCCAAAAAGCCATGGTCAGAGATGTGTGCACTGGAAAAGTGCTTGATGTGGAAAGACGAGAATCATTCCAGTTTCAATCTCCTCTCTTACAAGCAGTGCTTGGTACTAAAGTCAGACTTCCAAAGAAGTTTTGGGAGCTTTTGGTGTCAGCCCTAGGTGTTACAATACCACCACCACCAGCATCTTTTTAGTTTTGCTGGTATGACAGGGAGCGTGGCAGGGTAGGAGGCAACACTTTGTGTTCTTAACCTGCATTTGGGTAAAGCCTGAGGAATCTTCCAAACCAAGCATTTCTCCAGTACATCTTTCCCAGAGTAATGGCACCCCTTTCTGTCCATTTCTCCACTTCTTGTAGGATTGTCTAGATGTGGTGTTCATTGCAATTTTTAAAGGAAGGGGGTGGGAGGAAGCATGATTTGCACCACTCTGCAACTTTCAGACAGCACTTTCTGAGGGGATGGAACCAGATGTGAGCACAAGAGTAGCTGCCCAGTTGAGAAAAAGGTGCCTTTTCCTACTGAGGAGAGAATGTTCTTTTAAAGTTGCAAATTTATCTTTTCCTGGATTTGGTGGTGGTTCTATGTGCAGAATTGTGGGTGTGTGTCAGGCACATAGGACTTTTCAGTGGCTTTTTACCATTGCTTCAAAGTATGATTGAGGAAACCAAAATAACAAGAGGGGTTTTCTTCCTACTGTAGCTTCACCCTGCAGCAACTGGAACTACCCTCAGAAGGCAAAGTCTTGCTTCTCAGCTACCACATACACCCTGAAGGCACAAAGAAAAACTCATAAGCATGTATGCTGGCTTTTAAAAAAGAATTTGTGCCTATGTCTGTACTCCAAGTGTTCGGGAGTTACTTCTTTTGCATTGTCAAATTCTGCCAGATACTTCCTGGCAATTTAACTGGGAGAATATCTGCTAATCAGTTTTCTACATAATTTATTAGTTTAAACAAATATGTCCTTTCATATTCGTACAATATTGCAAACAAATCTCCATAAGTTAAGACTACATGATAATTTCCTTAGCATAGTTGACTGGTAAGTTGCATTCCCAGGTTTTTCCTCTTGCACTCTTATGCCCACCATCTGTGTGCATCTTCAGACCTGTACTCTGACCAGCGTCTTCCCTGGCAGGCTTCCCTACCACAGGCTCCCCCAGTCTCCCTCCATCCCTCCCTGCCTCTTTTTTTCCTCCATAACAGTTTCTTTCCTATTAGGACCAGGGATTTTGTGTGTGTTGGAGAACATGTGCTGTATCTCAAACTAGATCTCGGCACTTGAACTTGGCACGAACTGAATTATCTCAAGGTTTGGGGCAACCTCCATGGCTGAGCTGTTTCTATGAGGTCTCTCCAATGCATTTCAGCCACAGCTAGCCAGGCTGGCTAAAAATAAGCTGTTTAATGTCATCTGAAATAGCAGGTTAGGGAGCTCTTAGGAGCAGGCTCGCAGGAAGTAAAGAAAGTGATTTTAATACCTGGGGACAGATTGGAGACGGTGGCTTCATGATCTGGCATAGCTGCAGCCTGTGCACACATCTACCCCTTCCAAACTGCAGCTGTTGAACTCTCTGGGTGCCTGGACTGCTGCGCTCTAACAGATTAGAATTTATGTGAGGTCAGGAGAGATTATTTCTCCCTTCTTTCTGTCACATCCCAGCCCAAAAGACTTCTAACAAGGCCAAATTTGGGTGGGTTTGCACAGACATGACAGAACGCATGAAGTGTATACATGCCCCTGCCAACCTTCAAGTCTCTGCTCCAAAGCGCAGAAGAACCAGAGCTGCTCAAACAGGAGGTTGCCAGAATTGTTAAACACAGGCAAAACAGCTTCCCCTCCCCCACTTGGCCTCTTTCTTGGAAATAAATTCAATTAAACATTTTGGCTGAAATTCTTCCCACCCAGCGATATTATGTTTGAGATAGTCCCTGCTGTTGGAAGAGTTCTCAGAGTTCACTGGAGTTTAAAAGCAAGCTATTAAGGATGCTTCCCTTTGTATTTATGCTTGGATACCACTAATAAGCATTTTTACCAGCAAGGTCTATGACAGCATCTCTTAAAAGCCAGAACTGAAGGAATTAGGTGTGGTTTCTGAAGGCCAGGATTTTCTAAGTGACTTGGATATTAAAAATACTGGAAAAGCCTGAGTGCAGAAGGGAAGGATGTTTGCTTCCCTGTTACAGACTGCCTAATGGGGGAGAATTATCAGGGATGTAGCATTATGGCTTATTTACTTCTAGCCTTTCTAAAGCCGTTTGAAGGGTCTAAAGCATCCCTGAACTTCACATATTTGGGAGCAATGTTACTGGGTCTGTCAATGAGAAAGATGGAAGACAAATTATTGGATATAATGGCAGTTCTCTGTTTTCCAAGCTGCAGAAGGAGAACAGCTGTAGTCTGTTTTTACAAAGAGAAACAGATGACATTCGTTGCTGAACTATTCTGTTAAAAATGGTCCATGGTGTGCCCAGATCTAAGAGATTACATTGGTTTATGTTTCCTATGTAGCTGCTGAGCTTGTTTGGGTTTTTTTGATGTTAAATGTTTTTGAATGTGGTACGTTTTCTGAGCTTTTGTCTATACATTAGGAAACTCCAGTAATACAAATACGGGTTGTGAGAAGTCTGAACGTTTGTAGTTTTAACTCAGTCCTGACACTTGTTAGGCCTGCAGGCTGCGGAGTTCGTGTTCTCTTGTACTGGGTAAAATGCTAATTCTACACATGCATTTGCTTGGAGCTTTCCCTGGAAGAAAACTGAGGATTGTTTATAGGCTAATTTCATGAGAAGTCAGTTGTGGTATTACAGTTTGATTGGGAGAAGTGGGGGTTTACGTGCCGGTTTTATATGCCAAATACTTGACAAAACCTAGTGCTGCTTTGGTTTTGTGTCTGATACTTTCAACTGAAGCTGTTACAATGCACAAAAGTACTTCAAAGCTATTTATATCAACAATATAGTGACATGTGGGCTGAATTTCTGCCGAATGAGCCTGTTATTTAAGAATAGCTGCTAACACCAGAAAGAAGCTACTCAATGAAAGAGTTACAGCTATAACTTGGAAACTATAGGTCTGCCTACTGCCTGCCTAACTTATGGAGAGAGGGAGCTTGATGGGGAGACATGGGCAGGGCATAGGGGGAAGGCAGCTGTGTAACCAAGGGGTCTCGATACTTGAACCCCATCTTGAGTTAGTCTTGATACTTGAACCCCATCTTGAGTTAGTCTTGATATTTGAGCCCCGTCTCCTAGCCTGGGTGGGTTGTTCTGCAGCCAGTTTTGTAGCTGTGGGAAGAGCCCTTGGTCAGCACTGGGGATCCAGCCTGGCTGGTGTGCTTGTTCACTCCTACCCTTTCCTGCACCTCACCAGAGCTGCTCTGCACTCTTTGGCAGCCTCCTCACTACTCACAGGACTTTTCCCTTTTGTCACTCTTTTTCCCTGCTTGTCCTTGTTACTGGTGAAATGTTTATCACTCATGATGCAAGGTAGCTTTGCCATGCTAAATCAAACCAGCACAGAACAGCTTCAGACTTAGTTTGTTTGGGCTTTTGTTGTTGCTGCTGTTTGGTTTTGGGGTTTTTTTTGTTTGGTTGGTTGGGCTTTTTTCCCCTTCCTTAGTGCTCCAAGGAAAGTAGTAAATGTTTATTACCCCTTGCTAGTTGAAGAAAGAGCACGTGCAATACAGAGCTGTTTAGAAGAAATGGCATTATTGTTCTTTTCTGTCTGTTGGCATGAGGTTTTCTGTTATTTAAAAAAAAGGAGGGGGCAAGGGGAGGCATGAAAGCTGAAGAGCTCCTGTCTACAGATGTACACATTGATAACTCTGGATGGTTATTTTCTCTGCTGAGTATTTAGACAAGTAAAACAAAGACCATGTTGAATTAATGCATAGCTTTCTGGAACAGCGAGACTTTTTCCAGAAGCAGGTCTGACAAAGGGGGGGTGGAGCGGAGGAGTGGGGGAGGACGAGCGCAGACTGCTGACTGAGGGGAAAGTATTTTGAAAGAAAATTCTTCTGTGGTTTGGAAGATGTAGGGTTGGGACTGTTTCGTTTTGCTGAGAAATCGTTAATTGACTAATTTTTTAGCCCAATTCCCCGTTATCCTCACCTTTACCAGCATATCAAACAAGAATGGGGTCACAGAAAGTTGGGGGCATGTACAAGCACCAGCTGAGCAAAGGAAATTAATTCCTTACTTGGTTGACTCCTGAAGTGCTGCAGATAACTTTCACACTTATTTATGGAGGCAGAAAAGAGCAAACTTATAAAATATAGGTGAAGGAGAGGTATGCGAAGCAGGGCAGTCAGAACTTGGAAACAGAAACGTATGAGCGCTGGCCATTTGCCTGGGAGAGATGAGACTGATTATGCGGGGCTGGAAACGTGCATGGGATTTTAGCTGCTTAAAGGCAAGGTTCCTGTCCCAAATACTTTACAGCCTAAAGAAGGAGAAGGAGATCTGTGCATCAAAGGAGCTTGGGCAAGTGGCAGTTTGGCATGCATCTTATTATGGCCAAAAGGTTTTTCACAGTGGAAAGTGATATTTATTTGGTATTTTTAAAAGCTTTTAGAGAAGGACTAAAACTAAGCTTGTTTGGGAAGGCAGGAAGTCAGGGTAGGTAGGGATTATTTTAGGATGGATTTGAGAATTTCAGGTTATTTGATACCAGGGAGGAGAGAATCTATTCAGGTTGATAAGGCTTCACAAGAAAGGCATGGGGCTGAGTGAAAAAAGGTGAAAGGATTTGGAGGAGTGGAAAATTCAAAGGGAACAGAACACAAGAGAGCAAGTAGTAGGATGTTAGAGGAAGGTACAGCACACAGATTTGAAAATTCAAGATGCGACAACTGAATTGAGTGTACACTTGGTAGGAGTCTGGCTGAAGTACCAGAGTGTGGCTGTGCCAAGAGCCTTGGGCAAGAGCTGGGTGCTGAAAGGCTGGGGAGGCAGCGAAGGAGGCAGGAGGTGGCTGTAGTGGCTGTATAAAAGAGGTTGAAGATCCAAATGTGAGCTCTAGTGATGAGGAGCAGCAGTGGTAGAGGATTGTGAAGACGTTGGGGAAAGGAACCGTTACCTTGGTGATAGACTAGGAGGAATCTGAAATAACCAGTGCCAAGGGAATCGGGAAGATTTGGAAAGCGCTAGTGAAGCTCTACGTTACAACTCGAGCAGTAAAACCATAGATCTGCTTTCCTTGACCTGGCAGTAAGTATAAATCCAGACAGCCAGAGGAGGGACTGAGTTGCCTTCTCAAGACACCTCATAACTTTAATATGTAGTATTTTTGTGCATGAGCACACGTGTAAAATCTGAAATTCTGGTTTGACAGATGGAATTGGAGGAGCCTCACAGGCTGTCAAGTTCAGTGTCCTTCTCTGTCAGACAATTAGGTACAGTTTCTTCATAAAGGGATAGAGGTTCATCTTAGGTATTTGGGGGTTTTTCCTATGGAAGAGATGTCTTTGTGGGTCATGTGATGTGGGAAGTGTCATACCCAATGCCTAAAAATTGAGATTCCCCTTTTACTAGTAGGCAGAGATACAGCAGGTGAAATAAAAGAAAACTTATTTGCCTATATGCTGATTAAAGGAAATGTGACAGGATGGATGCATCTGCAGGCTCTTTAATTACAAGCTATAATTGTACTCAGAAGGAAAAAAACATGAAGCACTGTTGTCATAGTCTGCCACTATCCAAAAATAAATGTCATTGACATTACATCCTCCTAAACTTTAACAAGTTAAATGTAACAAGCCTAGTTTTTCTGCAGCCAGTATGTTGTATTATAGCTATTGAACAGGCTGGATGAGATGGAAGAAATATTTCAGTCCCCACTACACTATGGCTGCAAAGTTGACCTTTTGCTACTTGATGAGCATTGCCAAGGTGCCTATGGGTCATCTTGCACTACTGTAAATCATATGATGGTTTAAGAGCTGTATTATAAATCGTATTTATGCAAAAACGTTGCATTTTATTAAGTTGCATCTTAAAACAGATGAGAGAAGATTTGTGGGCATTCTTATCCTAGCCTGGCTTTAGACCCAGTTTCATATGGGTTGTCTTGACTCTGCTTCCAGCAATCTCAGCAATAGGTCTCTTTCCTCAAAATTAAGTGAAGCTGCATTGAAATTGGTCTGGCTTAGTACAGAGAAGTTTTACACAGGGTTTGTGGTGCCACCACTAAAAGAACTGCCCTCACCTTCCCCAGCATCTTTTCCTTTATGCTTGTGCAGATCTGCAATGAACCAAACCAGGCTTAGGGTCATACTGACTTTTCCTTGGTCAGGTTGGCTACAGGTCTGTCTCACAGCAGAGTCATGAACTGTGCAAGGAGAGGTGGCAGGTGGGGGACAGGACGAAGAAAGGAGAAGGGAACAGTCTCAATTGCTGCAGCACTAGGCATGCATTCATAAACTGCATTTTTAAAGCAGCTTTTAGTTTTAAAGCTGTTGCTATTGTGTATAGGAAAGGGTCAGCTTGACAGAGCACTGTTATGTTGCTGGAGGGGTTGCAAAATGGTTGTATTGATGGTTTGGCGTTTTGTTTGTTTTTTCCTAACAGCTATGAAAAGGCATTAGATGTCTGTGACTTATGCAAGAGCAACCCATAACTCTCAAATACAACTGGCTTCTCCATACAGGTCTGCTGAAAATAGCATGGTTGCGTGCACCTGTACAAACCACATACTATACATAGCTGTGATGCAGGGCATTGTACATCTGAAGTGCTTTGTCCTGTATATGTGCACACCTCTCAGCTGGACTGCAGTAACCTCTGATATGCTTGCTGGGGGGAAATCTCAGTTGCTAGAAAAAGCCCTTTCTGCAGCTGTTACAAGGACATGGGAACGGTCATCTGCCGTCCACACTTTTTTGCCAGGATTCACCAGGATTTGTCTCTTTGTTTTGGCCCCAAGTCTCTACTGTCTTTCTTCAGGAGACTTTAGGTGGAACCAGAGTTAGAGAAGCCTGCCTTTCTTTGGGGAGGAGAAAGATTGATAGGGAAGCGAGGTTTTCGGAATAACCGGTGGACTGGGGTGTCTGGGAGGGCTGGACAGAGCACAGCTATAAGTGGGTGGTGTGAGTTGGGTAGTCCAAACTGTGTAGAAATTCTTGTTGTGCATGTTTTATATAACGTCTGTGTCCAGGCAGGGAGGAGAATGACCCTTACTAATACTTCCAGGCTAAGTGGGTTGCAGTTGGATAATGCATGATGTGATAGACTTGCATTGTAGCTCTCTGCCAAACAGGCTTTGCTTCTTCATGTGTGCCTTGTCCAGATTTACTAGTGCAGCTGAATTTCTAGTAGAGGTTCCTCCTTCAGCTCAGCTGGGGAAGGTATATTTGACCTGCAAATTAGAGGTAAAGAAATATAAGTTAAGTTGGCTAATCAAGCTGTTAAGAGTTCTCCGAGTGTCACACATTAAGAACAGAGGTCTTTATGGCCTTTATGCCATTTTCAGCAGATCTTGAAGGGGACTAGGACTCTTATCCCATTATTTCCAAAGTGCAGCCTTTTAGCTGATGTATGTGCTTTGAAGCGTGTTGTAAAGTTTATTCTGCCCACTTGACCTCAATGGTGAAGTTGATGTAATGGAAGCTGCAGCTGGGGAATACAAATTATACTTTTGTTTGCATTTTTTTTCACTGGTAATTGTTAAGTCAAAACTTAATGAATCAAAATCAAACATTTTCTATTCTCTGTAGATCTGGGCATGCAAGTTTGGTGGTAGGTTTGTGTTTTATAACACTGCCTGTCATAGTATCTGAACAAAACCAGCATGATATTTCAGATTTGTCAGTGTAACTCAGTGCACTGTCTTTCTACTGGCTGATGTTCTGCTGATTCTCTCATGAAACCATTCCTCTGTGCTAAGTCTTTCTATAACTTTATGTATCAGTCATGAAGTGTCAAAAATCTACTCTTAAAGACCTTTGAATAGTAATGTGATACGTTGAATAATACATTAATCCTCTTTAAGTGACACATCCACCGAAAGCTCCACTGCTCCCTTCAGCAATTCTTGGTTTATACAAAACATCCACTGGCTAAAGATAGTCTTTGAAAAGCAAAATAGAATTACACTTTATTTGCAAGGGAGCCCATCTCTCCAGAATACTGTTTAAGTTACAAACCTCATGTATGTTTGCAGTATCCCCCACACCACAGAAAAAAACCAAACATGTGTAATCTTGAAAATGGCTGTAATTTTTGCTGTGAAAGCACTTTGCAAGAGGAAATTTTAGTGGTGCCTTCCTGGTTTTGATCTATAGGCTTAAAAATAGAACTGCTAAACAAAAACATCATAGGACTCTCTTTTCTAAGTGAATTTTTAAGAGTTTTGGTTTTCTTGCTTCACAGAATAACTTTTTTTCTCTCTTCCCTTCCTGCTTTTGTTCAGTCTCTGTTTCACCTCCCTCTGTGTAGGGACGAATCACCTGAAGGCTCTCCACTCAAAGAGCATTAATCTTGAGTTGAGAGCCACAAGACCGAAGATCTAAGCAACAGAGGTGCTCATGGACAGGCTAAGACAGTGACAGCTCAGAAAATCTCACCAGTCTCACCTGTGCATCCCAGTGTCACAGTACTTGAATGGGGCTCCATCCTCCTTGGCACCTCAGTATTCCGGTTTCTTGAGCTGGCCAGTGTGTCTGGTCATTCAGAGCCGCTGATGGACGGTGTTGAGTGTGGTGTGTGCAAGGCAGCAAGGTGAGAGTAGCAACACAAAGCAGTGATCTCAATCCTGGAGGCAGAGTGCTGTTCAAGAGAAGTCTTTCTCAGCAAATGTGAGCAATGGTGACAAACTCAGGAAAGAGGTTGAAGCTCTCTCAGCTGAGGATTTGGCTTTTCCACACAGCTGGCAGCTGCTTTTTCAGTGTGCCACCTCTACAGCTTGGGTAGTCCTTCGTGGCCTGTTTCAGCAAGAATGAGAGGAGTTGGAGGTTCTGTCTGGTCTTTTGCCTCTACCTTGAAACTCACTGGAAAGGAAGTCCAGCAGTTGGTGGCTTGGGAGGAAGGCAGAACAGTGATGAGTGCCCACATGCATAGCTGCAGGCCCAGAAGGTGTGTTTGCAGAAGTTGCTGGCTCTTGTAGTAGTTTGCATGGATCTGTTGTCCTTTTCCCTAGCAAGCCACTCATCGATATTTGGAATGGAGAGAGTGGATTTGTGTGAAGGAGGAAGAGATCTAATGTTTGGAACGTGATTGCATCCTAGTTTGCAAAGGCCCCTCACCTCAGACTTTGCTTTCATTTCAATAATCAGACTCAAAAATGCTGTTGGGGTTGATGGGTAACTGCTGTCTCAATTCCTCACACAGTAAAAGTCCTGCTGGAGCAGGAGTCTGGAAAGCTGTTTTGAAATCTAGGAGTGAGAGCCTCACTTGTGGCCTCCTGTGCTGTCCTCTGCAGAAAGAGGGAGGTCACATGCCTGAAGAGGGAGACCAGTCTGCCCAGCAAGAGGAGCTGAATAGCTGGCTTGAGCTGCAGGAGGGACTGCTGTTTATGTGGAGGAAAAATAAGATAAACAGAGAAACTTCTGTTGTAGCTATAGAGGCAAGGGTGAATCCTGATAGCCAGGGTTATAAAGCGGCCGTGGTATGGGGGAGAGAGAAAGCAAAGCCTTCTTCCAATGCTCAGCAAACATGTGGCTTAGCTCTTTATTACTGTCCTAGAAACATCCCTGGAAGTGTCTGAAGCCGTGGGTATCTGGACAGTGCTGCAGCTCTGTGCACCTGAACCTTCCCTTAGCTCTCTCTTCTTGGGGACAACCTCTAGCTGCCCAGGGATCTTCTGCCGTTCAGTTTAGCAACTGGGGCTTTGCACGCAGTGGGAACTGGGCACACAACTCCTTCAGCAGCAGCCACTTGAAACAGAGGAAAAACGAGTTTACTGTGCAGAGCAGAAACCCAGTTAGGAAAACTGTCCTGTGACTCTGAAGCCAGGTTTCGATAGCTGCATCAGCATTCATCAGGCCCCATCTCATAGAGTAGTTCTGTAGAGAGGTGTCATATCCTGATGCTGCTGATTACAAACTAGCTGGAATTGCTTAATGGTAATAAAACAGCTAAAGCAGCCCTCTTAGGCATGAGCAGGATAGAGTGTTTTCCTCTTGGAGGCAAAGATTTTGACAGGTTTTAGGCCATCAGAATTAAAAGGATCCAAATGCAACCTGTCGAGGGAAGTTGACTTAAGAGATGTCGCTTTGTTGAATTATATGCCATTGGATGCTCTGCCAACATATTTTCCCCTCTCTGAGGTATTATATCTTTCTTTGTCTCAGTTTTTTCTTTAAGTTTCCATGCTTCACCCAGCAACGAAATGCAGTTGAGCCACAAAACCAAACAGATGGCTGAGTCTGCTTCGCTCTCTCCAAGAGAGTGTTTGCCTCAAGCTGCTGCAACTTTTCCATAGCTCCTTTGTTCTGCAGTGATCAGGAGCTCTGGATTCACTTAATTTCCTGCCTGTTCCTGTGCACTGACAACCCTGTATTTGTTCTTGGCTGTGCTTTGTTGCAAATGCAGTAGAAAGTGCTAGGAGGGCCAGTTGCGGTGTGCTTTATTGCTTGTCTTCCCTCCCTTTGATCTAGCTACAGAAACTCATGCTGTTACATGCTTTGGGTTCAGGAGAGCAGTTTGGTAACACTTTCTATGTCTGCCACGGTAGAGCAAGGCTGGCAGTGCTTGTTTTCAATGCCAGTTGTAATGCTTTTTTTAAGCTAACAGGGGAAGAGGTTGACCTTGAGCATCATGGAAACGCTGCAGCTAATGACTCTTGGTGTGTGGAGGGAGATGCTGAGAAAGTGTTTGTTCTGCTCTGCTCATTGATGTGCTCTCAGCAAGTCTGCTCACCTCTGCCCAGCCAGGAAGGGAATAGCCAAGGGAGATGAACAGGGATGCGAAGTTTTTGGCTCAAACACCGTACTTGAAATCTAGCTTACACTTTTGAAGTATGTGTTTTAGTTCTGGCTCTCCTTTACCACCGCCACCCATGTATTTCTCTGGAGTGAGGTCTAGCAAAAATGTGTTTGCAAAACACTTCACAATCCTTGAATGCAAGATGCTGTAAGGTCTCCTGTCAAACACAAAACTTCTGTATTCTTTTGTCACTTCTTTAATGCTGTTTCAAGCTCGTTGCTGTAGACTCACCTTGCAGCGTGATGGGCCAGCCGGTCTGAGTGTGGGAGGATTGGTCCCTCTCGGGATGCAGGGCTCGGGTTTCAGTAACACGATGCTTCGTGCAGCCATGTGCATGTTCAAAAGAGCCAACTGGCTGGAGCTCCCGTGGTGACGCTTGGCTGATTTGGCAGCCGGATTGATTCTGTCAAGTTACAGTATGGGAGTTAAGTCCAGCTTCAAATCCTCTCCCTTACCCGCTCAAGGAACTTGGGGGGGGTTAGGGGGAGGGCGGGGAAAGAAGTGGGGGAAGCTCTCTGGAGACTTTGTGTCATTATTGGCATGGAAACACATTATGATTATCAGCAGCAGGGTAGTGGTAAGGGGCTGATTATCGTGTCGTCAGCATAAATAACCAGTGGGCCTCTGAGCAGGGCTCCGCCTTTTGTAATGGCTCCACGTAATCACTGCATAACAGTTTAAAAGCAAGCAGAACAGAAAAACAGCTGGACTGATTCTGACCCTAACTGATGTTGCCTTTTCTCCCTTCACTAGAAGAGAAATATGTCACTATCCAGCCGTACGCCAGCCAGGGGAAGGACGAGATTGGGTTTGAAAAAGGGGTCACCGTGGAGGTCATCCAAAAGAACCTGGAAGGATGGTGGTACATCAGGTAAAGAAGCCATGCAGCCAGATTGCTGCATAACCTGTGACAATGAACTTTTCTGATAATTCACTTAATGTTAGCATTTAAATAATTCTGTAGCTGGGCAAGGAAGCCCAAATTGTTCATAATGCCGCTTGAAGAAATGTAAAGAAAAGGCTAAGACAATACAATCGTAATTAAAGTAACTCTACAGTGTCTGCAAAAGTTGTGGACCATTCTAGTGGTGAAATTCCTGAACTTCTAGACATTTTTTTTTCTCCAAGGTAAAAGGCCATGTCTGAGTTAAGATCTGTGAGACCTAACAAGGCTTTCTGTTGTGTGTAATTTTAATGTGATTCCAGTATAAAAGTTATTCTGCAGCATGTTAAAATCTATTTATAGCAATGCTTGAAAGGCTGATTGTGATTGCTTGAGCTGTTTGGGGCAGGTAGTGCTATTTGCAGGGATATAAGAGCCAGTTTGCTGGCTATAGCCCTTTTCCAAACTTACTGGTGGTTTCAACTAATTCACCTGATTTCTGCCTGTCCAAATTAGTTGTTCACAATGTAGAGCAACTGGATTCCAAGGGCAGGCAAAGTTATTGTGCGTGAAGCTTTGTTACGTGTTTGAAACAGCAGTCATAGAGGACACTTGTGACTTAAGAATCCTTTTTTAAAATGCTTACGGGGAGAATGTAGGTTAGGTATGTCTCAGTGATATAGAGTGTCAGGATAAACACTTAATGAGAGATTTCCCTGTTGAGGTTCACACAGCACTTAGGATTTAGTGCTCTTTCATGATTCTGCCCCTTGACTTGTATCTGTGTGTGAATCTGGCAGTGCTGTGACATCCCATATATCTTTAAACAAGATGTGATAAAACAGGTAGCTTAAAAACACGGGTTTCTCTCTCAGGCAGTGCGAAACATCTTATCTAGTCATCTTTTTCCATTCAGCCTGTAATTATAGTGGTTATTTTTTCCCCTTGCTGTACCCAAGCCATAATTTGCTTTTGTTTGAATTTTGCTTGATTTATCAGCTATGAATGAGGACTATGAAAATGCTGACCAAAGCAATGTTGTTGTTTTTCTTGAGATGTTCACTTAGAAAACTGTGTGGTTTTTTGT